>CM054151.1:26876846-26879346 GCA_028751875.1 Rapana venosa | reverse complement strand
TTACTTTAACAGTAGAATTTTTTAAACCATGTAAAACAGATTTAGAATCAACACACAAAAGTATGTTGAATATGTCTTTAGGGAAGTCAAGTACATAATACAGTGCCAACACTATAGCAGTTAGCTCAGCTGTAAATATAGATTTATTTTTTCCCAGGTTGAGAGCTCGTTCTACTTTTAATGATGGAATAACGAAAGCCGCGCCAGCCTCATTAGAATTTAGAACGGACCCATCAGTATAGATTTTGAGATGATCAGGATAAGTAGTTTGAATATGTTCTTTTACTAGCGATGTAAGAATGTTAACATTTTCAGCTTTTCTTACAGAAGAATGATTAATGTCAAAATGAGCTTTTAAAAGTTCCCAAGGTGGGTAGGGAGCTGACTGTACTGATTTTGCTAATTCATTTGGATTAAGTTCTGAATGTTTAAAAAGGGGAGAAGTGTAAGTATTAATTGTAGTAAGCGAGCTGATAGTTCTTGCTCTTTTCGGAAAGTGAATGTCAGACTTAATCTGGACTTCATTTTCAACATTGCTGTCATTTGTAGTACTTCTTAGAACATATTTTGCCACAGCAAGTTGTCGATATTCATTTAAAGGTAGAACTCCTACTTCCTTATATGTGCCTAGAGTTGAGGCGTGAGCTGGTACACCTAAAGCAAGTCGAAATGCTTTACAATCAAGACTGTGTGAGTGATATCTGTTACTCTCTGTGTGTGTGTGTGTGTGTGTGTGTGTGTGTCTGTGTGTGCGCGCGTGTGTGTGTGTGTGCGTGCGTGCGTGTGTGCGTGTGTGCGTGAGTGTGTGCGTGTTAACGTGCCAGTTTAACTTGTAATCAAAGCTAGTTCCAAGCTACTTATTCTAGTTTGAGACATTTCCAACCTCCTAGTTCTGGATAATGATATTCTCAAAAGTATGATCCGGTCTTCTGAAATCAAGAGGAACATCTTTAGTTGTGGAAACATTTAGCTCTTGCTGGACATACTCAACGAGGGCTGGACCATGGTCTAGGATTTCTTTATTTATTTTATTTTATTCTTTTATATCGAGGATAATGGACTGAACCAGACAAAAGTTACAAAAGAGCACTGTCACACGCAGGTCTCACATGAAAGAAGTTTTCATAGAATGTACAGAGGGGGTTGAGAGAACACTACCTTGGGGAAAACCAGTCCAGGTAAAATTGGCTGATGAAAATATTTGGTTGGCAAAAACGTTCTATGGTCTGTTGGTGGTTTAAAATTCAATCAACCAACGAGCGAGTTGATTGTCTCCATCAATACTGCTCCAGGTCGTTTGTTTTATCTTAAAATTGATATTTTCAAAGCGAGTAAATAATGCGCTTTAAATTGTCTGGCAAGATGCCATCACAGGCTCCTTTACGACATTTTCGTATCTATGTGATTTACTGCTGACATATTTTTGATTCCCTGCAAGTTAACACAAAAATTGTTCCATGACAACTTGTCATCGATCCTATTTTTGTCATTACATTATAGCTTGTGCCACAACAGCTTTAACCTCTTTATTAAAATGTTACTGCCTTCTTTTATTGTAACTCCTTTATTGACTTCCTTCTTTCTTGTAACCTCTTTATTGACTTCCTTCTTTTTTTTTTGTTCTGTGCATGTGTTAAAATATTCTTTTCTTTTTGTTTGATACACGTTTTCGAACTTCTGTAACCCCAAAACTTGGTATTGGTGGTAAATTGGTATCTTTTTTGTTGGAATATACATACACCACAAAAACAAAATCTAAGAAAAATAAACAACATTAATGAATTGATTCAAATCAAAACCACACGGCTATAAAACTTTAATGTGATGCTGACAGTGCAATCCGAGCAGCCTGGCAAAACCAGCTATGCTTCCTGGAGCACAGTCCCTTTCTTTCGCAGTCATGACCAGAGACTGAAGGTACTGGAAAGACTTGTTCCTCAGGCTGTCTGTCTGTCTACATACACCCGTGTGATTTCGCTCTTTACCCACGCAAAGAAAAGCAGATACCACCCATCTTCTACCTTGAACAAACACGGTCTTTGTTTGTTGTTGGGGGGAAGCGAACAGGGATTTAAGCCAGTTTAAGTTGCTTCCCCTTTTTTTGAAAGGGGAGAAATGTTTGAAAACAACAGGCTGAGTGTCAAATGTGGCGGTAGGTGGGCTCAAGTTGAAAATCCACACGGTAGCTGGCAGAGAGACTGGTGTGAAATGTATACCATCACTTTTCCCTGGGACCCTCCCCCCCGCGCAGTCAACCTCGCCTGAGACAGACATTATAACTTGCATTAAGCTTTTAGGAGAGAGAGAGAGAAGAGAGAGAGAGGGGGAAGGAGAGAAAGAGAGAGGGAGAGAGGGGGGAGAGAGAGAGAGGGGGGGGAGAGAGAAAGAGGGAGAGAGAGAGGGGGGGGGAGAGAAGAGAGGGAGAGAGAGGAGGGAGGGAGAGAGAGAGGGGGGATGGAGAGAGAGAGAGAGAGAAAGAGGAGAGAGAAAGAGAGAGAGG
>CM054151.1:26864346-26871846 GCA_028751875.1 Rapana venosa | reverse complement strand
CGCTTAACGCTACAGAAACCGGGATAAGCTCCGGCTCTATGGGCCTTCTGGCTCGAAAGAACATACAAAACTTTTTACTCCGTTCTCCTTCTTGGAATGAGTATCTGTTTTCATGTCCTTTCTTTCTTTATAATCATGTGTGCCTTTGTTTTGGTTGTGCTCTGCATCCATGTGTGTGCTTGTATCCTGGGTTGGGTTGGAATGATTCGTGGTGGGGCGCTGTGTGAATGGTGAATGTCTGTTGATTTATTGTGTGTTGCAACCACTCCGCAGAGAGTGGAGGAAGCTGGTTGCAAAAATCTTCATTAGTGCCCCCACGGCGGTACAAGGGACTACGGGATAGCTCTTCTTCTTCAAACACTTACGGGTGGGTTTTTTTTGTAAGATCAGGCGCAAAAACTTGACATTAAACATTTTCATGTGCACACGGGACATCAGCTGTTGTCTGACCAAAACACACAAGCAGTCAGAACATACTCAAGGGATAAAGAGTGGTGGGGTAGAGGGAGGGGGGAGGGGGGGGAAAGAGAATTCGGAAGGGAAGGTGGCCGTCTGGTCTTGGTCAGGACTCAAACCAAGAGTTTGTTCCTTTCCATATGTAATTATGGATATAATTCTCTAGGACCTCGAAGCCAGTATTTTGATGCGCTCCAGTACGATTAGGACAGGCCTTGTCATTAGAGGGGCGTTAAGTCATTCACCCGCTGCTTGGCTTGCTCGCTCCGCTCCCTAGACAAAACGCCACCAACCCATTTATTTGAAGCCACTCGCCATTTAATCAGTCCAGAGATGCCCTGCTGAGTTAAAGTCTCCCTTGCTCGTGGATGGCTGATGCTATAGCTGGCTCCTAGATGCGGTTGGCTGAGTCTGTGTGATGTGAATCTATTGTGACCACTGCTGTCCAAGAATGGATGATTGTCGCTGGAAAGATTGCTGAAAGACTTTGGACAGAGAAAGAGAGAGAGAGAGAGAGAGAGAGAGAGAGAGAGAGAGAGAGAGAGAGAGAGAGAGAGAGAGAACAAAAAAACCCAACAACAACAGCAGAGACACAGTTGAAAGAGTTTGGTCAAAAACCCTGTTCTTCGTTGCCAGAACCAGAAAATGAGCAAAGCTTTTGTGATGTCAAGAACGGGTACATCGGACTGGGAAAATTGAAGGGCTAGCCGTTGTGTGAATGAAGGAGATGTGATTTGTTCGCTTTCTTGTCCGGACAAGTTAGTCCCATAGTGAGCGGTGGTGTGGAAAACGCACGGCAGGGGTGACCTGATGCGTGAACTTGTTATTCCAGTGCTCGTTGTTGCTGATCTTCCTTGAGGGGAAAAAATTGCTGGGCACTTGTAAGCTCTGATGTATCATTCTGTGATGCAGGCAAAAGTCTTGATGTTGAAATAGTTAGCAAGGGAGGAAGAAGCTTGTGTCCAACGCTTGGCATAGGTTGTTGCTAGTGTTGCAGTGGCTTTTGGTGGGGGGTTTTGGCCGTTTCTCCACTAGAGTTTCTAGGTTCACCAATGATGAAGTTTTGCGTCTGCGCCCATTTTTTTGGCCCACCAGTAAGGTAGCTGCATTACAGCTTCGGGAATGTTGTCTAAACACGACACCATGTGAATGAGTTTGGGGTTTTTTTCTTATGATTTTGTCTTCTGTTCCTACCTGCTCTTACTGGCCTACTTTTCTGAAAGGCAGACCAGATTGTATCGTGTGTGCAAGATATTCTACCTGTATTCGCACGCGGGACCTCGGTTTATAGTATCATCCGAAGGACTTTCCAAGGAGTGGAGTCTGTATTGATGTTAATTCCAGGGTAAAAAAAAACCTTGAACGGGCGTCAGGTGGTGGCTGGAACCGCTGCAGTCAGATCTCGAGCTCAATGCTCTAACCACTACACTATTCCCTTGTGAGAAAGGCAGGGATGGGAATTGTGATGTATATTTGCTTGCAGGTGTCTCTTTTGGCTACGGGGAGATCGTAGGACTGAGCAGAAAAAGAGAAAGATGGCTAACCATGGTGGCGTTAGGTGGAACTCCTACCATCAACAGCAGCGATGGAGACAGGTGAATGTATGTCTTTATTTGTAACTTGTAGAAGTAGTTTTCTGATGATTAAATGTATATTCGTGAGTGATGTTATCATGATAAAAATATGTATGTGCATGTATATAATTATCATCATGATGGTATTGAAATCTCTGTGCACTCTCAAGATGATGGAAATATATACGTACGTGTATTTATCATCATGCTGATATTGAAAGCTCTATGGGCTCACAAGGGAAAAAATGCATAGGCCTACGTGCGGTTAATAATTATCCTTACAGGCTGCCTACTACACTTGCTACCCCACCAGCAGGTCAAGGAAGTGCTGGTCGTTTTATCACTGACAAAACACTACACCACAAAAAAGCTTTCATTCATGAATTTGCGACCAACAAAAAAGAGGAATTTTTTGCCAAAAGGGGGGATGATCCTGTCCTTCACGTTCAGGACAATGGCGGTTAACTTCTCTTTGCCTCGTTCATCACCCACCTGTCAATGTGTATGCGCAAAGATTATCAGGGCATTTCTCAGCCCTTGGCGGGCATGCATGCGCAGTGTCATTTGTCAAGGAAGCTTTTGTTGTTGGTCTACACTTTGTAGGCTTCAGGGATGATTGTGCACTTTGTAACCCTTCTGCCCCTGTGTGTGTGTGTGTGTGTGTGTGTGTGTGTGTGTGTGTGTGTTTGTGTGTGTGTGTGTGAGTGGGTGAGAGAGAGAATATTGAAAACTCTCTCTCTCTCTCCCCCTCTCTCCCCCTCCCCATCCCCCCCTCCCCCTATCCTCCGAAAAATTAAATTACTATTAAATAGTTCGTTCTTTATCTTTATGCAGTCGTAGGGGAGTGAGCGTCAGAGACCTTACTTCTCAAAGGGCCAAGGTATTGAGGGTGGCGCCCATCTCCTCTCCCTAGCTGCTTTACCTTCCCTGACACTAAAGAGGCAGGTACCCATTTACAGCATGGTTAACTGGGGGAACTGTACTGAAGCCAAGGCGCGCAAACGGTCACCCATCCAAACTAGTAGCCTAACTACCCTCGATGCTGCTTAACCTTGGCTGGGTAAATTGAGTGCTCTGACCACTGAGCTTTTCCGTCGGAACATACCAGAATTACGGGACGCTCTTCTTAATTCTTCATACATTGTCTGATTTGCAGATCTATTTTGTTAATTGATTTTTCTATGAGTGACATTACTTTCCTCATAGTGTGTGCTTTGTGTTTTGTTCTCTTCAAACATGACTAAGGCTTTTATATTTTAAAAATCCCATGATTTGCATTATCTCTCTGTGTTTATCCTGCGCTATCAGAGATTCTAAAATGTATACGGGTTGTCCGATCAGCACAGTTTTCCTGTTCGTGACTTCCAACTAAAATAAAAGACAGAAGTCAGAAAATGTATTGATTTTCTATTGACAGGACAGATTCAAGCTCTGGAAAAAAAAAAGGAAATTTAGACAAAGAATACAGTTTGAGAATTTTGCCAGGGATCAGACAATTCTCTTGCTGCCGGGAGTTCTATTAAACGCCCTGAATGTGGGTTGTACACGGGATCACGGTTTATTGTCTCATCCAAAAAAGACTTCCATCCAGACCATCTTTCAAGATCTGAGAGATAGAATAAACGTAAAGGTACGAAAGGGGATCGAACCCGCGACTTACGGCTTGCTAGAAAGAACTGTTACCTCAGGACCACTGATCAACTACCTCAGCAGTACATCTCTCCATTAACTTCGCATTACTCGGCTCGCTAACTTTTCATTTCCTCTTTCAATATCAGATGCCTTTCCCTACAAAAAAACCCCCACCTTCCACCCCCTCCCCAAGCTAAATCCATTCCAATCCTTCCGCTTAGCTCATCATCACACAAGCACACAAGTCTCTTCTAACAAAGACGCACAAACCTGAACCCCGCACTGTTATTCCACGCACGCCTGAAGATCATATTCATGGAGTGAAAATTGGATTGTCAACCTGTTGCAGAGATGTTGGCTTACTTGATCAGGTGTATTATGTAGAGGGGGGAGAGAGAGAGAAAAAAGATGTTATATATTATTATAACGAGACAGAGTGAATGAAGGGAAAGGAGACTTGGGAGAACACGCACAGCGAGGTGTGGAGACGTTCTGATACCTGTATGTTACCCTCACAATACTCTGTTGTCTTCTCACCTCCGCTCTAAGCCCGGTCTGTTAGGATTAGGTCGTGGTGAAGCGTGCTCTTAGCTCCTCTTCTGTGGGTTTCGGTTCCTATTTCTGGGCTTAGAGGCTCAAATATGGAATTTTGATGTATGAATTGTGCGTGTTGATTTAAGTTTTTGTGATGGAGGCTTAAACCTGTGAAAGAAGGTTTGAGTTAGGTAGGGTTGTTTGTGTACCTTCAAAATCTGTTTGTGAGGTGGGGGGGGGGGGGGGGGATAGCCTGGTGGTTAAAGCGTTTTGTTCGCGATCTGATGGCTTCAGGATCGATCACAGGTTTGAGCTTCCACCGAGACGCCACCAAGGACTTTTGAGGGAATGGAGTTCGAGTCGGTACTGATGTTGAACTCAAGCGAAAAGTTCTGTTGAACGGGTGCCACGGTGGTGGTTCGATCCTGGGCTGTTAGATCACGAGGGCAGCGCTCTAACCACTAGGCTATCCCGCCCCCTGCCTGGCCTGGAGAGGATATCAGTTCTGTACTGACTCCGTCTCCTTCAGTTGTGACTGCAAACAACGCTCTGTGTGTGCTAGCCGCTATGACATTTTGCCCACACGATCAAGCCAGCCCCAATTTTTGTACAAGAGTAGGCCGGCTGTGGCTGAAGGTATGGATGACACGGGACACACCCAACGTGCATAGAGAGTGTTGGGCTTTGCTAATCTCTCTCTCTCTCTCTCTCTCTCTCTCTCTCTCTCTCTCTCACCAATATAGCAGAGCGAGATAGCTATACTATTCTATAAACCCCCCCAAACACACTTTTTAATGAATAGTTCTTTTTTTAATATCAGTTTCCAGACATTGCGCCCATAGACTGGCGCCACTATTAAAGCAAATAATCCTGATAGTTAAAAAAACAACCAAAAGACAAAAAACGAAAAATAACTCACGCAAAAAAAACCCGCGTGAGAGAGATCTATGCCATAGCTTTAACGGCCAAGAGAGTTATCTCCCTTTTATTTCTTCAATGCACAAAACACCAACCAGTCTGACTATTACAAAATGCCTGAAAACAGAGACACAGCACAACACAGAGCTCTTTGTACCAAAACATAAAAGGCCTAAACCTGCCCCACTTCTTTCCCCCAGGGAGTTCTAGATCTTGGTAAATGAACACATGATGGTGAAATAACATACGCCATAGTAAACATGCATAAAAGTTAAGAACGCGAAGGAACTGTAATCTATTATCAGAGAAGACAGATGTGTGTGTGTGAGAGTGTGTGTGTGTGTGTGTGTGTGGAGAGAGAGAGGAGCTGAACGTTGAACATTGAAAATATTGATTGTAATTACAAACAAAAAGCCTTTTTGACAAGGAAAGATGTGGCAATCTATGGCAGTACGAGGAATCGTAACAATAGTCCAATAATGAGAAGAAGAACTGACAGACAAAGAGAGAGAGAGAGAGAGAGACAGAGAGAGAGGACGAGAGAGAGGGGTAAAGAAGAGAAAGAGACAGGTAGCAGAAAAAGCGAGAGAAAAAAATAGTGTGTTTGTGTTGTGGGGTGTAGGGGTGGGAGTGTTACTCGATTTTAAGGTCATGACCTGTTGATTTTTCTGTGCTGAAAATTGTCATCCAGTAAGAGTTAGTGCGGGTAGACTGTCGCCTCTGTTTGCAAATCGTAGAATGAAAAATGCGTTCTGTAAAGTTGAAATTTATGGACACAGGTATTTGAAAACGATACTGACTGATGACTTGGAACAGCAAAACAACTAGACAAGAAAGGGGGAAAAGCAAAGAAGTAAATATAAAAAAGCACTAAAATGAATTAAAAAAAATAAAATGTGAAGTGTGAAAACTTCTCTTAATATAACATTATTTCGAGACATAGAACAATCAGTCAAATACCGATATGTATACATGTGTGAAACATGAATGAATGAATAAATGAACGAACAGATGAATAAATGATTCTTGTAACGTAATTATGTAGGTGAAAAAATAAATGCATAAATAAATGCACGTAATGAAAGGCACCGCATAACAGGCTTGTAATATAACATATTTGTTGCTTGACATATCTTTAGCATAATCAATCTGTGGCATAATCGATCTGTGACATATTGATCTATGACATAAACAATATGGACGGGATAGCTCACTGTGTGACAGAGATACACCACACACACACACACACACACACACACTGACAAGACAAAGCACAATATACAAACAAAAAACACCTTTACACAGCAACCCCACCCCCACCTCCACGCACCCACCTCCAACCTAAACGATGAAACCCACACACCCATCCAACGGGGGACGGGATAGCCTAGTGGTCAGAACATTGCGTTCGCAATCTGACGACCCGGGTTCGATTCCCGTTGATGGGGGTATTTTGCCCTGGAGTTAACATCAGTGTAGACTCCACTCTCCCCAAAAGTCCTTCGGATGAGACTATAAACCGAGACCCCGTGTGCGAACGCACGCAGAACATCTTGCGCACAGGTTAAATCCTGTTCCGCTTTTCGTAAGAGTAGGCCATTGTATGCCGGTGGGAACAGATGACAAATTCATAAAACCGCAAACACACGGGGACTGGATGTAAAAAAAAAAAAAAGCACATACGTGCTTATTCCATTATCCTCGATGTAAAAGAATTAAATAAATAAAATTAAAAAATAAATAAACCCCGCCAACCCAAACCTAACCAAGCTTCCATCTGGAATCTCTTTCCTCACTCTGATCAGCATCACACAGCAGGTTTCTCTCTCTATAGCAAAGCGACGTCACCTTGTCCACCCTTTGACCAACACTTGCGTCCATGGTCATTAATTTTCCTTCTTCTTCTACCCTCTCTAAACTGACTGACCCGCGTTTGACCTTGTGGACGGTGGTGCCCACGATGCTTGTGCAAGATGACGCCTGGGTCCTGACACCTGACCCTACCTGATAGGCATCTCTGGGACAGGACAGGACGGGACAGGACGGGACAGGACAGACGTCTGGACTGTGGGACTTCACGCAGCAGTACAAGGCAGAGGACAAAAGCAGGGGAGGTCATTTGTTGAAGATCGGGATGGGAGATAAGCGAAGGTTGATGATGACCACTTTAAACTGGTGAAAGACAGGTTTGAATGGCGAGGTATGACTAAGAATGGGAATTTGGGGGGGGATGGGTGGGTCTTTAGTCTTTTTTTTTTTTATATAAGGCTGTTTTGGGGGGTGGGGGTGGGAAGAGGGTGGGGGTGGGGGTGGGTGGTGGGTGGAGTGAGGATAGTGTGTTGCATGGTGGGAAAAGTGGTTGGTTGTCGCTCAGAGAGAGAGAAGA
>CM054151.1:26841846-26859346 GCA_028751875.1 Rapana venosa | reverse complement strand
TAAAGTTTGATTTTCCCTTCAAACTGGGAAGAAAGAGCAAGGCTGGGAATCAAACCCAGAATCTTACCTGCTACTTGTTAGGCAGATGAATGTCTTAACCATAGAAAGAAAGAAAGGAAGGAAAAAGAAAGGACGAAAGAAAGACAGACAGACAGACAGACAGACAGGCAGGCAGAAAGAAGAAAAGAAAAAAAGAATAAAGGCCCTAACTTTTTGTGTTGATTTTATTTCTTCTTTTGTACCCGATCAATGTTCCCGTCAAACAGAAATGGGTGAAGGCTTTTTTTTTTCCTTCGAAGAGTCATAGAAAAGTTTCTTGGACAACAGAGAAACAAATAGCTAAATAACGGCTGTTGAAAAGAGATATCAAGTTAGGCAATAACGGGAGAGTTGTGTCAGGCAAGCCAACAAACAGAGAGACGGACATACAGAGGGATGGACAGGCAGACAGATATTTGATAGATACACAGAAAAGGACACAGACAGAAACAGACAGAAATGAATTGAATTGAATTGAAGAAATTGAACTGAACCTATCGTTATTTCAAGGTGGTAACGGAATGAGTATAGCGATTGCTTTTTTTTTTTTTACTTTAAAGTCCTCTGAAACACTAAATATCAACACACACACACAAATGTTTTACATCTGACTTGCTTTGTAAAGTGTTATTCTTAGACTCGTTATCCTGTTTTCTTCACTACTGGTCTGTCAGAATTGAGCCGCATGTTATTTTATCTTGCATTGTGAAATCTGGATTTTGTTCAATGTTTCCAATTTTAGTTCTTTTCATTGTAGATTTACATTGTCTTTTGTTTGCTTTTACAACTCCATTTTCTTGATTTTATTTGTGAGGGCAGAAAAAAGTTGAGTAAACTTAATCTTTTACCCTCAATAAAGATAACTTTTACTTTAACACACACACCACACACACACACACACACACACACACACACACACACACACACACACACACACCGCAGCGCGCGCGCGCGCGCCGCGCAGCGCGCGCTCTAAATTTTTATGATGCCATTTAAACTGAGACCGCCAGATTCATTTTTCACAACCTTAAATAAAGTCGCGTCATCAGTGAATAATGGCGTGAAATATTCAGTCCTGATATGGTCTCTGAGGTCGGTGAAGTAATAAACAAAATAAAACGATCAACAATTCAAACAACAAAAGATTTCACACACACACACACATCCTGCCAGGTTAAAAAAATCAATGTAGGTCATAGATCGTTTTCTTGAAGAACACCCCTTTGTATTCTTAACATTTCTAAAGAATTAAACCGTGAGGGTAGGAGAGGGGAAGAAGGGGTTGAAAATCCTTGCAGACAAAACGTTTTCTTCAACCATACAAAAATCATTCAGCCTGCACAAAGTGCCCTGAAGCACGCCACACAAAGAGCTACAAACAGATATCTCAGGGGCTTTTGTTAGCAAGTCTTTGTTGAACTTCAAACGTACGCGCACTGTGAGTTCAACAGTGGGTACAAAAAGGTTTGATGCAGCGTTAGTGCAAGCTTGAAGGCAACTGATGGTTTGCTCTTGGTGACGTTTTAAGAACTCCGAAGAACAACTTTGATTGTTGAAGCAAGAAAGAGAGACAGTTGAAAAGAAAAAAAGAAAAACAATACAAAACAATAATAATTCAAAAGAAAAGAATGAGACCAAAAAACAGATACAAAGAAAATCATTTACAAAGTAAGCACATACAGACAGACAGACAGACTGAGAAGTGACATGGCCAGAAGGAAATCACTCAACAAAAAGCAAAAACCTAATAAAAAAAAATACATTTTAAAAATTACCTCCCAAACCACCACCATCTACCAAAAAGAACAAAACCTCTTCAGCCTCTTGGTGCTTTGTTCAGTTCACGTTATATCAAGACAGCTGGCAGGACGTTACTTTGATCTGGCTACCTGGTGGTAGAGGTAAAGGTGTCCCATAACCTACGCGGACATTTGGGAATGATGTGTAACAGAACTGAGCTTCTTTAGGCCCTAGCATCTTGAATGTGGCGCCCATCTCCTCTCCTTTGCTGCTGTACCTTCCTTGAGGGCATGTCCCCATGTACAGCTGGTAGAACTCGGGGACTCTTCTGAAGCCATGGTGCACTAATACCACGCTCAAGGATGCTTGAAACCCTAGCGAGGTGGAAGGGTAGGGGTGGGGGGTACAGCAAGTAGTCTGACTAAGAGACATCCCTTCCCTTTACCACCAAGCAGAAGGCAATGATAATAATAAGATCACCTGAACCCCATGGTGAAATCGATGTATCCTATGTTATGTATCTTTGACTCATCAAGGTCTATTGACAGGATAATGTTATGATGATTCAATATCATTGCTGTCAAAAGTAGCCTCATATATATATATATATATATATATATATATATATATATATATATATATATAATATATATATATATATATATATATATATATATATATATATACATTTGACTATCGAAACTTTATTTCATAGATTTTGTCTGCATTGCACCATGTTTGTAAATATCTGTTTGTTTAAACTTTTGATTATTTATCATTGATTGCATGACTGTGTAAGATTGGGTTGAGTGCATGCGCTTTGATTTGTCTTTGCAAGATATAGCGCTATATAAGTTCCATTTATTATATATATATATATATATATATATATATATATATATATATATATATATATATATTATATAAAGTTAAAAACAAAACTGAAAGAAGATATTAATTAATCACAAGAACGCACAAAATATGAAAAATGATATAAGTAAATGAACGGAACACGTAAAACGAAACAAAATGAAACATACAACAAACAAACAAAAACAGACAAACAAACAGATGACTAGATATAACACGTAAAGCTAATACTAACAGAAGAAGAAGAAAAAAAGAAACAGATGGAAACAAACAATAAGCATTTTGTACAGAAAAAAAAAAATCAATATGTAATACACAGAAATACATTCACAACAGATATCCTCAAACAAAACAGTACTTTGAACCAATGACTAAACTAAAATCAAACAGTGAAAAGAAAACCCAACTCTTTCAAACGACATATAACAATATAAAAACAACAAACAGGAAATAAATAAAGAAAGTAAGTAAGCAAATCATAGAAAGAATGAAATCATAACAGATATTATAGTACAACGAAAATTAACAGAGCGCCTTTTTTTGTAATGACCGAGCGATGGAAGCAAAAGAAATTAAAAAAAAAAAGAAAATCAAAGAAAGAATAATAGGGAAAAGGGGTGTGTGCCATGAGAACAAAGGGGTGACTGGACTGAGGGGTGAACGGGGAGCTCCAGTCAATGAAGACGACAAAGAGTCAATATGGATGGAATGTGTGTGTGGGTGTGGGGGGGGGGGGGTTAGGGGCAGGGCAGAGAGGGAGAGAGAGAGAGAGAGAGAGAGAGAGAGAGAGAGAGAGAGAGAGATGAGAGAAGAGAGAGAGAGGGGAGAGAGAGAGAGATACAGACAGACAAAGACAGTTTAGCAGACAGACGGGCAGACAGACAGAGACAGACAGAGGAAGACAGATAGGTAGACAGACATAGACAGATAGAGGCAGACAGACAGAGGCAGAAAGACAGGCAGACAGACACAGATAGGCAGACAGGGCAGAGACAGACAGGGCAAACAAACGTAGAGAGATGCTGAGAGAGACAGGCACAGACATACATAGAGACAAATAGACATACCTATAAAGCCACCTATAGACAGAAAGACAGACAGACAGACAGAGGTTTTGATAAGTCTGATCATGAAAATAGCTCAAGTATAAACAGCACAATATCGTACAGTAAAGGTCATGCTACCTGATAAAAACAGGTGATTTTTCTTTTTAGAAACATGAATTGTTTGAACTGGGTTGAAATCAAGTACAGAACATATTAAGAGTCAAGTCGTTTTAGGTTTATTGTCGTAATACTCTCTCTCTCTCTCTCTCTCTCTCTCTCTCCCCTCTCTCTTTTCCCCTCTCTCTTCTCTCTCTTCTCTCTCTCTCTCTCCTCCCCCTTAAAAATAAGGAATCTTGGTGTCATAAGTCATATTTTTGTTTTTGACTTTTTTCTTACACAATAACTTGTTGTCGTTGTTGCTGTTGCTTTTTTCTTTCTGTCGTGTTTTTTAACCTCACCACTAAAATACGAATTAGCTCGGCAACCCCTCTTAACAAGGGGGACGGGATAACCTAGTGGTTAGAACATTGCGCTTGCAATCTGACCACCCGGGTTCGATTCCCGTTCAAGGGGATATTTTCCCCTGGAGTTAACATCAGTGCCGACTCCACTCTCCCCAAAAGCCCTTCGGATGAGACTATAAACCAAGGCCCCGTGTGCGAACGCACTTTAAATCCTGTTTCGCTTTTCGTAAGAGTAGAACATTGTGTGCCGGTGGGAACAGAAGACAGAATTTGAAATAAAAAACTGCATGCACACGTGTACTGGTTAGTGCTTATTCCATTATCCTCGATATAAAAGAATAAAATTTAAAAAAATAAATAAGTAAATGTATAGGCTAGTTGCCTTTTTGTAAAAAATAAAAAAAAGACCTCGAGCCTCTCTGTGCTCTCCTACCCCCCCCCACCCCCCCCCCCCCCCCCCTCCCCCCCCCCCCCCCCCATTTCTCAAACCCAACCTCTCCCGTTCTCACCCACGTTACTTCCAAACCTGTAGGTTAAAAAGAACGAGGTACAGTATTTTGTCGTTAATAGCAGCATAGAGATGTGGAGTGCCGTGTTCTGCCTGCCCAGGGGCATGACGACAAAGGACTGCTAGATAACATCACCACGACAGCTGCAGGACTGCAGGTATGCTAATGGTCAGACATAACAGTCTGTTCTGCTTGCCTGCTTTTCCCCCCACCTCATCGTATGGAAATTCGGGGCTCCCACACTTTAATTTCAAAAACAAAAGCCATTCAAATCAAAACGTACACCCCCAGTCTCCTCCCAATTCGTACCCCGAAAATGATAATAAAACAAAAATATGTAAAATAGAATGATGAAGCAAACAATGGTGATAGGAGTAAAGAAAATCTTGTCAAAACAAAAATATGGAAAGAAGATGGTGGGACAGATTTTTGCTGTGATAGCAAAAAGCAAAAAAGGAACTATATTATAAGCAAAAAGGTAGAAATAAAAGCACAGAAGCATTTCTTCTATTCAAAGACACTGAAAAGGGCCATATAAAGAACAGGCCAAAATGAGGCGAAAAAACATCAAAGATTATTTTCTTTACTTTCGATCACAAACATTCTTTGTGGGATCTTATGCACGCTCACGTACAAAATCGCTACTTTCTGTCTTTATCCTTAATTTGGCTAAAGGAAACTACACAAAAAAAGAAAGAAAAAGAAAACCACACAAACCATTACTCTTGGCAAGTGCATGATCTGAGGAGTCCATATGCGCTGCAATGGTGATTTGATAAGTTGGAGATGCTTTACGTCGAATACAGCAAAGTTCGGCATGGCATTGAAGCTTTTAGTGTCCACGCATGCTTTGGTGAGCAGGTTTTACAGGCAAGCATTAAAAGAAAGATCAAAGGCTAGGTCTGGACATTGGGCATGCAGGAAAGAACTGCTGCCCAAAGCAGTCATGTTTGCTGTTCCCAGGAGTAAAGAGCCCAAAGGTTTCTGAAGATTTCTATACCTGGAACCTGCTGGAAAAACGTCACGGTACAGTCTTTTTGTTCTTGAGCCAGGAGAAAACGTTTAGGATTTCTCAAACTAGAATCTGACTGTAGGCCTACACCATAAATTAAAGGAAAATACTGATGTCATATAACTTGCACTGTAGAGCTTTGATCGATTCGGGAAAAACCCCCACCAATTTGGGGGTATGAAATTTGAACCTAGTTTGGTAGTGGGGTACGTTTTAGCACAAGCATCTATCTTTCAGATCATTTCCAAACAGACTTTTTTTGTGACCGGAATTTCTATCACCAGATACCAATAAGCGTTATTTTCTGTTGATTTGAGAAGCATTCAGTATTTTATCCTCTCTTTCCACAAACAGATTGATTGATTGATTGATTGATTGACTCAGCATCCCAGTGGAGATTCCCGATGTAAGTACTTTCCATGAACGGTTCATGGCCGGCTTTTAGCACCAGTACAATGGTATCAGTCAGCTACACAGTCTTTTGGGGTGTCCAAGGAACCCCATGCAACACACCGATCACAAGCCTTAGCTGGGGCGAGTGTGGCCCTCAAAAGTGCTTTCTGTGTTTTCTGAGTCCGAGGTTTCGCTGATCCAGCTTCCATCACATCTCAGATTTCATTTTTAACTTTTTTTGGGCACAGTAATACTTAGGGGTTTTATGCTCTTTTGTGTTTTGTCGTTGTTGCTTTTTAATGTGGTTGTTGGTTTGATTTGGTTTGTTGTGGATGGGTGTGTGTGGGTTTGTTTTTTTTTGATTGGTTGTGTGTGTATGTGTTTTCTTTTTGGGTTTTTTTTTGGTTGGTTGTGTTTGTGGGGGGGGGGAGGGGGGTTCTTTTGCTTGTTTGATTGGTTGTGTGTGTGGGTTTTCTTTGGGGTTTTTGGTGGGTTATTTTGGAGGAGAGGGGAGGGTGCAGGGTCCATTTTCTCTTTCACTTTTTCATCCATCATTTAACTTTGGATATGACTGAAATCACATCTACTCAAGGCGGAGTCCTTCATCATCTGTATGATCCTGAATTTGACCATTCTCGTCCAATTCCATTTTTTTCCCTACTAAATGCCTCCTGCCATCTTGTGTTTTCAGACCAGGATGGATGTCCACTTCAGCCTCCTGAAGAAGGCAGAAAATAGACAAGAAGAAGATGACAAGGGAAAAAAGGTGGGGGGAGGGAAGGCAGAAAGAAAGAGAAAGATAGAAAAGAGGGAATTCCTAGCACAGAACGCCCAGAAGGTGGGGATATGCTATTCATATACTGAACAAAAAACCCAGCGTCCTTAAGTGGGGGATTCATTCCATTCAAAATCCAGGGAATAAAAGACAGACAGACAGACAGACAGACAGAGAGAGAGAGAGAGAGAGAGAGAGAGAGAGACAGACAGACAGACAGACAGACAGACAGACAGACAGAGACAAGACAGACAGACAGACAGACAGAGCCAGAGCGTCACTCGACCCAACACGAAGTCAGTTCTTTTTTTTTCTTTTTTTCCACTCTCATAGTCCAGCTGCTTCAGTACACTGGTGAGGTGAGAGCACATGTCCAGTTCCCTGTTCAAAGTCTTGTTCTTCAGTGTCTCAGTGGGTCCCTGAAGGAAGGAGACAGGACTGTAAGGAGTGTAAGCAACGTCCGTCAACCAGTCTCACTGACCTGCCTGGCTACTAAAAACCCAGTGATTTTACGATCAGGCTCTTTTCATGTCGAGATAAATCAAAGTCATCAGCGAGTTTTTATTGACAGAAAGCTCACAAAGTTCCCCCAGCATAGGTTTGGGGAGGTGGGGGGTGCGGGGGTGGGAAGGGGGTGGGGAGGGACTCGAGTTGCCCTGGCGCCCCTTTTACGCCGACTGGCGTCTACAAAAACCTCCCCCCTCCCCACACCACCACCACCCACCCCCCCCCCCCCCCCCCCCCCCCCCCCCCCCCCCTGTCTTCTCAGTCCCGTTCCCCGGTGTCACTTGTGATAAAATGCCTTCCTGTATTAAAAGAAAAAAAGTTCTGCGGGCATTTTTCTTTTTTTCTGTTTTTGTTTGTTTATTTTGGGTTTTCTCCTGGCTGATAATACATTTCCCGGGGTTTTTTTCTGTTTCTTTATTCTGTCTCTATGTCTTTGTGAATCAATGTAGCAGTATAACTGTGATTACAGTATAGAAGACATCATCAAAAAGGTGATTAATAACAAGGACAACTGGTACCCAAAAAATAAAGCTTATAGGGTGGGAGGGAGGGAAAGGGGGGGGGGAGAAAATGGTGGAGGGGAGAGGAGAGAGAGAGAGAGAGAGAGAGAGAGAGAGAGAAAACTGTCAAAACGGTGAACACCATGAAGGCCTTTATCTCTTTACTCATAATATTATGTGTATGTATGTATGTATGTATGTATGTATCTATTATATATATATATATATATATATATATATATATATATATATATATATATATATATAATATATATATATATATATGTATATGTGTGTGTATGTGTGTGTGTACATGCAAAAAGACACACACACACACACAGAGATAAAGAGAGACAGAGACAGAGAGAGACAAAGAGAGAACAAACGAACAAAACAAAAAAACACACCGGGGGAGACATTTTAGCCTGGTGGGTGCGACTGACATTCAACTCCGGTTGGCCTCTGGAGAGACACTTGGGATCGTCTGGAGTCAGCCGACAGCAAGGGCCAAGGGGACACTCTGTCCTCCACACCCCCCACCCCCACCCCCTACCCCGCCCCCTCCCCACTCTCCCGCCTGTTACACCGGCCCTTCCCCAGCCCTACAGGAGACTTACACAAGGGGGCGTGGTTTTCCCACATACCATATAAGGTCATGTCGCGTGCCACGCGCCTGTCATATTATACCACGTGTGACAACAACAGTTTGAAAGTGGGCCTTCAACATTGACAATACCTTTTTTTTTAATCGTGTCTCGGATAGCATTTTTTTTGGTAAAGCTGTTTTGTCTTCTTGTCATTTACTTTCGAAAACAGATTTTTTCTAAAAGTTGAAATGCACTGTCTCTGCCTGTCTGTCTCTCTCTCTCTGTGTCTCTGTCTCTCTCTCTCGCTCTGGCCTTCTGGCCTTCTCGTGTGTTGATTATTCTTTTTATTTACTAGACAAGAACACGGATATTTTGAGGAAGTTAACGTGTTGCATATAAAAAACAAACGTTTCAAGCACTGTTGAGCACTCCCCCCCCCCCCCCCCCCCCCTCTCTCTCTCTCAATCTCTTATTACAGATCATTTTCAAAGATTATCAGGGCAGGAAAAATAAACTTGCAGATGATTACAATTGTGGTATCAACAAATAAAGATAATTTTATTCCTGTAAGGAGCTCTCTCTCTCTCTCTCTCTCTCTCTCTCTCTCCTGGGCAATTTGAATGATTCATTTCTTTGCTTTTTGACATTATCTTGTTTGTTGATCAATTGGTTTATTTATGGTTGCTTCACTTTTTTCCCCTTGAGGGCCTGGTGTAAAGAAGCCTCTGGCTTATCCAATTACCCTCATTAAAATATTCGAGTTCGAGTTCGAGTTCGAGTTCTCTCTCTGCCTTCAAAATTGTTAATGGTGTATATTATATTTTTAATGCTGTATTATGGGTAGTTTTTAATGATTGCTATGTTTTAAAAAAGCGATAGTTTTTTTTATTTTAATACCCTCTTTATTTGAATTCGTTTGTTTCTCAGTCTGTCTCTCTGTGTTTCTCTGTGTCTCAGTCTCTACCTCTGTCCGTCTGTCTGTCTGTCTCTCTGTTTCTCTGTGTCTCAGTCTATACCTCTGTCTGTCTGTCTCTCTCTGTGTCCGTCTGTCTATCTGTCTCTCTGTTTCTCTGTGTCTCAGTCTCTACCTCTGTCTCCCTGTCTGTCTGTCTCTCTCTCACTCTCTCTCTTCTCTCTACTCTATCTCTCTCTCTCTCTCTCTTCTTCTTCTTCTTCTCTATATTTGTATGCTGTGTATTAGGAAACCATTCTTTATGTTGACCCTCTGTTTTTTTCTTCGTTTTCTTAGAGGGCTGGACATAAAAAATCTGTTGTGTTCTTATTCTCCTCTCTCACTTCTCTCTCTCTCTCTCTTCTCTCTCCTCTCCTCTCTCTCTCTCTCTCTCTCTCTCTTCTCTCTCTCTCTCCTTCTTCTTCTTCTCTTCTTCTTCTTCTAATCTTCTTCTTTTTCTCATATTTGTATGCTGTGTGTTAAGAAACAATTCTTCATGTTTACCCTCTGCTTTTTCTTCGTTTTCTTAGAGGGCTGGACATAAAAAAGCATTTTTTTCTTATTCTACTACTACTAACTACTACTACTACTCTCTCTCTCCAGTGGGAGCCTTACCATGAGCTAGCTAGGTGGGTAGTGTTTTCAGACAGATCTATCTCTCCCGAAGAAGCAAAGCATGTGACGATTGTTCCGATGTGGGTGGTCTTCTGCCTTGTCTGTCAGTTGTAGAGACCACCTCCTTGCTCACCTGAGGAGTCACGCTCCACACCTGGGCAATAACCTCTCCCTTTAAGGCTTCCGAAAAGAAAAAGAAAAATCCAGGTATGCTAAAATAGAGGAATCAGTAAAAGTACCATGTAGTAGTAATAATTCTTTTTTTTTTTTTTTAAAGATATACTGTTGCAATTTCCTTGAATGGGTAGGGAGAAAGGAATGCGTGTGCTTAAACAAACTAATAACAAAAAGCCCACCTCATGAGAAAAAGACAGCATTGTTTGTCAGTCAGATGAAATATGTCCCCAGTGTAGTTGGGGGGGGGGGGGAGGGGGTCTATCAGTAGAAATATCATCTCCACCTTCTGAAAATTCTGGGCTAGAAATTTCCTTTTTCTATCAGTCTCCTTGTTTCTGCCTTGTTTCTTTTCTTCCTACCACCTCTTTTTTGTATAGTTTCTGCATGCATGCTTGCATACATACATAGGCCTGAAATACATATATACATACTCACCTGCCTAACCAGTACTTATTCGCATGCCTACCTTTCTAAAAACATATCATTCTTCCTGCTTACAAACCTACTTATCTGCCAGCTTACTTATCATCAACTTAGGTACTAAATAACCTACCTTCGTACCTACCTACAGACAGACAGACAGACAGAGAGACAGACAATACAACACCAGACGCCACACTGTACATACATACACACATACATCAATAGGCTACACAAACACTTGAGCAATCATTGAACACAGGACCTTTCTTCTGTGCATCAACAAACCCTAAACATACCCAGCTGCTATGTGCAGAGACAAATGCCTTCTTTTTCTCCTGCTGTCATATGAAATATTACCCCATGTACAGAGCTCTTGGCTTCCCAGGTAAAATACGGACCCTGTCCTTCCCACGTCTGTTAGGCGAGGTACTGATGAAATATGTGTTAGGCCTAACTTTGTGCTACATGACTCTTCTGAAACTGCTTATTCTTTTCCATAGAATAAAGTAGAACCGCATAATGTATGATTATGAATCTGATGAAATATCTGTCTTTATTTGAATAAACCTCAGAAGCATGTTGCGTATATGTGTTTTGTCCATACCACCCAGCCACAATGAGTCCGGTCTTATATGGAAATCGGATGGGGTTTTTTTAAAAACGTAAGCCTAAGCTGCATGTGTATCCCCTCTAACCCAACACACACACACACACACACACACACACACACACACACACACACACACACACATTTCGTTTATAAAGTATATGGTAAAGGTGTTTCAATAACCTATGCGGTCGTGGGGAAGAGAAATATCAGAGACCTCAGCTTCTCAAGGGGCCAGCATATAGAGGGTGGCGCCCATCTCCTCTCCCTCGCTGCTTTACCTTCCTTGACCCTAAAGAGGGCATGTACCCATTGACAGCTGGGTGAACTAGGGGCTATACTGAAGCCAAGGCGCACAAGCAGTCACCAATCAAAAAGGTAACCACGCTTAATGCTGCTTGGATTGACCTCCCTCTTTCATTTGCCAAAAGCCTTCATTTGACACCAAATCCACCCTCAAAACACACTTATTTTCTACCTGAGACTTTCCCTCATATCTGTCCCTAATTTTCAACAGCATCCTTCACCTCCTAAGTGTGTTTGCGAGTCTGTGTGTGTGTGTGCGTGCGTGCGTGCGTGCGTGAGCGTGTTTGTGTGTGTGTGTGTGTTTGTGTGTGTGCGTGCGTACGTGCGTGTGCGCGCATTGATTTGAAATATGTTGTTCATTATGTTTCAGGAGTGTTGCATGCGTGTAAATGATTTGAGTGCAAGCGCTTCGATTTGTTTGATTTTACAAGATTCAGCGCTATATAAATTCCATATATTATTATTATTATTATTACTAAAATTTAGCTTGTGGAAAAGGGGGTACTCTGATTACTGAGCTATTCCATGGGTTTATAGTTTGGTCCAAACAACTTGCAGCTGAATAAGGTCAGAAATTGTGTCAATCCAGTGACAATCTCAACATAACAACCCTAAGGATAAGATGTTAATGTAGGCTTTGGCACTTTGTTTCCTGCAATAACTGCAAAAGCTTTTGGTCTGGGCCATGTAGCCGTTTCAATCTTTAGATCTTTCTTTGCCATCTCAAAATCATGATGATGATTTATTTTTCCAAGTCTTCTGTATGGTCATGAAAATGTTGTGTGCTTACTTCATTATGCATTTTTTGCGTTTTCTGGGATTTAAGATTCGCATAGTATTAGTCATATGTTGTGGTTTTGTTGTTGTTGCTGTTGTTTTATTAATCATACGGTTCTCGTTAAACTGTCAAAGACATTGGTTTGGTTTGTTGATTACCCTGTTGTAACAAAAACAATGAAGTAAAGATATCAGCACCAAAAGCAAATGTTTCACCAGCCCGTTTCAAATCATCAATTTCACCTTTACCTTCACCTATTCCGTGGTCTAGAAGACCACTGGGGCGCCACTGAAGATTTTGCAACCAGCTTCCTTCACTCCTCATTGTTCTCAGCTTTCCGTACTATGTCGTTCCACTCAGGGCCAGTCTACTTTCTGATGTCTTCCCACCGTTTCTCTGTCGGCCTCTTCATATCCCTCTTTCTAGTGTTCCCTGTAGGACAGTCTTGGTCAGTCTAGATGTTCGTGTGACATGCCCGTACCACTTGAGTAAAGGTGGTGTTTTTTTTATCTTTTCTTTGTTTTACTGAAATCATTTCTTCATATCATAGCCCAATGAGTTTTCAATTCTGGTTTTCACTTCCTTGTTTTAGTTATGTGATTTCTGTATGAGATATTAAGAAGTTTTAGAAAGCATCTCACCTCCACTGCCCCTGTACTTCTTTCAATGTCTGCCGTTAACTGTCCACGTTTCACATGCATACTAAAATATGGATGAAATGTACGTCTACGCCCCCCTCCCCCCCCCCCCCCCCCCCCCCCCCCCCCCCTCTCTCTCTCTCTCTCTCTCAATTCCATGGCATCGAATTGTTCAGGCCCTGTCTCTTAAAGTAAGCTGAACGTGGTAGAGCCTAAACTGCCCCATTCTTGGTGCAGGATGTAGGTTGAATACGTGAATGTTGACATGAATTATGGATATATATATACATCTATATAATTATATGCAGGTCTGCACTTTAAGCTGACCCTGAAGATCGGGGTAAAAATCCCTATTCTCAATTCACCAGACCCCGGCTATGGAGATACAAACCTACGAGTTCACGGACACCAAGGAGGGAAGCACAGGTTTTATCCAGTCAGCTTTCAGTGTCCTCCAGATGAACAGCATCTTTCTTTGATGTCAAACTGGGCTGTATGAAAAGGAAAAGCGGGGTGGGAGCGGGAGTCACTATCAGTAAAGCCCCCTGATATCCTAAGGAAGAGGGGACCGCTTTCTACATGACAAGAAGATGAAACACCCCACTCTCCTCTCCACTTCATCAGAATTCTGTCCACTTCAGTCCAGTCTGATAAGACCTATGACATAAATTATAAGTAAGCCGAAAGGGACACACGAAAGGGTTATGCCTATGCATGTCATGCCGCCTTAGAATTGTAACATGCCCAACCTTGGCCGTTCATTTTCAGGGTGGCCCGCGGCGACAAAGTGGGATGACTGCCGTTACCACAGTAGTCCCTGAATCGGATAATTCCGCTGGGACTTTAATATAACCAAAAACAAAAATAAACACACACAAAATTGAGTGGGATGGAAGGAAAAAAGAGAAGCGCGCAAATGTGCGCGCATATGTGTATGTGCATGTCTGCCTTTTGTGTGTTTGCGTACGTTGTGTACGCTGGCCTTTGTATGTTGTGTAAACTGGCCTTGAGTGAAATAATATGCAACGGAAAGCTGGGAGCTGTGGGGTTCTGGAGGAAGCTGGTTGCAAAATCTTCAGTGTTGCCCCAACCGTCGACCATACTGTTAGATAGGTGAAGCTGAAGGGTGAAGTATAGTTCTGTGTGCGTGCATACATGTCCTGAAGGTATGCCATTGTGCACGTTAGACAAATAACGAAGCTACTTCTCTAGCCAGACAAATCAAAATAATATAAAGGAAGATTTCTTTAAAAACCTGCCGAAAAAGGGAATGAAGAAGAAGAAAACCTCTCTAACATACGAACTCAGTCCCCTAACAGCTAAATCCCAAACCGAAGGACAAACAGCAACATGATGAATGAAGGGGAGGGAGGGGAGGAGGAGAGGGAAAGGGGGAGACAAACCTCTAGGATTCCATTGAATGGTGGAAACGCTTCAGGCAAAAAGAAGGGGGCGACAACACAAAGAAGACAATCTGACAAAGATGGAAAGAAAACAGTGGCCCTTTCTTGCACACGACCAACACGTGCGTGACACGAGACGAAATCGTTTCCCTTTGACCCCTGACACACACTGGGGCCCTTCCTGACCCCTGTCAAACTAAAAGGGACATCACTGTCGCGGACAAAGACACGCGTGGTCTCCCTTTGAAGTGACCCTTTCAAAAGAGCCCGTATGCAAGAAAATGTCAGAAAGGGATAAAGTATTTGACAGGAAATTAGTGGGTGGTAAGGGTTGTATTGTACATGCATGCATGCGGTCCATACGCGCCCATGTTACGTCGTGTGTGTTTTTTCTCCTCTTCCCTTTCAGGGGCCATTTCTTGGCTAGGAGCTTGACCACAAAGAAATCGTTGATGGCTAGCAAGCTTTTTTGCTCTGCAGCGGCTGTGCCTCATTCATTTGAGGCAATTAGTGTCAGGAATATTATTCATAACGCTGTGGTGGAACTGCCTGTTGAAGAGGAAAAATTAAAAAAACAACAACTGTGTTTTGTCAATATGTCTGTCTGCCTGTCTGTCTGTAAAAAGAAAAGCTGTGTCTGTCTGTGTCGGTATATCTGTGTTTGTGTCTGTCTATCTGCAAACATGCACTATCAATTATACTTTATCTGAGGTCAAGTTTATGAGAAATATCCTTATGATTTTTTTTTAACATACTTATGTTTATCCCTTGAAATACTAATCGGTCAAAGCAACTTAAGTATTACTACAGTGCTGTGTCGTTATTACTTCATGTTCTGTCATTTATTTCCAAATTCAATTTACGAGGATAAAATAAATATAGTGTCAAATAATAGTGATACAAGTCTGCTTCTTTTGTCAGCTGTGATTTATTCAAAGACAGCCTGTGTGTGTGAGTGGGGGGCAAGATGAGAGACAGACATACAGACAGAAACAGACAGACAGACAGAAACACAGACACAGAGACATAGAGAGATGGGGCGGGGAAGGGGGGAAGGTAAGGGCAGCATTACTATTCCCACAAAGAAAACAACAGAAAAGAGAAAAAAGCAGGACAGGATGTTATGTGAGTACTAGGTGGAAACAGCTCTCGAACCATCAAGAGTACTGACGCGAGGGACTGAAGTCTGTAGTAGTTAGCCCTCATACTTGTGGCCCCCCACTCTACTCCCTACCACACTGGACTACAAGGGTGGTCTTTCTGCCCTGTCCTGGCCTGTCTTGACCTGCCCGTTTGTCAAAGGGCAAGTGGACGTGATAGCCCCTGAAACAAACGGACCGCAGCAGTAGGCCATCAAACTGATTATGTCTAGTCTGCTTCACCGCCAGTATGCTCCTTCCAGTCTCTCTAGTCGCCCCAACAAGCATATGGTGTGTGTTTGTACACCTCTCTCGCTCTACTGCCGGGATGGAAGATTATAGCTACAACAGCACACAACAGACACGCGCGCATACGCGCGCGCGCGCGAGCGCACACAAGCACACGCAGAAAAAAAAGTTAACACACACATTCACACACACACACAAAGAGCACACACACATATACAGAGAGAGAGAGAGAAGACAAGCAACACACACACAACACACACAGACACCACAACACACACTCACACACACACACATTAGCACTGTGGTATGTTGTCTGCCTGTCTGTCTGTGCGTCTGTCTGTTTCTCTGTCTGTCTCACTCTCTCTCTCTCTATCTCTCTCTCATCACACACACACATCCAAAAAAAAAAGAGAACGAGTACACCACCTCACTATTACTACTTATCATCACAACTTCAGGGCGCCAATCACCAACAGAACAATGGTAAAGGAATGTAACAACCTGCAAAATTGTCCTCTTTTATCTTTAAGTCAGCCTTGCCAAGGAGTCCGAGAGCTTGAACTTTTACTACTACTGCTACTGCTGCTGCTGTTGTTATTGTTGTTGTTGTTGCTGTTGATGTTGTTGCTACTGCTGCTGCTGTTGTTATTATTGTTGTTGCTGTTGATGTTGTTGCTACTGCTGCTGCTATTGTACGTATCTCAAGCTGGTCACCCAGTGTACCCACTCTGTCCAGTGTGAAACATGCATGGCAACAATAGAGTTCTCCTTGGCAAATAGTTGGCACACAAGAAGCTACTCTCAAAGGGAAATATCCACACTGTATGTAGGAAAGATTTAATGTGTGGCACTGTTCTTATGGCGATATGCTCTCTCTGGAAGAGCATCCCCCTTCCTCCCCCCTCCCAATATCACGAATATGCCAAGAGTGAAAGGGGTACTTATTAATGGTACAAATATACGATAGCTCAGTGGTTGGAGCACTCCCTTTCCCCCAACCAAGGTTAAGCAGCATCCGAGCGTGGTTACCAGTTGGATGGGTGACCGTTTGCGCGCCTTGGCTTCAGCACAGTCCCCCAGTTCAACCAGCTGTAGATGGATACCTGCCTCTTTAGGGTCAGGGAAGGTAAAGCAGCTAGGGAGAGGAGATTGGCGCTGCCCTCAATATGCTGGCCCCTAGAGAAGTGAGGTCTCTGACGCCTCGCTCCCCTACAACCTTATAGATTATGGGACACCTTTACCTTTACATGTATGACAGTTCAATAGAACGGTAACTTGATTTTGATATATGAGGACTGATGGCCAATGGCTATAATAAAAATTATTCTTTACAATTTTCATACTACTTCGGAAAAAATATTTTAGATGCGAATGGACAGTTTAGTTATGAAAACCGAGACGCTTTTCTTTTTCATTCCATGTTGATTATATCCCAACCCGACCATAATAATAATAATAATATATGGAATTTATATAGCGCTGAATCTTGTAAAGCAACAAATCAAAGCGCTCGTCTTATCGTCTTATCAGGGCCGTCAGTCATCTATTGTAGACCTTTATCACAAAAAATAACTCTCTCTCTCTCTCTCTCTCTCTCTCTCTCTCTCTCTCTCTCTCTCTCTCTCTCTCTCTCTCTTCTTCTTCTTCTTCTTCTTCTTCTTCTTCTTCCTCTTCTTCTTCTTCTTCTTCTTCTTCTTCTTCTTCTTCTTTTGTTGATGGTTCCTAATCAGGGCAAGGGCCTGGAGAAAAGTATTGTGCTTATTCATTCATT
>CM054151.1:26831846-26836846 GCA_028751875.1 Rapana venosa | reverse complement strand
ATTAGTATTAGTATTAAAAGAGAGAACAGGCGGCTCCTACAGATCTCTACATATAGATGTGTTCCCTTGTGTCATTTCCTTTCATTTTTTTCTTTTACATTAACAAAGATTGTTATTGTTGTGTTGGTTTTACACTTGCAGCTCAGTATCCGTCATGTTCATGTTTATTTTCATCGTTTAATTGAGCACACCATCATAAGCTACAAGCTTGTTGTTTTTTGCTATGATTCCAAAAGGCTGTTTGTTTGCTATGTTTATTCTCATTTCTGAATACTTTATAAAAAATGATTTCAACCAAACACTATAAATAAGTAAGTGCACAAAACCTTGACTCCGGCAAAGTATACCTAGAAATCACCAATGTGGCTCAATCTCGATAATCTGTGGTAAGGTATGGTCTGACCTAGCACTTTGTCCCCAGTCACACCCTAGACACTTTAATCTCTCTTATTCTACACACACACATCTCTTCTCTCTTCTCTCTCTGTCTCTGTCTGTCTGTCTCTCCTTCTCTTCATGTCTCCTCCTCTCTTTGATAACATTTGGTTTCTCTTTACTCTATTTTCTCACTCACTAAATACTATGCGTTGGCAACTCTCCTTCTAACCAATGTGCCTTTCGAATAATCTTTGAGTACAGTTCTCCTCTCTCTCTCTTCTCTCTCTCTCTCTCTCTCTCTCTCCTCTCTCACTCACACACACAACACACACACATTCGCACACGCCCCTCTCTCTCTCTCTCTCTCTCTCTCTCTCTCTCTCTCTCTCCCTCCCCTCTCTCTCTCTCCTCACACACCCACCCCCCACCCCACCCACACCACCCCCCCCTCTCCTCCTTCTATCTCATGCCTTCTCTTCTCATACATCCTTCATCTCATCTCTCTCTCTCTCTCTCTCTCTCTCCACACTACATCCGACCACACGCTCAACTCTCTCTCTCTCTCTCTCTCTCTCTCTCTCTCTCTCTCTCTCTCTCTCTCTCTCTCTCTCTCTCTCACCGTTATCTCTCTCTGCTGGTCTTTGGCCGGGTGGGTCCAGACTGTGTCCTTGGTGTCTTGTCCATTCTTGGCTGACCCTATACTACACTTAGTACGGGGGCTAGCCGGCGGTCAAGTTAGTGTGAGTTGGGTGACCGGCGGTTTGTTTACGTGACGCTGAATCATCGGTGACCGCCTTGCTATTATCAGTTGGTCTTCTCTTTCTTTTTTTTTTCTTTTTTTTTTGTTATCTAGAGGTTAATTCATAGGTCAATATTTTGTTTTGATGTAGCGTATTGTTATACTGTTTTCACGCACGTACGCGAGCGCGCGCACGGGCACGCGCACACACATGCAGATGACAGAATTTACAAAACCGCATACACCGGGGACTGGTTGTAAAAAAGCACAGAAGTGCTTATTCCATTATCCTCGTTATAAAAGATTTTTTTTTAATGCACTCACGCACGCACGCACACACGCATGATGCATGTACACACACACATACACTGTTCTTTCAATATTAGCGCTACATTAAATGATTGATATAAGTACATAACTCTTCTTCTTCCTCCAACGCTCAGAGAGCAAGTATTATGGTCTGTCATATGAGCGAAAATGCGTCGCGCTGCCGTTCAGCGCCTGACAAGTCAGGCCCAGCACATCTGAATTCATCGTGGGAGAAAATCGTTATTTTTTAAGTCTTTCTGGTGGAAAAAAAACCCCTAGGAGAATGGACCAAGAAGGCAGAAAAATGGACAAGAAGGTAACAGGGAGGAAAGGAACAAGGCAGAAACAAAGAGAGGGATAGAAAAGAGGAAATTCTGGCCTAGAATTTCCAGAATATGGGGATGCTATTTGTACTGACAGGACCCCGGCATCTTGATGGATAGGGGGGGGGGGGTGTATATGGTATTTTAATGCAGTGTATTGTATATCGCTTTCTCTCTCTCTCTCTCTCTCTCTCTCTCTCCTCTCTCTCTCTCTCTCTCTCTCTCTCTCTCTCTCTCTCTCTCTCTCTCTCCACACACACACACACACACACACACACACACCACACACACACACACACACACACAAGCACACACCTACACACACACAGTCACCTTTCTTTCAATATCAGCCTTAAAATTATTATCATCATATTATCATCATTATAACTACCTACTCCACAGCAAAAGTATCTTCTCTTTCAGTTAGCCATTCATCCCTCCCTCCAGGACAAACACCACACACACACACAAAAGGGAAACAACTTTCTCTGATCTACGTAGTCAAAACTTTTCAAGGCAGGGGCAAGCAAGTACTTTTCCCTGTCACCCCATGCAGACAAGACTGTGAATTCCATCCCTCCCCTCCCCCCCAAAAGTGTTTTGTTTAGTTCCACGCAGCAGCACGAATGAATGAATACCTAGGCGGACATCAAAGGCTGTGACCATTTGCGCCATGGTTCTTTGTTGAGACATATAGCCAAATAAAAACCTTTATTATTAGAGCGGTTTGCTACTGCTGCTGCTGCTGCTATTGAAGAAAAGAAGAAAGACTGTGTGTCCTTCCTTGCCGTGTGCTTCAACTGGAACGGCACGTGCGGTTCGTTTATGCTTTGTCTGTTTGGGATTTTTTTTTGTATGTCCTGAAGCAGATCCTTATTAAAAAGAAAAAGGGACTTTTAGTGGTTGAAAGGACAGGAAAATTAAAAGGGGCCAGGAGAGGGAATGAAGTGAATACAGAGTGATTTTGGGGGGAGGAAAATTATTCCTCTATAGCATGGATGCAGCTCCATAGTTTCATGGGTCAGTTCCCCCTCTTCCTCTCCTCCCCTTTCCACACCAAACCCGCTTGATTCCCCCCCCCCCCCCCCGCCCCCCCCCCCCAACCCGCCCCCCCTCTCTCTCCTTCCCTTCTGCACTGAATCTTTCTTCAACCAGCAATTTTTTTTTAGGGGGGAGGGGTGGGGGGGGGGGGCACAAAACTTCCTGACCTTCAAAAATACTTAACGAAAACAGTAATGGAGGCCATTCGTATCTGTTCAGAACAATCCTCCCCGTTAGTGACACCATTCGTATCTGATAAGGACATGAATTCTCGTTAGTGACACCATTCACATCTGTTAAGAACAGCAGTCTCTGTTAGAGACATCATTCGTATCGGTTAAGGACACGAGTTCTTGTTAGTGACACCGCATCCTGCATTGCCCCTGGTTAGGGCAGACGACCAGACAGGATATGGCAGGCCCACACATGACAGAGGCCTGTATAGTAGATTACATCACATGTCTCAAGATCACCTTTCTCATTATCGTCATCACTTTCCCTTCTCCCTTACATCGAAATCTGTGGAATGTAGATAGTATTCCCCTCTCACCATAAAACGACGTTCGTCATAAACACTGTCTTTCTGTCTATCTGTCTCTCTGTCTGTCTGTTTGTTTGTTTGTTTGTCTGTCTGTCTGTCTGCTTGCTGTCTGTCTGTCTCTGTCTATCTGTCTCTCTCTCCCCCCCTCTCTCTCTCTCTCTCTCGCTCTCTCTCTCTTTTCCCTCTCTCTCCTCCCTATCTCTCTCTCACCTCTCTCTCTTTCCCCCTCCTCTCTTCTCTCGCTCTCTTCTCTCTTCCACCCTTTCCCCTCTATCTCTCTCCCCTCTCTCTCTCTGCCCCCTTCTCCCCCCTCTCTCTCTCTTCTCTCTCCCCACCTCCTCCTCCTCTTCTCTCTCTCCCCTCTCTCTCTCTCTCCTCTCTCTCTGCCCCCTTCCTCTCTCCCCACCCCACCCCTCTCTCTCTCTCTGTTACGAGTGGTTGGCATTAAACTTTTTCAGACTGTGTCTCTGGGGCAAGCTGAACCTGGCGGAGCCCACCCCTCTTCAGGTCCAGGATGCATGCTGGGTATGTTCGCGTTTCTGTAACCAGCTGAACATTTACATAAATGACGGGATCTTTAACGTGCACTCTTGATCATCTGCATCTGTATATACACGAAGGGACGATGTAGCTGAATGGCTAAGACTGTTTGATTTCAATCTCGTAGGCCCATGAAGTCGTGTGTTCGAATCTTGGCAGCAGCATGTGTGGAATTAAAGATGGGGATTTTTTTAAACATCCCGAATAAACTGTGTGTGTGTGTTGTTTTTTTTTTAATTCTTTTATATCGAGGATAATGGAATAAGCACTTATTGCTTTTTTTTACATCCAGTCCCCGTGTGTATGCGGTTTTGTCAATTCTGTCACCTGTTCCCACCGGCAACAATGGCCTACTCTTACGAAAAGCGGAACTCTGTGTGTGTGTGTGTGTGTGTGTGTGTGTGTGTGTGTGTGTGTGTGTGTGTGTGTGTGTGTGTGTTGTGTGTGTATGTGTGTGTGTATGTGGTGGGTGGGTGGGTGGGGGTTACAATACTCGATTTAAAAAAAAAATCTTTCTCCACACACATTGCTCAGTATATGTGTGTGTGCGCGCGCGTGCGTGTTGTGTGTGCGTGATTGTGTGTGTGTATGTGTTTGTATGTGTATTACATTACTGTTCTTTTATTTTTCTCTCCACACCATTGCTCAACAGCTGTTCAAGTGGATAACTGTGAGCAACACACTACTACTACTATACAGGCTCAGCAAATAGGAGTTCGTTTTAGCGCTCTTGACAATTGCACCGTCCTGAAGAGAATGACGAGAGAGAGGGAGAGAGAGAGGGGGGGGAGAGAGACAGAGAGAGGGGAGAAAGAGAGAGGAGGGGGAGGGAGAGAGAGAGGGGGAGGAGGAAGGGAGAGAGAGAGAGTTTATTGCTTGAAAGCTTTTAAGCCCCTACAGGAATTTGATGCATTGTGACGCAATTCATCTGCTCTGCACGCAAACACACACACACACACACACACCAACGTTTAGAAGGGGAAAAAAAAAAAGAGTTTTGGGCGATTTCCATTGGCTGTCTATGTCTGTTCTGCACTGATGAGATACAGACAACACAGATAGATAGACAGACAGGCTGACAGATAAAGAACACACACACACACACACAGTTTTCAAAGAAAGAGGGGGT
>CM054151.1:26746846-26824346 GCA_028751875.1 Rapana venosa | reverse complement strand
GGGCTCCGGTATACTGTTTTACTCGAAAAACTAACACCCAGCCCACCACATGAAGATCTGGAGTGACAAGAGGGCGGTTCTTACTCAAAATGGGATTCAAACCACGAGCTCACTGTGCAGAAGGTCATGTCTTCTTCAAGCCAAGTTTACTAGGCAAACAGGGCTGCACGAAACGAAATATACACTTTTTTTGTGTGTGATATAACACTGGCACTAAACATACAGATTTTGAGAGGTAACCAGAGAGAGAGAGAGAGAGAGAGAGAGAGAGAACTCTGACAGAATTTATTCATGAGATAGAGAGATATATATATCTAATAAAAAGAAAATCCAGATGCCCTGTTATATGTTCGGAACAGTAAAAACGACAGTTTAAACAATAGACATGCGTCATAGATATGGCCTCCTCTGTTTTATTTAGCTTTCATGACCGAAAGCCTGATACATTGCCAACAACAGAGAGAGCAAAGTAAAAGGATCTGACCAGATAGCGTAACTACCCGACAAAGGTATGGGCTTCTACAATTTTTTTTTATTAGAGAAGATATACAGTATAATGGGTGGGTTATAAACCTCTGAAGTCGGAGTATGGTTGCCTGCCTATGTGTCGAGGTCCTTCAGTGGACGTCCTTGAGTAGATCGGTGGTATGAGGGGATCGGTGGTCTAGAGGTAACGCCTAGAAAGCGAAAAAGTCCGGGTCGGAAGTGTGCGGTGGTTCGAATCCCGTTTGGGCCTGAAACTGTTCCCCCCCCATCCATTAGACCATGAGTGGTGGTCTGGGTGCTAGTCTTTCGGATGAGACAATAAACCGAGGTCCCGTGTGTTACAAAAAATTATTTAGCTCACGTAAAAGAACCCACGGCAACAGAGAGTTGTCCCTAACAAAGTTTTGTAGAAAAAAGCCACTCTGATAGGGAAACAAAATACAGTTGCAGACAGGAAAGAACAAAATAATGGGTGGTGCTGCTCTTGTGGCGATGCGCTCTCCCTCCCCCCCCCCCCCCCCCCCCCTCCCCCCAGCAGCCCGAATTTTACACAGAGAAATCTGCTGTGACTTAAAGTGGTATAAAATAAACATAGAATAAAATGTTTTAAAACACCAGCCATATATGCAAACGTCTCATCCAGAATGTAGTTTTACAGTGTCACAAGAGATGTTTTACCCCTGGTGGAATGAGTAGGACAGGATGCATACTATTTTGGGTGACTCCCCTGGGGTTTTGAAGCTGGGGTATGCCACGCAACCAACAGCAACAAGTGGTAGTGGTAGTTCGGAAATACTCCTTGTTTGTTTGTTTTCTCTTTTTCGAGATCACAAATGCTATTTTGGTTTCAGATCAGTATGTCAAAAATTTCAAGTTATATCAATTTTGTAGAAGCTGCCATCTTGTGCAAGGAAAACAAAACCCCAGTGACTACCACAAGAATCATCAGTGCTTTCATGTCCAGCTTTTGGTCTGTGTGTGTGTGTGTGTGTGTGTGTGTGTGTTTAAAATAGTAAAATGGTCGTTTGTTGATGATCAATTCATTTTTCTTCATCATTAAGCGTTTACAAAAATAAATAGATACCCAAACAAGCAGCAAATTAAAAAACATATATCTTGAACCACTGACATAGAAGTGATCGGAAATCGGCAAAAGTATAAAATTCTGGTTTTATTTCTTCAGTTTCTGTTCGAGAAAGTCTGTAAATTTCGAGATTTCAAAACAGTACTGCAATTCTTACTCAATCAACTCCATTAGAGCATTAAGATTAGAGCGGGTTCACGCGCGCATGCACGTGTGTGTGTGTGTGTGTGTGTGTACACCACGAGTTAGAGCAAGAAGAACAGGCCTTATCTAAGTCACTTTGTGTACAGCTTATTTTGGCCTCGTAAAATTTAATATGGTAAGTTAGAAACATTCATCAGAATGCTATTATACTTTACCGACCGTCTGATATCATAATAATGCAGTGAGACATGTGTTCCACTGAAGAAGAGGCCTTACACGGCAACCACAACAAAACAACAACAACAACACAAAACAAAGGCAAAAACACACAGATTTCCAAGTTAACATACAGAGAGTGATTAACATTCCTTTTGCATCTATTGTAAAAACCAACTTTTGTTATTCAACTGACCATCACCTTTAAATCTTTCACTTCGACTTTCTTTTCTCTTCTGTCTTCCCATTTTTTGGTTTTGTTTTATTTTTATTCTCTTTTTCTTCTTCGTTGCAACCCCGCGCAAGAGACAGAGAAAGAGACACTCGAGCTGTAGCGTGCATTTTTACAATTCCGTGAGAGGATAACAAGGGGCAAAGGGCAGTCATTCTATGGCCGTGAGAACGAGGGGAGGTAACCGAGTAACGGGACGCTGGCTTTGTGGCGGGGCGAGCTTTCTGGCTGATATGATTTCAAACCCTGTGGCCTGAGAATGGCCTACACCTGAGAAAAGGTGAAGCAGATAGCTGCCCTTGATGCGTGTTCTCTTACAGGTGTGGTGGTGGTGGTGGAAGTGGTGGTGGTGGTGCGTGATGGTAATGGTGGTGGTGGTGGTGGTGGTTGTCATGGGAGAGTTGGTCGTAGGCGTTGTTGACAGCCAAAATTTCTTTTCTGTTGTGTGACGATCCTGTGGTTTTGGGGGTTTTTTTTATATAGTTTTGTTTGTTGTTTGTTTTTGTTTTTGGGTGTAAGGTGTGTTTGTTGCTGTTGTTGGGTAGGTTGTTCTTGTTTGTTGGTTGTTGGTTTTGTTGTGTTTTTTTTTTTTTTCTTTTTTTTGGGGGGATGAGTTTTTGGGTGTGTGCTGATATGGTTGATTATTTTTAGAGAGGGTATAGGTGGCGGGGGTAGATAAGAGCTTAAAAGCTTTGTAAGTATCGCCTGTGCGCGCTTACACACACACACACACACACACACACACACACACTGAAGAAAACTTATCGATGTTAAAACTTTACAAGCCATTTACCAGTGCCTCATACAGTCACTAATACACACCGTTTCTTTTTTTCTCTTTGTTTTTCCTTCTTTTTTTAAAACAAGTTTTAGTCATGTACAAAACCAACCATGACGCAAAAAGTCCACACATGAAAACTACATCAGCACAAATCTGCCTTTAAGAAAGGACAATTAAAAGCATGCTCCTGCTTTGTCCAAAGCACGTGACCTCCCAGAGAGCTAGATAGGAAGAGAGAGAGAGAGAGAGAGAACAGTTGACAGGCATATATGAAAAGGAGGGTGGGGGGAAGTGTGTCATTTGAAACAAGAAAAAAACATTCTTTTTTATGAAAGCAAGATTTTGCTGTAGATTTTCTCATGACATAAAATAATGGGAGGCTCTTGCTCCGCTTACTTGTAATACCTTAGCTTTGGTCAAACTGTTAAACTGTTACACAGTCCAGATTGGGTCTCCATTGTTTGACCTTACAGTTTGCTCAGGGTGATGACATCACACAAAAATATGCCTTGGTACACTAATAAAGTGAAGAAGATTGCAGACAAATACATAAGGATAACATGTTCTGTGTGTGTGTGTGAGAGAGAGATACAGACAAACAGAAAAGCAGAGAGCACATTTATTCCTCTCTATCTTTCTGTAATTTTTTTTAATTTCGCACTTTATGAGCTTTTATGCGTGATGTCTTTATCATGAACAAGTTTCTTAGTGACGTCACAACGTTCCATTCACAGATTTCTCAGTTTTTAAGAATTCACTCCCATAAGCCAGCCAGTGTGACACATTGTTTAGAACAAGGACGCTTTTTCTAGAATATTCAGCTTTGACCATATAAGCACTACAAAAAAAAAAAGAAAATGGGTACCAGCTTGAAGCTGGACAGTAGCAGCGAAACTTAAAGCCGCAAGTTGAGCTACCTGATGAATAAAACTGACCTTCGAGTAGTATGTTCTCAACTGCCTTGACCACAGGGTGGCGTAGTGGGCGCTGTGGATATGTGGCTAAAAGTCCAAGCCAGCTGATATATTCTCTTCCATCACGTACCATTAGTCATAGCCTTACGAACCTTACAAAAAGAAGAAAGACAGTCACTCAAGCTTTGAAGGCATTCACGGTCTGCCCCAAGGTGACTCAGTTTTCTCGGCCAACAAATTCCGACGATAGTAGATTCCCACTCCTCCACATCAGAAGATGAGAATGAGGAGTGCAAGGGTTTTAAAGTCATCCTGCTAACAGTAAACTTGACTCTGAGTTTCGATTCCCAAGCCTCCCTTTCTTCACAGTTTAACGGGAAAATCGAACCGAATGTCACGTGGGTTTTTTTTCCTTTTGAGATAAGATTTTCAGGAGGGAAGGGAGGGGGGGGGGTTTCTGTCAGCAATTACGATGTGATAGAGTCACATGCGTAGTTTCGGGATTAGGCCTATTGAATAAGGAATCTTTGTTTTCCTATTGCTACTGTGATGGACATGAATGATTGAGCATACATCACTCTGTCTGTCTGTTTGTCTGTCTGTCTGTCTGTCTGTCTGTCTGTCTCTCTCTCTCTCTCTCTCTCTCTCTCTCTCTCTCTCTCTCCTCTCTCTCTCTCTCTCTCTCTCTCTCTCTGTTGTTTGTAGTTTTCTTTCCTTGCCGCTTCTTTTCTGGGCTTCCTTTTCCTTGAATGCTTTCATCTTTCAGCTTCACAGCTCTCCTTTGATCCTCTGCTGCGATCCAACGGGAGTCAGTCGTCTGTTGCAGGTCTGCTTTGTTCAGGGTTGGATGTCAAGTCTTCTAGAAGAGACTCTAAATCACTCTCAGCCAGGAGCACCCCTGTGCTTACGGGCTTGTTGTGCACGTCAAAAGAACCCACCACAGTTGAAAACTCTGTCCTTGGAAAACTGGCTGGTTCAATTCCCAAATGTATTCCCAAAGTCGGAATGCGGCTACCTTAAATTCTTTTCCGACAAGCGGGTCATAGTCACGTCACTTCCCTCCGCAACCGTTTAAATTCCTTGCCCACGTGCTATTTTTCGCACTATTAGATTTGATTTTTACACCTGTTTAAGAAATCCAAACTGCAACAGCTAAGTGTTATAAATCAACGGAAAGAAGGAAATGCAAAGTTTCAAATCAGTATTCTACTAAATGTCGTTCGGCTTCTAACAATAATAATAAATGGAATTTATATAGCGCTATATCTTGCAGAGACAAATCAAATCAACATTCTACGAAATGACGGAAACGAGGGTTGTACAGGTAACTATGTGTGGATAGCAAATGCTTGCAAGGGAAGAGGGAGGGGTGTAGAGAGAGAGAGAGAGCAGAGAGAGGGGGGTTGATAGGAATGTAGACACACACACACACACACACACACACACACACACATATTAATTGATACAGTTCTTTTCCCCTCTACGCACACCTACATGAAAAAATCTCACTCATATGTGTAAGCGAACCCACAAACAAGTACAAACTTGCCAGTGACCAGGAACTTTCTCATGAGCTACTCTACTAGCTTGTGTGACACTTGCTTCCCTTTCAGGAGGGAGGGGGTGGGTGGGTACATGTTCATTAAACCACTGTTGGCTCAATAAGTGTATCGCTAGCACAAGCAGAATTTGTCTCCATTAGGCCTAGCTGTCATCTGAAAATGAGCAAACTGTTAAAAATCTAGCAATATTTCTGTATAAATCTTTGAAGAGAATTAGGGATAGTAGCCTAATGTAAATTTTTCAGTTTTAACAAATGTTCTTTGAATGACATTTTCAACGATAACTTGACAGCACATGGCTGTATACTAGAGCTTTGGTATGTTTCCACCCCTTCAAAAGGGGCTTTGACCTATCTGAATAAATATCTGAAGTCTGGAGAATCTGTGCTATAAATTTCCTCTGTTCTATCACTCTCTTTGTTTCTGCCTTTTTTTCTCCTTTTCTTCCTGTCACCTCCTTCTTGTCTATTTTCTGTCTTCTTGGTCCCATTCTCCTGCCTGTATTTTTTCCCCCAGAAAGACTTAAAAGATAACAATTCTCTCTTGTGCCTGAAGTCGAATGCACTGGGCCTGCCTGACTTGTCAGGCAAAGCTTGACGGCAACGCGACGCATTTTCGCTCATATTATAACAGACAACAATAGCTGCTGTCTGAGCGTTCGACGAAGAGAAGAAGAAGAAGAAGAAGAGGAGGAGGAGGAAGAAGAAGAAGAAGAAGACCTCAAAAGTACTGAGGCTGGTTGCATCCTTCAAATCATAAACTAGAGAACAGGGGATTTTGTTGTTTTTTATTACGGTAGGCCCACTGGATACTCCCAGCCTTACCGTCACCAGCGCACAGCGCGTTGGCAAGAGGAAATATTCGTTCCCCTAACCAGCGCACGGCTCGTCGGGGGAAAAAGTTAATGGTGGATTAGGAAAAAAACACACACACAAATCGAATTAGCCAAAAACTCTTACCATAAGTGAACCTGGGAGCTCTAGCCATGAAACGGGACGGGAGGACTGGGGGAGGGGGGGGGGGGGGGGGAGGTAGAGGGGGAGGGAGGGGGGGGGGGGAAGGGATAGCCTGGTGGTTAGAGTGATGCCTTCGTGATCTCTGCTGACCCTCGGTTCGAATCTCGTTCAAGAGGATTTTTCCTCTGGAGTTAACATCAGTGCCGACTCCATTCTCTCCTAAAGTCTTTCGAATGAGACTATGAACCGAGTTCCCGTGTGCGAACGCACGGAGAACGTTTTGCGCACTCGTTAAAACCCGTTCCGCTTTTTGGAAGAGTAGGCTATTGTGTGCCGGTGGGTACGGATGACAAAAATTTACAAAACTGCATACACACGGGGACTGGATGGAAGAAAAGGACATGAGTGCTTATTCCATTATCCTCGAAATAATTTTTTTTTTAAACGACCATCCCCCCATCCCAAAGAGAAAACCACAACAAAACAACAACACAAACACACACACACAACACACACACACACACACACACCACACACACACACACCACACACACACACACACAAACAGTGACTGTCAATGGAACGACAACAGGTTGTTTGTACTCTACAGAGCTGATTCTGCAACTTCCAGTGTTTATTGTTTATTTAGTATTTTTTTTATTGTCATCAGCCCCTGCCTCTTGTTAGATCAGACTGAGCAGAGCGCGGATACATAGAATGAATTGCACATGGTATCTTTACCAAGTTGATTGTCCCCAAAATTCATTCTTTAAATGATGGGCTGAGTAAGGCTTTCTTGTGCTGACAGTTTCATATTTATATGCTCCACTAATCTTATCCAGAACTGACACGACCAACGTCTGTGTATGGCTGTGGCGATGGATGGGTTGAGTGGAGTGAAGGAAGGGATGCTGAAGAGGCTTATTAGAAAGAAAAAAGAAAAGAAAAAGGAAGCGACAGTTTTTTGGTAAAGTATGATCAAATTCCATGTGTTGTCATGCGTTGAGAGTCGTCTTAAAATGACTACAGATTACTGAAGGATATAAAACAGTGGGTTGATCTTTGATAGTGAGCTAGAGACTGCAGGGAATTGGAAAGAGGAGATAATGATTATCACAAACAGATCCAGTATCTACTTTATGAAACCCAAGAACATGCTATTGTGTCCAGGTGTTGTTGTGTCCAGGTTATGTGGTGTCCAGGTGATGTGGTGTCCAGGTGTTGTGTGTCCAGGTGATGTGGTGTCCAGATGTTGTTGTGTCCAGGTGATGATATGTCCAGGTGTTGTTGTGTCCAGGTGATGTTGTGTCCAGGTGATGTGGTGTCTATGTGATGTGGTGTCTATGTGATGTGGTGTCCAGGTGTTGTGGTGTCCAGGTGTTGTGGTGTCCAGGTGATGTTGTGTCCAGGTGATGTTGTGTCCTGGTGTTGTGGTGTCCAGGTGTTGTTGTGTCCAGGTGTTGTTGTGTCCAGGTGATGTGGTGTCCAGGTGTTGTTGTGTCCAGGTGTTGTGGTGTCCAGGTGTTGTGTCCAGGTGATGTGGTGTCTATGTGATGTGGTGTCCAGGTGTTGTTGTGTCCAGGTGTTGTGGTGTCCAGGTGCTGAGATGGCCAGGTGCTGAGATGTCCAGATGCTAATATGTCCAGGTGCTATTATGCCTAGGTGCTATTATGTTCAGGTGCTCTTATGTCCAGGTGCTAGTATGTTCAGGTGCTATTATGTCTAGGTGCTATTTTTTCCAGATGCTATTATGTCTAGGTGTTCTTGTGGTGTCCAGATGCTATTATGTCTAGGTGCTAGTATGTCCAGGTGCTGTACAAAAAAGAAAAACATGTCCAGGTGCTGAAATGTCCATGTGCTATTATGTCCAGGTGCTGAAATGTCCATGTGCTATTATGTCCAGGTGCTGAAATGTCCATGTGCTATTATGTCCAGGTGCTGAAATGTCCATGTGCTATTATGTCCAGGTGCTGAAATGTCCATGTGCTATTATGTCCAGGTGCTGAAATGTCAATGTTCTATTATGTCAACATGTTCTTGTGATGTCCAGGTGTTATTCTGTCCAGGTGCTATTGTGTCCAGGTGCTATTGTGTCCAGGTGCTATTGTGTCCAGGTGCTATTGTGTCCAGGTGCTATTATGTCTAGGTGCTATTATGTTCGGGTGCTATTATGTTTAGGTGCTATTATGTCTAGGTGCTATTATGTCTAGGTGCTATTGTGTCCAGGTACTATTCTGTCTAGGTGCTATTATGTTCGGGTGCTATTATGTCCAAATGCTATTATGTCCAAATGCTATTATGTCTAGGTGCTATTATGTTCAGGTGCTATTATGTCTAGGTGCTATTATGTCCATATGCTGTTATGTCCAGGTGTTCTTGTGGTGTCCAGGTGGTCTTATGTCCAGGTGCTAGTATGTCCAGGTGTTATTATGTCGAGGTGCTATTATGTCTAGATGCTATTATGTCCAGCTGCTATTGTGTCCAGGTGTTATTGTGTCCAGATGCTATTGTGTCCAGATGCTATTGTGTCCAGGTGCTATGGCCTTCATGCACGTGCACCAGAGACAAGAGAGCTTTGTGAACATCTGTACCAGAATGCATCAATGTATCGTCTTCACGTAGCAGCTTTTCTGTGACTCTTCCCACCTTCCACACTTAATTTATTGCAGACCAGCACCAGGAAAAAAAACACCACCTTATACACAGAATGATACTGCAACCCAAAACTCACACCAATGGTAGAATGAGTTCAAAGCAAGCAGTGTCTACTTAAGCCAGCAGTACACTCGACTGGTCACGAATGTATCTCTTAGCAACACGAACTATTCCCATCTGAAATTTTTCCATCACACGAGATAAAAACTCTAAGCCAGCAACAGTCACACCTACGCAACAACCCAATACTAAAACCTTGACCAATACTTCCCTCACAAAACTGCAATAAATTCCTGTGAAAGGAAATCAGAACTGGGTTTTTGTTTTTGTTTTTTGTTTTTGCATCCCAAGAGCTTATCACGAGGTTTTTATTTTAAACATAAAGCAAGAAAACTGTTTCCTTAACCGGGACAAGGCTGGTATTGTGGGTAATACAATTAGCAGCAGCCTGGAGGTCAAATTTCCTTTCACCAACACGTCCACAGACATAAACAAGCTGAGATTTAAGCGGTTGAGAAGCTATGAAAACCGACCCAAGTCCACAGAAACATTAAAAGTATCAGATTCAGGCGATAACTTGGAACGCAATCCTCGCCAAGACAGCAGTGGCAGAGTTAAGCGTTCCTTCGCACGCCTATCGGGATAATCTGGAGACGACAGGGACAAGGGTGGGCAAGCTCCCAGATGAAACATCTTCTATCGCATGTCAGAGTGGAATACAAGGTCCTCAGGGCTGCTGTGAAGTGACATTTATGACATCGTATAAGAAATGAACTTGGGGGACACGATATGTACGCGAGTCAGATTTTGATTTTCCGTCTTGGGAATAAAAGTGTAGTAAGAAAGTGTAGCCGTTTGAATGGATCAGGTAACTCGGTGTCCACAAGTAATACAACCGCCTAAGAGAAGAGGAAAGTTCTCAGCTCTTTGTATAAGTCTGTTATCTGCTGCCTTCCTAACCTCCCCGCCCCCGTACTTCCCATGTCTGGAAATATTTCTTACCTCCGCTTTTCCACTTGTGTAATCAAACAGCAAGGAATCCCCAAGACTCAACTCTTCTGTCAACAGCCCTCAAATTTCTCCTTTACGTATCCTCGTATCATAATTTCCCAAGTGGGGATGCTGGGGGCCTGTCAGTATATTCACATTTTGGAAATTCTGTGCTAGAAATTTCATCTTTTTTCACTCTTTCCGTTTCTCCCTTGCTACTTTTCATCTCCTTCTTGTCTATTTTCTGCCTTCTTGATCCATTCTCCTGCCTTTTTTTCAAGACAGACTTAAAAGCTAACAATACTCTTATGTCGAAGTCGGAAGCGCTGGGCCTAGCTTGTCAGGCGCTTTAGGGCAGCGTGACGCATTTTCGCTCATGTGACAGACAACATTGGTTGCTGTCTGAGCGTTCGAGGAAGAAGAGGTATAAAAGAAGGTAATTACTCTTCTCCTCACAGATGCCGATTCTGTACAGAGCAGGTCCTTTGACACGTAGCCATCCTTCTCACAGATGCCGTTTCTCCACACAGATTGTCCTTCAACACACAACCATCATCCATACAACAAGTAGTCTAGTCACTGAAGTGCTCAAATAGGAAAAAACCCGGCACAAGACATTATGTTCAACGCTAAACACAGTATAGCCAGAATTAGCATAGCATGTGGTGGGTATACTCTTTCAGACCATGTTTGTTTGCTTCCTCAAGTCTGCTTTCGTACAGGCTTGCACATGCCTTGATCCCATTTGATTTGTAGATACCTTCCCCTAGTCCTGTAGACCGTGGGGGCACCTACTGAAGATTTCGCAACCAGCTTCCTCCACTCCCTGCGGTCCTCTGCTTTCCGTGGCAAATCGTGGCAAATCGTTCCACTCAAGGCCAGCCCACTCTCTGATGTTGTCCTCCCACCATTTTCTCTGTCTGTCTCTTCGTCTCCTTCCTTGTACTGTTTCCCGTAGGACAGTCTTGGCCAGTCCAGATGTTCCTGTGACATAATCGTACCACTGTAGCTGCGTTTTTTTCACTGAAGTCAGGAGCTTTTCGTATGAAGACCATTTGTAGATAAGTCTGCAATCAAATGTACACATTGTAAAAGCGTTATATCGGTGAGGTATCGAGCGTGAACATACTCCTCATGCAATAAACCTGGACGATTCTTTTAAGCTAGTAACTTGATCTTACTGATACATATTTACACAAATAGGCCTAGCTAAAAGGCGGATGTTGGCTTAAGAATAACTCAAGAAAGTAGGGGGGAAATTCCTGCCTTTACCATTCCAGCCCAACGTGTGAAGAATGGAACCCAAGACCTGAGGACTACTATGATCAGAAGTCTGACGCTTTCCCCACTTAGAACACCTGTGGTGAATTTATTTTATCGTGTTGTGTTGTGTTTTGTATTACGTTTTACTGCATTGTGTTGCATTTGCAGTGGGTTGTGTTGTATCACGTTGTGTTTCAGTGTATCGTATCGTACTATATTGTCATTATTGTTTCGCATTGCACTTTTCAACACCCCTGATACTGAAATACAGGCTGCTCTCCCTGGGAAGATCGAGCACCTCACCACAGGAGATGGAATTAAAACATTCTCATCCACATTTTAAAAAAAGGTAAAGGAGTCCCATAACCTATAAGGTCGTAGGGGAGCGAGGCGTCAGAGACCTCACTTCTCTAGGGCCAGCATATTGAGGGCGGCGCCCATCTCCTCTCCCTCGCTGCTTTACCTTCCCTGACCCTAAAGAGGGCAGGTACCCATTTACAGCTGGGTGAACTGGGGGATCTGTACTGAAGCCAAGGCGCGCAAACGGTCACCCATCCAACTGGTAACCACGCTCGACGCTGCTTAACTTGGCTGGGGGAAAGCGAGTGCTCCGACCACTGAGCTATCCCGTCCCCATCCACATTTACAGTACACATTAAAAAAAAGCAACCAAAAAGACACCCCCCCCCCACTATATTTCGTACAGGAGATAGACAACTACGACTGGTGGTATGGTATGGGTGATAATGAACAGATCCAATTCGCAATCTGCAGTTTGGAATGGTGTCGGCCAGACCCAACTTACCCAAACCACAGCATTTTAAAATTTTTATTTTATTCTTTTATATATCGAGGATAATGGAATAAGCACTTAAATGCATTTTTACATCCAGCCCCCGTGTGTATGCGGTTTTGTAAATTCTGTCATCTGTTCCCACCGGCACACAATGGCCTACTCTTCCGAAAAGCGAAACAGGATTTAACGCATTTGAGTTTCAGTGTCATCCAAATCGTCTGAGATTCATTGAGTCTTCCTGGTGTGAAGAAGAAGAAGAAGAAGAGTAGTAGTAGTAGTAGTAGTAGTAGTAGTAGTAGTAGTAGTAGTAGTAGTAGAAGAAGAAGAAAAAGAAGAAAAAGAAAAGAAAGAAAGAAAGAAAGAATGTTTGTTATATGGCTGTTGTTTTCTTTAAAACTAAAGATAGTTTTCAAATTCAAACTCCCCGTGGTTGTCATCAGGTGTGTGTTGTGTGTGTGTGTGTGTGTGTGTGTGTGTGTGTGTGTGTGTGTGTGTGTGTGTGTATGTGTGTGTGCAATCAGATGTGTGTGTGCCATCAGGAGAGAGAGAGTGTGTGTGTGTGTGTGTGTGTGTGTGTGTGTGTGTGTGTGTGTGTGTGTGTGTGTGTGTGTGTGTGTGCAATCAGGAGAGAGAGAGAGAGTGAGAGAGAGAGAGAGAGAGAGAGAGAGAGAGAGGGGGAAGAGAGTGTGTGTGTGCCATCAGTGTGTGTGTGTGTGTGTGTGTGTGATGCAATAAAAACTTTTGACGCGTTATCGGCCCCTATCATTCTGATCTCTCTGGCTTTTTGTTTGATTGTATTAGAGTCCCAGCGTAATTATCCGATTCAGGGACTGTGCTACCAACCAACCACTCTCTTACCTACAATTATGCCCTCTGTCATCGACCAGCTTATTTATAAACAGGACGACAGAATGACGGGCTGGCTGACTGACTGAATAAATGAATGAAATATTGCTTGCTTTCTCTCCCTAAAACCATAACCTCGCTTCTCAAGTGTGAAACAGAACTGACTCAAGACATGGCTAAAAACGACGACGGGCAAGGATTTTTAACCAAGCCTTGTCATTTCAGATACCTGTACTTTTCTTTCTGCCTCTACCATGGAAAGGACAGGGAGGGGGTGGAGGAGGAGGAGGAGTGGGGGGGGGGGGGGGGGGGGGGGGGACAGCTCCGCGTGTGATGGAATGCGTCACTGCTCCCCCCCAAGGGACACTATACTGGCAAGTAAACGAGCACTGGTCCCCAGGGGGCGGAGTTTTCCCACACTTTTAACCCCGCCTCGGCGCGTGCCTTGTGCTGTCAATTTCAAAGCGTGCCGACAGGGGGACCGGCGCCACGTTGAACGTGACCTGCAGCGGACTGGAGGGGGAGGAGGGGAGGGAGAAGGAGGGGGGTAATATAGGAGGTTAGAAGGAGAAGAGAGGTAGGGGGTGGGAAGGTAGGGGGATAGGGTTTGGGAGGGCAGGTTGGGACAGGTAATATCTCAACAGGGACTTTCAACAGGTGACTTTAAGATTGGTTGGACTTTGTTTGCAAGCTTGTGTGCTCTTCTAGGCCATTTGTGCTGAAGCTGACTACCGATAAATTGTAGAGATTCGGTGAGCAGTTTTGAAGAAGAAAAAAAAATGTGTGTGTGTGTGTGTGTGCGTGCGTGGGCACAGGTGGGATGCAGCTGTAATTATTATGTATGTGATATGGAGTACGGTTAATACACTGTGCTCAGTAATGTACCTTGAGTTCTAAATTTTTTTTTTTTATCGTTGAAATAGATTTGTTCACGTTAAGAATAACTAATGCGAGATTTATCATCATCATAAATTAAAATGGATGTTTTGACACCCATGAAGTATCTGTCTGTAATAAATCATCAAATTCATTGAAAAATTCGTGTGAAAGTTGAGGGTAGTTTGACGCTATGAAAATGAGACTAATCTTATTTCTAGGGTACATAGGGATGTAAAAACTGAGAGAGAGAGAGAGAGAGAGAGAGAGAGAGAGAGAGAGAAAATGTTAATGTCGGAGGCTTTTCCCATGTTATTTTTTCTTTCTGTGTTGGTGTTCCTGTGTATTGCCAGTGAGATTCTAAACTCACCAGAGGTTCTTTTCCACCGGGAAAGGTTCAGATTCAAATTCAAAGCAACTTTTATTTCTCAGAGAGTTTTACTGTATGGCAGACACATAATTAACATGACATACGACGGCTATACAATCGCATATCGCATGCACAGCAAATATACGCTACATGCCAAGTTTACATAAAGTACTTGAAACATACGGTTCTGAAATGACACAATTAGGAACAGAACCTGCATACACAATTATAGGTAAAAAGGTAAAGGTGTCCCATAACCTATGTGGTCGTATGGAAGCGAGGCTTCAGAGGCCTCAGTTTCTCTAAGGGTCAGCATATTGAGGGCGGGGCCCATCTCCTCTCCCCTGCTGCTTTACCTTCCCTGACCCTAAAGAGGGCAGGTACCCATTTATAGCTGGGTGAACTGGGGGACTGTAATAAAGGCAAGGCGCCCAAACGGTCATCCATCCACTTGGTAACCACAATGGAATGCTGCTTAACATTGACTTGGGGACCAGACCACTGAGCTATCCCGTTCCCACATAATTATGCAGGCCACAGAATTTTTTAAATAGGTGGCTGTGTGCCCTGCAGCTACAATCACATTCACCAGGCACATCATAGACTACCACGTTGGCACGGCACGCTCAAGGTGATCCCTAGCTTTAATCTGAGCGCTGATTGGCTGGAAGATGTGAGCTGGCCCTTTGTGCCCCATCCAAATAGAACACACTCTCCATCTCTATTGGTGGGGCTGAACCTGACACCACAAAGTGCTTGAGACCTACCATTTACAGTGACAGATAATCCGTTTGGGATGAGGTTTACCCTGACCATCCCCCCCCCCCCTTACCATTCAGGAGGTAGTCTTCCTTCCTTCACCTGTCCCTGATGTGGACCATGGGGGCACCAATGAAGATTTTGCAACCAGCTTCCTTCACTCCCGGCACTCCTCTGCTTTCTGTAGCAATTTGTTCCACCCAAGGCCAGTCCTCTCTCTGATGTTGTCTCTCCATCGTTTTCTCTTGTCTGCCTCTTCGTCTCCCCGCTTGTACTGTTCCCTGTAGGACAACAGTCTTGGCCAGTCCAGATGTTGGTGTGAGGGGCCTTCAGTCACTAAATGTCAGTTCCCTGCTCTTACCATGGATGATGTCCCCTGGTTCACCCTTGCTGAAGAGACAACTCTGGAAATATTAGCCTCCTCCTGTCCGATCTCTTCTCCCTTAACTTCCCGAGGAGCCGTTTTGGGGCAGGGCCCTGAAGCTTTGTACCTGGGGAAGCCCATCTCTGTCCAGGTACAGGGTGCATCATTATTTGGGTATGTTTCTCTTTCTGTTACCCACCTAACGTGGACATGAATTACGAAATATGTCATTGTCGTGCGTGTATATACACGATATGTTTAATGCACTGGCAGGTCTGCACTTTAAGTTGACCTGGAAGATTGTGAAAATACCTACACTAGATTGACCAGCTGCTAAGATTCGAACCTACGACTCCATGGACCCACAGGAATAGAATCAAACGCGCGTCCATTCTTGCAGCAGTAACTAAAACAGTGTGATTGCATGCCATTTGTTTTCTCACCAAGAGGTTCCTTTAAAGGAAGGGTGGTGGCTAATGTAGAATTTATTTGAATATAACTGTTCTCATGAAACTCGTTTTCCCCACAAAAAGAGGAAGTTGATAGATAAGCGTATCGAGGTTTTATGACATGCAACTTCTAAACTCTTAGGCATTTTTCGACACAATCATACTTGATAATGTCGAAGACTTTTTGCTTTAGTATGCAAGCTGCATGCACTCGTGTGCGCGCTCGCGCGCGCGCGCGCGTGTGTGTAAGAGAGAGACAGACAGAGAGACAGAGAATGTGGAGAAAGGTAGGGGTGAAAACAGAGAGGGGAGAGGGAAGAAAGGGGGAAAGGAGAAAGAAATACACCTCGCTGCATATATCCAACGTCTCTGAGCCGCTCATGTGTGTGTGTGCGCGCACGCACGTACGCACACGAAGAACAAACAACAAAAAAGAGGAGTGACGTCACCTTTTCACAACAACAACAACAACAAATAAATGTAAGAAGACTGCTCTGCAACATCTATCAGACGGAAACCAACAGGAGAGACAAGCTAAAGAGAAAAGGCAGACTGTTTATCCCCCCAGTCGCCAAACAAGCAAACGTGTGTGGTCCGAGGGCTGGCTTAGCTAGCTGACATCTGTGTGTCACACAGCGCAGTGCAGTTCAACACAAAGGCTCGGGGATGCCTGCCTGCCTGCTTAGTGTAGTATAGTAGTAGGCCCTATAGCCTGTCTGCTTGCCCCCCAGCTGCACTGATGGATGATCAGCCAGACAACACCACTGTCTTGGCCTTACTTAGCCTCTGCAGTGCTCCTCCACGTCCACATCGGCCGCAATCTGAAGGTCAACTTTTTAGCACCAGCTGATTTGTTTTCTCTATTATACTTAAGGTTCCCCCCCCCCCCCCCCACCCCCCGTAGGTTGCTTTGGGGAGGGGAAGGAGGTGTTTTGGGCCCAGCTTAACACCCTTAAGGTCACCCAGAATTGTGTACATACACTCTGGATGAGAAGTTTGCTGCGTGTAAGGCTTTTCAAATATTTTACCACATTAGGCAGCCATACTCCAACTTCAGGGTTTTTCTTCTCTTCAAAATTAATGGATTTACAGGTTGTGGAGATGGGATAGCTCAGTGGTCAGAACCACTTGCTCTCCACAAGCTAAGGTCCAACATCGAGCGTGGTTAAATTGCCAGGTGGATGGGTGAAAGAAAGACATCCTCGTTGTGCAAGGCGACTGGAACGCCAAGGTAGGAGAAGATGCATGGAAAGACTGGGAGGGCGTTTGTGGGCCACATTGTAATAACCAATCAAATGAAAGAGGCTTGAGACTCCTGGAGTTTGCCAGTAACAACCACCTCCAGCTAGTGAATACACTTGGCCCACACAAGAAATCCAGAAAATGGACATGGCATAGCCCAAATGGAGAACACCACAACCAAATAGATTACATCATGGTGAAAAGACGGTTTCAGTCTAGCGTTAACATCGCACAGACACGAAGTTTTCCAGGAGCAGACATAGGGAGTGATCATGATCTTGTGATGATGACTTTCCGACTACGTCTAAAGAAAATCCACAAGCGGAACAACATCAGGATCAAATTTGACCTCGAGAAGCTGAAGGACCCAGAGGTATTAGAAATTTTTCAAGCAAGGATAGGTGGAAAGTTTGCAGCACTCACTGTGATAGACTCAGACATAGATACACTGACGAATAGTTTCAATACAGCGGTGACTGAAACAGCAAACGAGCTTCTTGGCAAACGCTGACCAATCAAAAAACCATGGGTCACACCTAACATCCTACAACTATGCGACAAGCGTAGAGAGCTGAAGAAAAAGAAAAATGAAACAAAAGAAAGAGCAGAACAATATAGGGCAGTCGACAAAAGAATCAGGAAGTCCATGACGGAGGCAAAAGAGAAATGGATCAGTGAACAGTGCCAAGACATTGAAGAGAACATCAAGAAAAACAATAGCAAGAAAGCATATCAGCTGGTGAAAGACCTGACTAGCACGAAACAGAGAAAAGGTTTAACAATCCAAGACAAAAATGGGAAGTGTCTCACTGACGACCAGGATATTCTGAACAGATGGACAGAATACTGCTCCGACCTGTATAACTATAGAACCGCAGGAGATCCAGAAGTCCTTAATGTACCCGAAAGCAAAGACACAGACAGTCACCCTATCCTCCGACAAGAAGTGGAAACAGCAGTCAGATCGCTGAAAAAGGGGAAGTCAGCAGGGGCTGACAACATTCCAGCTGAGTTGGTCCAAGCTGGAGGGGAAGCCATGATCAGCGCCCTACTAAGAATCTGCAACAAGATCTGGCAGACAGGAAAATGGCCAACACCATGGACGCAGTCACTCATCATCACCCTCCCCAAGAAAGGAAATCTACAACAATGCCATAATTACCGCACAATCAGCCTCATATGTCACCCAAGCAAGGTCATGCTGCAGATAATATTGAATAGACTGAAGCCACAAGCAGAGACCATCATTGCTGAGGAACAAGCAGGTTTCAGAGCAGGGCGCAGCACAACAGAACAGATATTCAACCTCAGAATACTATGTGAGCGGTACCTTCAACATCAACAAGACCTTTACCACGTATTTATCGATTTTAAGAAGGCATTTGACAGGGTGTGGCATGCAGCTTTGTGGGCAACCATGAATTTGTACAGCATCAATGCAAACCTGATCAGAGTCATCAAACAGCTGTACAGCGAGGCCACCAGTGCAGTGTACTACAACAACAACATTGGAGAATGGTTTCGAACAACAGTTGGAGTAAGGCAGGGTTGTCTACTCTCACCCACTCTTTTCAACATCTTCCTTGAGAGAATCATGGCTGATGCACTGGAACATCATGAAGGATCAGTCAGCATTGGTGGCAGAACGATCACAAACCTCCGCTTCGCAGATGACATTGATGGAATAGCAGGATCAGAAAAAGAGCTTGCCAGCCTAACAGAACACTTGGATAAGGCCTCCAAAACATACGGCATGGAAATCAGTGCAGAGAAGACCAAACTGATGACTAATAACACCAACGGCATTAGCACTGATATCAGGGTTAATGACCAGAAGCTGGAAACAGTTCAAAGCTTCAAGTACCTGGGAGCCATTGTATCCGACCAGGGATCCAAGCCAGAAGTAGTATGCAGGACTGCACAGACAATAACAGCTTTGTCAAAACTAAACACCATCTGGAGAATATCTCACTTATCTCCAAGATCAGACTAATGCGCTCCCTTGTCATATCCATATTTCTGTATGCCTGTGAATCATGGACCCTGACTGCAGATTTGGAGAGAAGAGTACAGGCAGTGGAGATGAGATGCTTTCGGAGACTCCTTGGCATCTCCTACAAAGACCACATAAGCAACGAAAGCGTGCATAACAGAATCCAGCAAACCATTGGACCCTATGAGAACCTTCTAACGATCGTGAAAAAGCGTAAACTTAAGTGGTATGGGCATGTCACAAGATCCCAAGGAATTACAAAGACAGTTTTGCAAGGCACTGTCCAAGGAGGAAGAAGAAGAGGCAGACCAAGGAAGAGCTGGGAGGATAACATCAGTGAATGGACAGGCCTAGAACTCAACAAAACCCTGAGAAAGGCAGAACAGAGAGAGGAATGGAGGGAACTGGTTGCTGAGTCTTTGAGGGTGCCCCCACGGTCGTCAGACTACGGGACAGATAGATAGATAGAGGATGAGTGACTTTTTGCGCTCCTTGGCTTCAGGACAGTCCCCCAGTTCACCCAGCTGTAAATGGGTACCTACCCTCTTTAGGATACAAAGAAGGCAAAGCGGTGAGGGAGAGGAGATGGGCGCCACCCACAACGTGCTGGACCCTAGAGAATCTGAGGTCTCTGACACCTCGCTCCCCAACGACTGTATAGGTTATGGAAACACCATTACTTTTTACAGATTGTTATGCTGAGAGCTTAGGATGGCTGAAGGCAGAAACATGCAGCATTTTAGTGCAAACCTGGGCACATCACAAGCCTACCTGACAAAGCCTTTCATCTGTGCCAGACTCAAAAGTTGGAATACAACCCTTTGGAACTCATCAGCTATAAACATTTTTTGAAAGACAAACTAAGGGACCGCAAGTGATGTAACTTTGCACACAAAGTCTAACGATTGATTCTTGTTTCCGGCTTTCTTCCTTGTTCATTCTTTTGACCATGATATGCAATGTACATGGTTAATAGCCTAGGAATAAGTATAGGACATAAAGATAGTCATCCTTTCCACAATTTTTGCACTTTCTTTCTTTCGTTTTTTGTTTGTTTGGGTTTTTTGCTAACTGTTTGCTTACCTTCAAAAACAAGCGCGCTAAGTCTTTTTCCGTGGAAAAGCTATATAAAAAAATCAGACAAATATTAAGAAAATTCACGTAACTTTCCAATGTATTTTTGGAGAGTAGTCAGAAACTTCTGGAGGGGGGTGGGGGATTACGCTTGTGTAGTATTGCTTGTCTGATTTTGAGTCAAGATAGCTCTAGCACTGGCACAAGTTATAAGGTCATAGTAATAGTAGTAGCAGCAGTAGCAGCAGTTGTAAGAGCACTAGAAGTAGTAGTAGTAGTAATATGAGGAGAAGGAGGGGCAGTAGCAGGAGCAGTAGTGGTGGTAGTCGGAGTTGTAGTGGGAGTAGGAGTTGTAGTAGTTGTTGTGGTAGTAGTAGTTGCATAGTCCAGCAGTTAATGCAAGGATAATGGGTAAAACCTGCAAATGGGGGTGACAGCATGCCTTTTGGCATACACATACTTTATACCCTCCTCTACAGTACTGGCATGGGAAACATCACATTGGCCATCTGTTTCCCATGATAGGGAGGGGACATAGCTCACAAGGGCCACAGATTCATTGTTTCCCCACGCTGATCTGGTTCAATATGATGGTAAGTATGTGTGTATGCAAACTGGCTTGCTGTCACTCTTCATGTCAGAATTTAATCCTTGGCGTCTGTGCTAGCAGCAGTGATAGTCTTGGAGTAGAAGCAGCAACAGCAGTAACATTAGTAGCAGCAACAATAGCAGCAATAGCAGAAGAAGTAACAGCAGTAGCAATAACAGTAGTAGTAGAAGTAGCAGCAGCAGTAGTAGTAGCAGCAGCAGCGGTAGTGGTAGCAGTAACAGCAGCAGTAGCAGCAACATTAGTAGAGAAGTTGTGGCTGTATTCGAAGCAGTAGTAGCAGGAGACAGGAGAATGAAGGCGGACAATGTTTAGCTATCAGTGATAACTTCATACTTGAGTGCGTGTGTGTGTGTCAGCTTCTTTCTTTCAATTCTTCCTTATATCTTCTAACCCTGTGGTTTCTGATCAAGTCACCCCTAACATTACCCTTTGTCTAACATTCAAGCTGACTGCTAATTTGTTCTTTGACAGACTTTTCTTTCTTCTGCGGCCAGAGCTTTGAGGTTCACCAATGGAGAGATTTTGGGTAAGCCACCGCTTTAGTTTGTAACCAATATTAAGGTATGTAGCCACACTGTGACTTGGGGGAGGGTGTCTAAACACACATGTGTGCATGCATTTGTTTTGTTGGTTGGTTGGTTTGTCGTATTTTGCCACCCAGAAACTGGAGGCAAGAAATGACCTAACTCCAGCAAAAGGCGAAACGGAATTTTACTGTATGCCCAAGATGTTCTGCGTGCGTTCACACACAGAGCCTCTGTTCATAGTCTCATCCGAAAGACTGGGGAGTGGAGTCAGTGCTAATGTTAACTCCAGGGTAAAATTCCATGAAACTGGCACATCCATGGTAGTTCAACTCCGGGCAGCCAGATCACAAGTGCAATGCTCTAACCACTAGGCTGTCCCTCTCCCCCTCTTTGAGAGATGGTTTCTGCTTCAGTTAACTTATGTATATTTCAATGTAGGTATTTAAAAAAAGTAAAGGTGTTCGCATAACCTATGGGGTTGTTGGAGAGCAAGATGTCAGAGACCTCAGCTTCTCTAGGCGCCCTCCTCCTCTCCCTCCCTTTACCTTCCCTGACCCTAAAGAGGGCAGGTACCCATTTACAGCTGGGTGAACTGGGGGACTGTAGTGAAGCCAAGGCGCGCAAACGGTCACCCATCCATTCAGAAACCATGTTCAATGCTGCTTAACCTTAGCTTGGGGAAAGCAAATGCTCTGACCACTGAGCCACCAGTCATGTGACCCTCAGCTGTATTCTCATCTCTCATTGTTCCATGAGTTGTTGTTGAGGTACAACACTGACTTTTTAAAATCAAAATTTACCCCATTTTTGTATAGGCACAGGCTTGTTCTTAACGAATTCTCCCAAAGATTACGTTTTAAAGAATTCGCCATGACAGCTTACTACATCAACAGCTTTTCTGGCTCCAGAAGAGGAGCACTACACTATTCACTTCACTTCTTTTGAGCCGTCTGTCAACAAGGTGTAGGTTGCAAGCCCCGCTTGAGGTAGGTTTTGAATGGCTTTAGCACAGAGAGAAAGGGAAAGGAATCATTGGATCTTGTTTATTATGGGGCACAGATTATAAAAGATGGTTTGGGGGAAACTGGGTTTCTGGGGCAGGGAAGATCAAACAAGGTTCTACCGTTTGACCTCCATAGAAAAACAGACTTGACCTACTTTCACTGTTCCCTGTGGCTCAGCTTGCCCCTGTTTTATGCCCTGACATTCACGTTTCCACACGTTCCTGCTTTTGTTATTTTGATTGTGGCTTCCCTCTTGAAGCTTTGGGATGAGGGAGTGGGGGGGAGGTGTTATTTGGAAAGGTGGGGGGGTTGTGGTCGAGGGGGCAAGATGAGTGGATAGGTGCATGTGTAAAAATGTATAAACACGTGAGAGTTTTGTGCAAAGATGGATATTTCTGCCATCATCTGCTAATTGGGAAGAGAGTTGATGCTGAAACCAACCATCTTCTTTCCAAAGAATTACCAGCCTTTAATGGAATGCATGCACGGCCATAATCCAACGAAACAGAGCCAGTCACACTATTTATTTTTTTGATGTCTAGCTCTAGCAGCCCACAGGGATTAACAATTCTGCATTATTGTCCCCACCCCCTCCCCTCTCCTCACTCCCTGTCCCCTTTTCCCCAAACCCATCGACCCCATTCCTTTACTTCTTCTTCTTCTTCTCCCTTGAGTCTGTTGGGAAGCTGCGTTCATTTCTTATTATCTATCGCTATTTATTCTTTTATTTCGATGATAATGGAATAACAACTCATGTGGGTTGTTGTTCTTTTACATCTAGTCCCCATGTGTATGCGGGTTTTGGAGATTTTTAACATGGGTTCCCATCGGCACACAATGGCTTACTCCTCCAAAAAGTAGAACAGGTTTTAACGTGCGCACAAGATGTTCCCCATACGTTCGCACATGAGGCCTCGGTTTATAGTCTCACCTGAAGGTCTTTTGGGGTTGAGGGGAGTCGGCACTGATGTTAACTCCAGGGGAAAAGTCCTCTTGATTGTGTGGTCTGGTGACCTTCCTGAAGAAGATGGTGGACACATGGGGTGGTTTAATGAAAGGCAGTTGAACTACAGGAGTTCAACAACAGTTGTCTGAGCTAAGGGGCTAAGGTGAGTAAAAATAGACCAACCACACAGGCGTGTTTAATTATGTATTCCCCCCGAAGTCACAATGCAATATGTGTATGGATAAAAGTGGTCCCAGACGCAAAATCTCACCATTGGTGAACCTTAGGGTTCTAGCTTGGGAACGACAAAAATGATGCATAAACAGTTGGAAGTAGGCTGTTAACAATATTTGATAGTATCATATGTTGAGTAAATTATATAGTTTTATGAAAAATAAGAAGGTGTACCGACAGGTTCATTCCAAACATTATTGTTATCATTATTATTATTATTATTATTATTATTATTATTATTATTATTATTATATAAAATGACTCTTCCTCCTTGTCAACCGTGTATAAATTCCGTATTATCATTGCTGTTGTTGTTATTATCATTATATTATTATCATTATCATATAAAAACTCCTCCTCCCTTGTGTCCTTCCGATGATACTATAAACCGAGGCCCCGTGTGTGAACGCACGCAGAACATCTTGCGCACACGTTAAATCCTGTTCCGCTTTTCCGAAGGGTAGGCCATTGTGTGCCGGTGGGAACAGATGACAGAATTTACAAAACCGCATACACACGGGGAAAAGATGTAAAAAAGCACATAAGTGCTTATTCCATTATCCTCTATATAACAGAATAAAATATAAATAAATAAAATAAATTCTCTGGGCCTAATGCGGCGAAAGCAATCTATCCTTTGATTTGTTGCTTTACAAGATTCATAGATTTGGTCTGCAGCCTACCATGTTTGTAATATCTGTTTGAACTGTTGATTATTTGTCATTGGTTGTATGACTGTGTGAGATTGGGTTGATTGCATGCGCTTTTATTTGTCTTTGCATGATATAGCGCTATATAAGTTCCATTTATTATTATTATTATTATTAAGATTCAGCGCTATATAAATTCCATACATTATTATTATTATTATTATTATTATTATTGTCATCCTTAACGGAAGAGTTCACCGGAAGTGACCTAGGAACCTTAGTTTGACCTGTCACTGCCCCTGTAAGTATACAGTTTTGTTTGCCAATAATTACAATCCAGTTTGGGATAGGGTGTGACCCACACTGAACGCTTATATTATATAAATTCTAGCTGCCTGGAACACTGTGACACTCGGCCAACACAACCGTAAGGCAACCGACAGTGATGCTACCATCCTTTCATTAAACTTGCCCATACCTCCACACACCTCAGCCTATCCCTCCCTCCCTCCCTCTCTCCCTTCACATGACTGTGAACACTGGAGATAAAGAAGAAATTACGGGGAAGAAAGTTGACTGAGATAACTGACAGTCAATCTGATTTACATTAACACTGTCCTATTTCGTTTGCCACGATGTCGCCTTTTTAAAAAAAACTTTTTTCCCGTTTTGAACAAGACTTTGCAAATCAAACAAAGCGGGCGCCCAGCACTGCATCATACCACACAAACCTTCCTTTGACAGCACTTGCATTTGCACCTTGTTGTAAGCCCAATCCAAAAAGCGAAACAGTTTCCACAAGGCGAATGGATTCCTTTCAGAAGCGTGAAGGTTTGAAGAGCGTTAGATGAGTCTGTTTGAAGCAGTCACGTACTGTATTGTTCGCCCTGTCAAAAGCAGTCCCGCCAACTGTGTGCTTCTTTTGTTCAGCCTTCATCCTTTCATTTTCAGATGGGGGGGTTTTTCTGAGCTAACAAGTTTAAGCATAGAGTCCCCTGTTGATTTGTTCCACATCCACCATCCACACCATACTCACACCTACCTCCTTCCCCTGTCGGGTTTCGTTCTCATAAGGGAATGTTGAACGTACTGATTGATGCAGCATGCAGAAGTAAGTAGCATCCCACAGCCTACTGCTCGATTCATGCCAGTATTTTTCCTCTGTAAGGCTGGTAACCCTTGGTTGAAACATTGTTTATTCAATGGACATGCATCGTAAGCAGACAGCAAAACAGCAGGAGAAAGGCATCAAGCCACAGCTTATTTCTAAAATGTAAAAGTCATGGAAGCATACATTCACGAATAAGAATTTATTCAGAATATCTTGTGAGCTTATTATACCTACATCTTTGCATTTCGACTGATGTACCCACAAGAATCATACTTTTTCAAATAAAAGCTACACAACACTACACTACACTACACTACACTACACTACACTACACTACACTGCACACACTACACTACACTTCACTACATTCACTACACTACACAACCAACACTACACTTCACTACACTACACTTCACTACACTACACAACACTACACTACACCACACTACACTACACTTCACTACTACACTAGTCAGTGTCTTTACCGAGAAAGGATATGGGGGTGGGGGAGAGAAGAAAGGGAGGTGGATGCAGTGACAAAAGCTGGCTCTCTTCCTTTGTGATGTCGATGTGCCAGTAACCTCATGGCACAGGCAAAGCTTGGGATTGTCCATTTCATTCAGTGATGCTGTCCACCCATTTCTGTCTCTTTCTGCCTTTCTGTCTTTTTCCCTCCGTTCCTTCCCTGTACTGCGTGAGCCCCGGATGTTGGTCGTCTGCCTCTTTTCCTTCTGCCTTCAACACCACCTTGGAGAACTGTCGACATTAGATTTATCTGTTGTGTTTGCTGTTTGCATGACAAACGTATCCACCTCAAAGGTTAACAACATGGATGACCAAAAAAATTACAAAGAAAACATTAATCGAAATGAAGGAAGCGAAATACATTCCCGTAGTTCATGTCAACTTTCGGTAAGTTACAGAAGCACGAACAATACCCAACATTCAATCCCGAATTAGGAATGTGGCTACCTCCATTGTAGGCAAACAAACGGTCGCATAGGCAAAACCTCATCCTGGGTCAACCTCAGAGCTCTAGCAGAGGAACAAAGGGAGAGAAAAAAAATAATAACAGTGAGACAGTGTGGGGTGGACAAGAAAAGAAAACCATGGATGATCCATCCTGACTTTTAAGATGACCAAAAAAATCTTTCTCTTTCTCTGTTTCTGGTCCATCCACCTGGAATGACCTCCCTCTTTCACTTCGCCAAAAGCCTTCATTTGATGCCTTCAAATCCAGCCTCAAAACACACTTATTTCCTACCTGAGACTTGTCCCCTCATATCTGTCCCTAATTTTCAACAGCATCCTTCACCTCCTAAGTGTGTTCGCGAGTGTGTGTGTGTGTGTGTGTGCGCGTGCGTGCGTGCGTACGTGGGTGCGCGTGCATGGATTTGAAAACTGTTGTTCATTATGTTTAAGAAGAGTTGCATGCATGTAAATGATTTGAGTGAAAGCGCTTCGATTTGTTTGTTTTTTACAAGATTCAGCGCTATATAAATTCCATATATTATTATTATTATTATGACAGTGGTGGAGGGGAAAAAGCGAACAGACCAGCATACAGGAGAGATGGGGAGAAAAAAGATGAGGAGCCCTCTGATGTCTTGACCACCTTTCCAAACAAAACCCCTGGTTATTACTGTCATGATATGAATGCACACTGTGCTGTGCTGTGTTGGTGTGAGGGGAGGTGAGGGGAGGGAAAGGTGGAGGAGGACCTGCAGACATGTTCTGGGCGTCCCCCCCCTCCACCCCCACCCCCTCTACCCCTGTTTACTTGCTACCTGCTGGCTGCCAGCAAGTCACAACTTACGTTTAATTAAACACCTCTGAGGGTCAGCGCGTCTACAGCGGGACAACTGATACCCCTAGGTGTTAGGCCTCAGTCGGTGCACCAGGAAATTCTTTCCTACCTGTGGGGGTCTTTCGTTTCCCTGTGTGCGTGCTTGAAGACAAAGTGTGTGTTTGTGTGTGTGTGTGTGTGTGTGTGTGTAGGGAGGGGAGGGGGGGGAGTAAGGACCAGTGTGTGTGTGTGTGTAGGTGGGAGGGAGTGTAGGATTTGTGTGTGTGTGTGGAGGATGTGTGTAAGTGTGTGTATAGGTGGACGTGTGTGAGTGTGTGTGTGTGTGATGTCCGATTTTATGTCTGTTCACTCAAAGTGATATTAGAGCTGATGTGGACGCGTGTGTGTGTGTGTGTGTGTGTGTGTAGGTGGTTGTGTGTGTTCCCTCTCTCTCTCTCTCTCTCTCTCTCTTTCCTCAATGTGGAGGCCAAGGAAAGACCACAAACCACAAATACTGGATAGAATTGCTGTTAGACCACATGTTTAGGGATAAGTTTTATTTTCTCTGTTGGATTGTTTCTGGCACGCACATGCTGTGTATCTGTGACAATTAGAGTCTGTGGATGGATAACTATTGGTCATAATCCTCACCTACTCTGACCTAGCTCAAACTGCCCATAGCCACACTTTCCTTCCTTTAATACTAGTTCGTGTGTGTGTGGTGTAGGTGGACTTGTGTGTGTGTGGTGTAGGTGGACTTGTGTGCATGTGTGTGTGTTTAGGTGGACGTGTGTGTGTGTAGGTGGTTGTGTGTGTGTGTGTGCTTGCTCTCTCTCTCTCTCTGTCAAGGTGTAGGCCAAGGAGAGACCACAAACACTGGATAGAATTGCTGTTAGACCACATGTTTAGGGATAAGTTTTATTTTCTCTGTTGGATTGTTTTCTGGCACGCACATGCCGTATATCTGTGACAATTAAAGTCTGTGGATGGATAACCATGGGTCATGATCCTCCCCTCCCCCTGACCTAGTTCAAACTGCCCATAGCCACACTTTCCCCCCTTTAATACTAAGTCGTGTGTGTGTGTGTGTGTGTGGTGTCAGTGGACTTGTGTGCATGTGTGTGTGTTTAGGTGGACGTGTATGTGTGTAGGTGGTTGTGTGTGTGTGTTTGCTCTCTCTCTCTCAAGGTGTAGGCCAAGGAGAGACCACAAACCACAAACACTGGATAGAATTGCTGTTAGACCCCATGTTCAGGGATAAGTTTTATTTTCTCTGTTGGATTGCTTCTGGCACGAACATGGTGTGTATCTGTGACAATTAGAGTCTGTGGATGGATAACCATCCTCATGATCCTCCCCTCCCCCTGACCTAGTTCAAACTGCCCATAGCCACACTTTTCCCCCTTTAATACTAAGTCCGTGTGTGTGTGTGTGTGTGTGTGTGTGTGTTTTGTGTGTGTGTGGTGGTGTGCGTGTGTTGTAGGTGGTTGTGTGTGTGCATGTGTGTGTGTTTAGGTGGACGTGTGTGTGTGTGTAGGTGGTTGTGTGTGTGTGTGTTTGCTCTCTCTCTCAATGTGTAGGCGAATGAGAGACCACAAACCACAGACACTGGATAGAATTGCTGTTAGACCCCATGTTCAGGGATAAGTTTTATTTTGTCTGTTGGATTGTTTTCTGGCATGCACATGCTGCGTATCTGTGACAATTAAAGTCTGTGGATGGATAACCATGGGTCATGATCCTCACCTCCCCCTGACCTAGTTCAAACTGCCCATAGCCACACTTTACCCCCTTTAATACTAAGTCGTGTGTGTGTGTGTGGTGTTAGTGGACTTGTGTGCATGTGTGTGTGTTTAGGTGGACGTGTGTGTGTGTGTGTGTGTGTAGGTGGTTGTGTGTGTGTGTGCTTGCCTCTCTCTCTCTCTCTCTCTCTCGCTTTCCTCAATGTGGAGGCCAAGGAAAGACCACAAACCACAAACACTGGATAGAATTGCTGTTAGACCCCATGTTCAGGGATACGTTTTATTTTCTCTGTTGGATTGCTTCTGGCACGCACATGCTGTGTATCTGTGACAATTAGAGTCTGTGGATGAATAACCATTGGTCATGATCCTCCCCTCCCCCTGACCTAGTTCAAACTGCCCATAGCCACACTTTCCCCGGCCCCCTTTAATACTAAGCTGTGTGTGTGTGTGTGTGTGTGTAGGTGGACTTGTGAGCATGTGTGTGTGTTTAGGTGGACGTGTGTGTGTGTGTGTGTGTGTGTGTGTGTATGTAGGTGGTTGTGTGTGCTTGCTCGCTCTCTCTCTCTTAATGTGTAGGCCAAGGAGAGACCACAAACCACAGACACTGGATAGAATTGCTGTTAGACCCCATGTTCAGGGATAAGTTTTATTTTCTCTGTTGGATTGTTTTCTGGCATGCACATGCAGCGTATCTGTGACAATTAGAGTCTGTGGATGAATAACTATTGGTCATAATCCTCACCTACTCTGACCTAGTTCAAACTGCCCATAGCCACACTTTTCCCCCTTTAATACTAGTTCGTGTGTGTGTGTGTGTGTGTGTGTGTGTGTAGGTGGACTTGTGTGCATGTGTGTGTTTAGGTGGACGTGTGTGTGTGTGTGTGTGTGTGGGTGGTTGTGTGTGTGTGTGTGCTTGCTCTCTCTCTCTCTCAATGTGTAGGCCAAGGAGAGACCACAAACCACAAACACTGGATAGAATTACTGTTAGACCCCATGTTCAGGGATAAGTTTTATTTTCACTGTTGGATTGTTTTCTGGCATGCACATGCTGCGTATCTGTGACAATTAGAGTCTGTGGATGGATAACCATCGTTCATGATCCTCACCTCCCCCTGACCTAGTTCAAACTGCCCCCTCCCATACCCTTTTTTTCTTTAATACTAAGACCCCCAGGCCTGCATGTGTGTGTGTTTGTGTGTGTGTGTGTGTGTGTGTGTGTGTGTGTGTGTATGTGTGTAGAATAGTATTTTGGTTTGCTACTATACTTTTTTTCAATAGCAAAATCTTTGGGTGACTGTTCCCTTTGTTGGCTGAGGTCCTCTGTGCCTTTGCTCAGTCTGAGATGCACAATTTTGGATCTTAGGCAAAGTCAGCGTACTGAGTCGAATAAAAATGAAAGATTGGGGGCAGGAAGACGATTGTGGATGAACCCTCCCTTCCCAAAGACTGTTGTTAAGATAGCCAATAAAACTGAGGATGTCAAAATTAGGATATTTTATTCGACTGAAAAAGGTCATACACATCCTCATTTTCATGAGCCAGTTTCTCATTTTTTAAAACTACCTTGACCAAAGGAATGACTCCAAACCAATCAATTTAGCTAGAGTATGCTTTATGTGTTCTTCTTCTTCTCATTATTTTTATGTCCATTCACTACAAGGTGGTTTAGACACACCTTTATTATGTGTGTTTGCGTTCATTGAACTTTGTGATATTCTTCTCAAAAGACCAAAGCTATATATTTGTTCTAATACGCTCTTACGGGGCTTTTCAAAAGCTTCTCTAGTAAACTTTTTACAGTACGAGGCTGCTTTACACACACCAGGCTACCTACCAACAATACACCAACAATACACAACAACTATAAACACAAGTCAACAACAAACACACACACATACAACACACACACATACACACCACATCACACACACATAGTCACACACACAGAGAAAAAGAATCCAGTGCCATTCTATTGTTGACAGGTAAGGTCACAGGGTTCAGATCTGTCTCAGATGTCTCAGCACTCAACCCACAGAGAGAGGCAGTTTGACGCACTAAAAGGTAAAGGTAAAGGTGTCCTGTAACCTATAGGTCGTAGGGGAGCGAGGCATCAGAGACCTCTGCCTCTCCAGGGGCCAGCATATTAAGGGCGGCGCCCATCTCCTCTCCCTCGCTGCTTTACCTTCCCTGACCCTAAAGAGGCAGGTACCCATTTACAGCTGGGCGAACTGGTGGGCTGTACTGAAGCCAAGGCCGGCAAACGGTCACCCTCCAAATTGGTAACCACGCTCGATGCTGCTTAACATTGGATTGGGGTAAGCGAGTGCTCTGACCACTGAGCTATCCCATCCCAAGATACCAGTATAACGCACTGACTGTTAAATCTGGACAGTTGGTTTTTTTTAATCGGCAGAGAGCAGCAGCAGTAACAAGAAGAAAGGTAACTCCTCTGTCCTGCCCCCTTTCAGCAGCTTCCTGGTGAGCCAAGGAGAGAGGATAGTGGGTGCAAGGGGTGTGAGGAGGTATGTGATACCTCTCTCCCCCTTCCCCATCCCCTACTCCTGATGCCTCCCTCACTGGCTGACACAGCAGACGACACTCCTCTGGCTCCAACGGTCTGAGGTCAGGGCGGTACGGACGTCCCGTGCTGTAAACCTACACTGAATCCACCATAACGACTTTTCCGCCTGTGTCCCTCCTCCCCCATCCACCTTATCTGTCACCAGTGTTTTGTTGTCACATTTAAATGCATCACGAGTGAAAAGAATGAATATTTTCTTGGGTTTTTTGTTTGTTTGTTTGTTTGTTGAGTTTGTTCATTATCTACACATTGTGGTGTATCATTCGTCTGTTCAACTTTTCTGTAAAAGAAGAGAAAAAAAAAAGAAAATGTTTATGTTGAATGATTTTGACCTGAAGTTAAGGAGAGAAAGACTTGTGATCAGGTTGTATATTTGTTGAGGTGTTAAACCTTTCTTTTCCATTTGTGTATGGTGGTGGTGGTGATGATGATGGTGATGATGATGATGATGATGATGATGATGATGATGGTGATGATGATGATGATGATGATGTGTGTGTGTGTGTGTGTGCGAGAGAGAGAGAGATAGAAAGAGAGAGAAACAGAGAAACAGAGACAGAGAAATGGAGAGAGAGAGAATTACAATGACAAGGACAATAGTTTGTTGTGGTAAGCTTTTAAGCCCATCTAACTAAACAAGAAACAACAGGTCTCAAGAGCCCACATAATCATTATGGCAGGGGTTTGATATCATGATTTAACAGCTGAAACAAACGCAGATGTTTTAAGCTATAATAACAGTATAAAAAAATTCCTAGTACTGAGAGAACAACGAAATGTAAAATCATCTGTCATAATTTCCACTTCTTCTTGTGCTTTAGAATTACCATAATGTCTATAGTAATAGTAACCCAAGTGCATACTTACCAACTAACTTCCTGTCTCCACTCTTACCTAGAGTATGTATCCTGGGGTCGCAATGCCACGGGTCATCTGGTGCGATTCTAACAGCGTGTCTCCCTCTCTTGGGCCTGGATGACGCTGGGAATGTATTATGGTGGAAAGTGTGGACTACAGCCCTATATGCCAAGTACTCTCAAAGCTGGTGCACTTGAGTAGCATCGTCCTTACAAGTATCATTATCCCAATCACCAATGACCATTATACAATGAAAGGACACTGCCTCATGATTGATGGCCCATCTTGCACTGACCTCATCCATGATGACATCAGATTTGGTTTCCCTACACTTCAGTGCGAATGGTGACCTCATCTCCAAGCCTTCATGGTTTGAAGATTTACGGGAGATGGCCCTTGGAGGGACGATGTGATAGTTGGAAGAGCGTCCTCACTCAGTCTGGCTCATCGTTTATCATCATACAAGAAAAATCTCTCTGTTTCGGGTAGTTGTTGCTCTAGTGTCATGGTATGACTCTGTTTTAGTTTCCCAAACACTTCTCCATCTGTAATGAGTAAGTGCCAAAGTCTTTGGGGTTGAAGGGCTGTGATGAGTCATTATCAAAGTGTTTGGGGTTGAAGGCCTGTGATGAGTCATTATCAAAGTGTTTGGGGTTGAAGGCCTGTGATGAGTCATTATCAAAGTGTTTGGGGTTGAAGGCTGTGATGAGTCATTATCAAAGTGTTTGGGTTGAAGGTCCCGTGATGAGTCATTATCAAAGTGTTTGGGGTTGAAGGCCTGTGATGAGTCATTATCAAAGTGTTTAGGGTTGAAGGCCTGTGATGAGTCATTATCAAAGTGTTTAGGGTTGAAGGCCTGTGATGAGTCATTATCAAAGTGTTTGGGGTTGAAGGCCTGTGATGAGTCATTATCAAAGTGTTTGGGGTTGAAGGCCTGTGATGAGTCATTATCAAAGTGTTTGGGGTTGAAGGCCTGTGATGAGTCATTATCAAAGTGTTTGGGGTTGAAGGCCTGTGATGAGTCATTATCAAAGTGTTTGGGGTTGAAGGCCTGTGATGAGTCATTATCAAAGTGTTTGGGGTTGAAGGCCTGTGATGAGTCATTATCAAAGTGTTTAGGGTTGAAGGCCTGTGATGAGTCATTATCAAGTGTTTGGGGTTGAAGGCCTGTGATGAGTCATTATCAAAGTCTGTGATGAGTCATTATCAAAGTGTTTGGGGTTGAAGGCCTGTGATGAGTCATTATCAAAGTCTGTGATGAGTCATTATCAAAGTGTTTGGGGTTGAAGGCCTGTGATGAGTCATTATCAAAGTGTTTGGGGTTGCAAGGTCATAGAAGTCGCTGGAGGGACGTTGTGTTGGTCCTCAATCCAAAAGGGCATCTCCCTCAGTCTGGCTTCGTGATGAGGCCATTGTTATTGTCAGTAGGGAGCTTAGTAGGTGATGCACTGAGTATGCAGGCCTAGAACAGGAATCACTGAACACCACCAAAGTGACCCAACAACACAGCAGGGTCCATCTGGCTAATCTGGAGTCTCTATCCTGAGATCTTGAGTACACACTGGATATAAAAAAAGTTTGCGTGTAGGTATGTTTCACACTGCCTGGTCATAAGAGGCAGTCATTTTCCAACTTCATAGGATTTTTTTTCTGATGGGATGTACAGCTTGTGCTAAGAGCTTGTCATGGATGAAGACAATAAAATCTCCTTATAACATAAATATATATATATATATATATATATATATATATATATATATATATATATATATATATATATATATATATATATATATATATATATATAATAGGCCTTGGCATTTAGCTTACATTAATAACTGACAGAGGTTTTAGCCGGGGCTAGTAATGTGTCTGAATCACCATATTGTATTTAAACACACACACATTCTTGTTTTGTGTTCTTCTTTCTCAAGCAAAACTGCACGTGCACAGCACAGACAATAAACTAAAAAACAAAGTGAGCAACAATAAATTTATGGACTTGAACGGCACTAAATCTGTAGGTTGGCTTTTCTGCCTCATATCTCCAGACAGTGAAAATGTTGGCGATGGCTGTGTTATTTACACATCACATAACAAACAAGTGTAGAAAGCCCCTACCTCTAGGCTACTTACTACCCAGAGGCTTGAGTCCTGTCCTGAGATGGTCACGGTCGACTGGACAGTCACTAGTCATAATCACAGCGAATAAATGGAGAGTACAGTCTGGGGACAAGGGCTTTCTTCATTCTCTCTCTCTCTCTCTCTCTCTCTCTCTCTCTCTCTCTCTCTCTCTCCTCTCTCTCACACACACACACACACACACACACCATGTCCGTCTGATATCACTTTTCGGTGGAAGGACGTTAAACTGAAGAACTAACACACACACACACACACACACACCTCCATGAAGAAATGAAAGCTTGTAGTTGGCCGCAGTACTAATAAATCTTTCAGGCTGTATAGTACTTTTCTCGTGAGGAAATTGAATCTGGCGGAGCCCATCCTTCTCCGAGGTACAGGATGCATGCTGGGTGTGTGTATGTTTGTAATTTTTGAATCGCTGGGTTTTGAAGTCTAATTATGTGATGGAACTTTTATGGGTGTTCTTGCGCAGTAATGTATCGTATTGTTTTGTATCTGATGGTATTGTATTGTAATACCAATTTCAGTCACGGCGGATTTCTCCCCGTGAAATAGTTTTCGTGCTGCTCATCCCAGGGACAATCTATCGCCACACTGCAGCGCCACCCATTGAAAAAAGTTATGTCTGAATGTGACTTTGTGTTCCAATAAAGAAGGGGGATTTTTCTCTAGAATTTTGCTATATACAATTTTCTTGTTGCCATGGGATCTTTTAAGTGTGATAAATATGTTACACACGGGACCTCGATTTATCATCCCAGTCAAAAGACTAGCACCCCGATCTCCGCTTCAGATCAAGTAGGTTGGACGGGGGGGGGGGGGGGGGGGGGGGGGGGGGGGGGGGGGGGGCCAAAATCAGGGAGGATTGAACCCATAATTTATTGCTTTTTAAAAAGGTGCTTTACCTCAAGACCACCTCTCCACAGACCAGTTGTGATAGTAGACCACTGAATGTTTTGCAACCAGCTTCCTCCATTCTTCGCAGTATAATAATAGAAGTTTCAAATGGCTTTGATTTGTTTTTACAGATGTATCGCTATATAAATTCCATGTATCATTATTATCATTATTATTAATAGAACTTTAGAATTTGCTTTTGGGGGAACTTTTGTAAGAAAAAACCAACGCTTGTTGATACTAAGCTTTGTCGTATTCACCATTATTGCGTTTATCAAATTGTGTTTTTGTTTGTTGTTTTCTGTTTACGTTTTTCAAGGTATTCTAGCGGATAGGTCACCAGCCATCTCGCACCCCCACCACATCCCACACCCTTTTCCCTCCTACCCCCCCACCCCTTCCTCCTTTAAGCAGAAAAGATTTCTTCGTTCATTCACTCTTAAGACCTGCGTTCGCCTCCACTACGCTCACTGAATAAGTTATTCCGCTCATTAAAACCTGGCAGCAATTAAGACCACAAGTACGTTGTAAAGAGAGAGAGAGAGAGAGAGAGAGAGAGAGAGAGAGAGAGAGGAGAGAGAGAGAGAGAAGAAACCTACAGCTCTAACTTTACAAAACCCTAACACTAAAACGAAGAACGCTGACGTGTGCAACACACACCCACACCGCGCGCACACGCGCGCGCGCACACATACACAACACACGCATACAACACACGCGCATGTACATCACCCACACACACACACACAGTGTACATTTCACACACAAATTCACACACACGCGTGCGCGCGCGCGCACACACACACACACAAAATGTACAGCACACAGAGAGACAATCTCTCACACACACACATGCATGCATGCAGTCCTCCCACACATACACATATGCAATCACCACACACAAAACACACACTCCCTCCCCCCCCTCCCCCACCACCACCACACACACACCAACCCCCTCCACCACACACAACAAACACACACAACACACACACACACACACACACACGCATAAACGCACACCTGTTGACTGTAAATTGCCCCCCTCTACCTGTCCAAACCTGCACAGGCACCTGTGTGGTTGGACCCAGCCAAGCCAGTACATAGAACATATATATATAGAGAGAGAGAGAGACCAGACGGTCGCTTTCTCAAGCCGCAGTTGGCCTTTGGCCAAACCATCGGCACGCTTTGAAATTGACGAGGCCGGCACACGACAGGGCGGAGCTTCCACTGTGGGAAAACCACGCCCCTTCGTGTGCTCTGTTTGTGCTGGGATGGTGACGCTGCTGTTTGTTTTTTTGAATTTTATATATAATATAATATATTATTTTTTTCATTAATAAATTGCCGTGGATGTGTTCGCGACACATACTGTTTTATGTTTTTGCTTTTTTCCCCCTTCTTCTCGACGTTATCTCTGTTCTCTGTGTGTGTGTGTGTGTGTGTGTGTGTGTGTTGTGTGTGTGTGTGTGTGTGTGTGTGTGTGTTGGTTTGTGTGTGTTGGTGTGTGTGTGTTGATATGTTTGTCTGTCTGTCAGCCTGTCTGTCAGTCTGTCTGTCTGTCTCTCTCTCTCTCTCTCTCTCTCTCTCTCTCTCTCTCTCTCTCTCTCTCTTGCTCTCAGTCTCTTCTCTCATGCTCTCTCTCTCTCTCTCTCTCTCTCTCTCTGGCTCTCAGTGTGTGTGTGTGTGTGTGCGAGCGATTTTCTCATGATTATCAGATAGAGGTTATATAATCGTACACACCTTTTACAATTCATATGCACGCATTGAAAGTAGTGACTGCGTTTTGGAATAGGGAAGGGTTAATGGTTCAGCTCTTGTTAAAGACAAATCCCTCTCTCTCTCTCACTCACTCACTCCTCTCCCTATCTATCTACTATCTATCTATCTCTCCTGATTGTCTAGAAGCATTTATGTGTTTACAATGCCAGCTTGTAACAAGATAATTTAATGATTGATTGATTCATTCATTCATTCATTATTTTACTCACCTCTCTCTCTCTCTCTCTCTCTCTCTCTCTCTCTCTCTCTTCTCTCTCTCTCTCTCCTCTCTCTCCTCTCTCTCTCCTCTCTCTCTCTCTCTCTCTCTCTCTCTCTCTCTCTCTCTCTCTCAGAAACAGCGACGAAAAGGAAGGAAAAGAAGAAGAAGAGGAAAAAGAAGAGGAATAAGTTAAAAGAGAAAAAGTCGAAAATAACAACAAATAAAGAAATATGAAGAGAGAGCAGAACAAAGAGAAAAAGAAAAAGAAGAACAAATGGGAATGAGAGAGACAGACAGAGAGACAGAGAGAGAGAGAGAGAGAGGAGAGAGAGAGAGAGAGAGAGAGAGAGAGAGAGAGAGAGAGAGAGAGAGAATGAAGAAATAGAGGGTAGAGGGAGAAGAGGAGATGAACAAGAAAAGAAGACAGGCGGAACGAAGAAAGACGAAGAAGAAAACGACAAAGAAAACAAGGCAAAGAAGTATGATGGAGAGAAAAAAGCAGAAGATAGAGCTGCCAAACAAAGAAAACTTAGAAGAAGAAAACATACAAATATTTAAAAAATGAAAGAAAGAAATAATTGAAGACAAAAATTAAAACTAAAGAGACAAAAGGAGATAAGAGAAGGAACAGTCAAAGAAAAAAAAGAAAGGAACAAAAGAAAAAGCGCACTGTAGAAAAGAGCACGAGAGAGACACACACACGGAGAGAGACAGAGAGAGACAGCAAAAAAAGAGAGAGAGAGGAGAGAGAGAGAGAGAGAGAGAGAGGAGAGAGAGAGAGACAGATAAAGACAGACAGAGAAACACAGACACAAACACAAAGATAAACAGACCGACAGACAGAAACAGACAAAACAGACACAAACAGAAAGACAGACAAAACAGACACAGAGATCGGATATATAGAACAGAGAGAGAGAGAGAGAGAGAGAGAGAGAGAGAGAGAGAGAGAGAGAGAGAGAGAGAGAGAAACAGGGACAGACAGACAAACACAGGCAGACAGACAGACAGACAGACAAGAGGCAAGCAAGAGAAAAGGGAGAGAAGAATTTCAGGAAGAGGAGGCGACAGACAGGGGCAATAATCTGCACATTCCACATTCCTAGAGCCGTCCTATGCAGCATGCACATTGTCCCAGGATCAGCCTGGAATGCAATGAGACACACAGCTATCAACAACTCTGTCACACAGGGAGGGGGGGGGGGGGGCAAGGGGGGGGGGAGGATGAGAGGAAGGGGGGGGGGGAGGGGGAGAAGCTGCTGAAAGGACATAACATAGCTGGTGGTGGAAGGGGATGGAGCTAGGGAAGGTGGGAGGGGATAGGGGTGGGTGGGATGGCGACCTATGGAGGTGAAGATGAGATGGGTTTTGAGTAGAAAAACAATGGAGAGGTGTGTTTGAATATGTCAACAACTGAATTTGCCCGGTACTTGTTTATATTTTTTTTTGCAGGAGCGTGAGAGAAAAACAGGCAGGAAAAAAATGATGCGTAATTCGGTCAGGCTTGCAATAGTGATGACAGGTAATAATTGGATTTTTATTCCTGGTTTTTTTATGATTTTTGTTTGATTTTGTTGTTGGATCTCCATCTTCTGTGGTGTTCATGTATGTAAGTCCTGCAGCTGCATCCACAGCCGCTCATTGCTATCTCTCCCGCTTCATCAGCCGTGCGTAGGTCGCACTTTCAATGTGAGAAGTCCACATGGAACTTTTCGATATTAGGCCGCCCTCGGGCAACCAGCCAAAAGCAGCCCTGCCCTGCTGCTGGGTCCCTTTGGTGATGTTCAGTGGTGCCTGTTCTGAGCTGTCATGCGCAGGACACCACGTTCTAAGCCCCCTGCTGACAACGATAATGGCTTTCTCGTGGAGCCAGACTGAGAGAATCGGGCTGTTTCCGTCTGCTATGAGTGAGAGTGTTATAGTTAGTCACTAAGAACAAGGTCGTCTTAAGGAATCTGGTCTTGGTTTTATCTCATTTTATATGTGGTTGATGTGGTTTCTCCTACAACGCGGTGCCCGTCCTGGGTTGACCCTTATGGATTGAATTGGAGACTGAGTGATATGCCCACCGAAGGAAGTGACCACCACAACGTTCCTCCACCGACCTTCTGCCCTGGACCTTTAACCCCCAAGGCTCTGATACAAACTCACCATAGGAACAGAAGTGTATGGTAACCCTAAACTGATGTTATCACGACTCCAGAGCAGTCAGGACCACCAATTAGAAACATTTCTTTATTGGTGAAGAACATGATGTAGAGATGCTGCTATAGCAGTGCATGTACTTTGAGACTTCTTGACAGGGATTTGCTCTACGCTTCATATCATAATAAATATAATCCTGGCGTCAACCGGGCCCCGAGATATGCAGACGCCTGCAGTGTTGATCATATGCAAGTCATTTGTGTATTTTGAATTGCCTGAAGTGACCATAGCAATATCTAACGAGCTTTTTAAAGGTAATCCTAAAATTGAATCTAAAGAATGCGTCCTCCATTTTGCACAGATCTGGTAGCATCCTTTGATACACAGAGTTTACGTTGAACTGAAAGCGATGATAAGTTTGCAAGTTTTCCTTGCCTGTATGGAACTCCCAATGCTGTGTTTATCCCTTTAGGCTACTAACTATACTTTCAGTTTCTTCCAGCAAAAGACAGAACAGCTGTAGAGTAAGTAAACTTCGTGTCCACCCATAGCACTCCACATGTGAGTGTGTGTGTGTGTGTGTGTGGTATTTCTTCTTTTATTTTGATGATAATGGAATGAGCACTCATGTGCTTTGTTTTATTTACTTTCAATCCCCATGTGCATGTGGTTTTGTAAATGTGTGTGTAGTGCGCGCGGGCGCGTGGGAGGAGGGAGGGAGGAGGAGAGTGAGAGAGAGAGAGAGAGAGAAGACGAAGACGAGAGAGACAGACAGACAGACAGACAGACAGACAGACAGACAGACAGAGACGAACGAGACCCAGAGAAAGAGACAGACAGACAGACAAATAGACAGACAGACGAACGAGACACAGAGAGACAGACAGACAGACAGACAGACAAACAGAATGCTTAAGGAGACAATGAAGACGGAAGAGGTGGCACAATCGGTTTTTTTAATGCCTTCTATTCTACCTGCCTCAAGCCATGTACATATCAATTAATCAGTTCAAATCATTGAATGGGAGGAAATAACTGGATATGGAAATAAACACAAATGAACTGCATCAAAAGTACACTCATCACATTCACAATGTGTTCAGCAAACGGCTAACGTTATTGTTTTATATCATAACTGATACCAGCTGTTCGTTTGGTTCTGTATTGTAAAAGTGCTAAGTTTATTTTCTTGTCAGTCCTTGGCTTGAGCTCCCATGTTCACCAGTTGTGAGATTTTTGCATTTGCGACCGTTTTTTCCCCACCATTAATAAATGTACTTTTTAATATTAAGAAAGGCTTAAATCATTTTGCTAGTTTACAAATGAAAATGTTGTTCTAACTCGGCGGTTAAAATGACTACAATTCTGCTGGGCATTCTTCAGATTTATTTGGGTTTTTTTTTTAACCATACTCGTTGCATTTTTAACCATACTGTTGCATTTTTTAACCATACTGTTGCATTTTTTAACCATACTGTTGCAGTCTTTAACCATGCTGTTGCATTTTTTGACCATACTGTTGCATTTTTTAAACCATGTTCGTTGTACGCTTCAATTGAAGGAGATATTCTGTGGTTTTACGAATCAAGAAACAAAACATCCTAACTATATCGAAAACGGTTTATCACTTCCAAAAGGACTGACAGTGGACATGAAACAAGCTGTTCATCTTCGTAGTTCAGTTTGTGATCACCATGGTCCTGTTCAGTCACCTGTCACACATGTCTCCATTGCCGTGGACGGTGGTGGGAGATCCACTTCTTATTCTGAAGGATTGCCAGGCGACAGGGCCTCTGCTCCTGTGTCTTGGTAAAAACTTTATCCTTCTAAAGGAAATCTACCTCAGAGGAGGAAAACGCTTCAACCCTCCTGTGGCACTTATCCCATGACAGTGGAATACTTCCTCCAGTCCTGTCCAACACACCAAAACCTGAGGGCCGATATCTGGCCTACTGACCTGCCGATGAGGGACAAACTCTTTGGACCCCTGGAGGGCCTTCAGCGCACGGCAGGGTTTGTCAGGGCCTCAGGAGTTGCTGTCTGAGCATTTGAGGAATGAAGAAGAAGCCCCCTTAAATTCCTAGGAAGTGTATACTCTAAGAAGTACTGGAATGCAGGGGATGGGTGGACCCAAGAGGCACCCAGAACAATTTGGGTAGCGGCTTTTGTCTTCATAGTCGAAGGCAGATGATTTCCAAGCGTAGCAACGGTTATAAACAAAAAGTGCTCTGCCACTCTGGAAGGCAATGGCAAACCACTGGAGGAATTTCTGTCAAAACTCCATGAAGCCTCCCCTGTACTACTTGCTGGTGAAAGAACACTTTAAAATACAGATTCTGTTAGTCTGTCATGGCCCTTACTAACACGTTTATATTTCACCTAGTGTTTGTTTGGGGGTTTTATGCAAACAGTGTATTTTGCGTGAATGACAAAGATTCAAATTTTAAAGGTGTATTATAAGGTATTGGAAGTCAAGCCATTGAGGCCTTTTCTGGATTGAGAAGGTTCAAACTGATTGTCTTCCTACAAGTAGTTTCACTTTTGTGGAGCATGAACCACATTGTTAGCAGGAGAAAAGGGCACAGAAACATGCAACATACATTTTCCACTAATGCACACACACACTCAAGAAGAAGAAGACTGGGGACTAGAAGTTTAAAAAAAAGCATATGAGTGTTTATTCTATTATCCTCGAAGTAAAACAATAAATAAATGAAATAGACAAGAAAAAGAGCAGGAGCAGTGTCCCACCAAAAGCATCTGAACGCGACCTCTCAGCCAATCGCCAGAGGGTACAACAAAAAATGGTAATCTTGTCAATGTCCCTTGGTCCATTTTTACAATTTGGCCCGTCCTCTCCGTACCAGGCAGGGGGCCAAATTGTTGGCCCTTGGTAAATGGATGGTAGGTGCGGGTCATCGATGAATGGGTAGATGTGTGTAATTGCCCTCCTCCTTCCTTTATTCTTTCTTTCTTTCCTTCATTCAGACCTAGCGTCAACACCACTTCAGTGGGTTTGTCAACAGGCTAAAAAAAAACAACAATCTTAAATCAGATTTTCTTTTAGGGGGTCTGAGTTTTTAGATGGACGTTATAGCTGAATGGGTAAAAGCGTTTGACTTCCATCTCGTGTTACCATGAAGTCGTGGGTTTATAAATCTTGGCAGCAGCTTCAAATGAATTAAGAGGGGGTAATTTTCACCATCTTCCAGTTAGCGCGTATCTGCCAGTGCTTTGATTATGTTCGTGTATATATACACCTAGAGAAGATAAAATTTTGTGCACATGTCCCATAACTTATGTGGTAGCGAGACATCAGAGTCCTCAGCTTCACATGGGATTAGAGGGCGGCGCCCATCTCCTCTCTCTCTCGCTGCTTTATCTTCTCTGTCCCTAAAGAGGCAGGGACACATTTACAGCTGGGTGAACTGGGAGACTACTGAAACCAAGGTGCGCAAACGGCCACCCATCCTGTTGGTAACCACACTCGAAGCTGCTTAACATTGGCTGGGGGAAAGCGAGTGCTCTGACCACTGAACTATCCTGTCCCACATTAAAGATCCAGTAATTCATGCCACTGTTCGATAGGTTACGGGAACACCAGAGAGAGAGAGAGAGAGAGAGAGAGAGAGACAGACAGACAGACAGACAGACACACACACACACACACAGACACACAGACACCCAGACAGACAGACAGACAGACAGACAAACAGAGACAGAGAAAAGACACCTGTGGACAGATATACGATACGCTTTTACCCCCTTAATAATAAAAGGTCGGTCCTTCACCAACTTTTTTACGTTGAAAGCTACTACTACTACTACTACTACTACTACTACTACTACTCCACGGTCCAAGAGCATGCGGAAAATTAAACCTGGTTGTCAAAAGGCCTCCAGTACAACAGACTCTTTGCTGATAACCACCTGGAACAGGGGGGAGACCCGGTCGGTTGGGGGTTCTTTGGAAGTCTCCTTCACGTGTCCAAGTCAAAAAGACCTGGCTTCCTTAACGTGTGAACAATTATCCCCAGCTGTCAACGGGCTGACCCTTAACGGGCAAATGACTTTCTTGAACACAGAAAAAGAGAAGAAAGAGCAGAACGAGAGAGAGAGAAGCACAATAGGACAGAAAGAGAGAGAGAGGGGGAGGTAAGAGTGGTATATGAAATCTTGTCGACATAGGGAGGAAAGTTTCTATCTGAAGAAATCTCATGGCGTTGGTCATCTTTTGTCGGGATCTGGTTGCGGGTATTGTTGTGAACTGCAGTGTGTAGATGTGGAATTTCTGTGAAAGAGGGAGGGGAGAGAGGAGAGAAGAGAGGAGTATGGGAGATGAGAGAGGAAGAGGTGAGGAAAGACAGAGACAGGAGACAGAGAGGAGAAAGACATGTGACAGGAGAGAGAAAGGGGAGAGAGCTTTTATTGTATGACTCTGGCTTGGTTTTATACAAAAGTTTGCTCATAATAATTAATTGAGTGTGTGTAGTTTGTTTCTGAAAGCAGGACATGATAGGCAAGCAGCAAGGAGCAATAGATGCAACAAGAAATCCAACTACAATCGTCAGACCTATCAATAGCTGCTGTGACGGAGCGGGCGTATATTCAGCTACAACAGGCTAAAACGCCTAAATACCAATGTTTTATTGTATGAAACCCTGTTAACTTTTGTTTTTTAATTATTGTTTTATTCATTTTTTAATATATAGAGGATAATGGAAATAAGCAACTCATGTTGAAGCTTTTTCAATACAGCAGTCCCCCGATGTTTGTATGTGGTTTTTTTTGTAAACTTTTTGTACATGTGTTTTTCCACCTGTCATGTGTTTCCACCGTCACACAATGGCCTACTCTTCCGAAAAGCGGAACAGGATTTAACGTGAGCGCAACATGTTCTGCATGTGTTTGAACACGGGCCTCGGTTTATAGTCTCATCCGAAGGAGAAGGAGCAGCGCCCTTGCAAGACTGGCTTGTAGACAACAGAGCAGGTGCTGCAGTCCTGCCCTCTACGTGACGCACTCCGAAAGACGACCTGGCCTGACCCATACCACCCCAGTGACCAAGACACTCTATAGAGACTGGAAGGACCTGCAGCGTACTGATGCCTTCATTGCAGAAACTCAAGAGCCCATGTGACGAATGCAACAAAATTATATTTGACAGTACAAGGTACAATGGTATGTTATTCAGAAACAAAATAATCCTACACAATATAATATTCCCATTGTACAAACATTGTAAAACTGTGACGTGTCATTAATTTTTTTTAATCGGGCAGCAGGAAACATGCTTTCTTAAAATCATTGTAAGCGACTATATTGTTAATGTGTAAGCAGCAGTTTTTCTAGATTGAAGTTGTTACTGTGAAAAAACTAGGACAACAGTGAGAGACCTTATTCAAAATCTCTCTCTCTCTCTCTCTCTCTCTCTCTCTCTCTCTCTCTCTCTCTACACACACACACACACACACACAGACACACACACATACACACACACACACACACACACACACCAGATCAAGTCACCAACATTTTCAATGCAAATCAATCTCCAAAAGCGGGAAAAGGCTATCTCTTTTGCAGCACGTAAAGCCTTAAATGGCCGAACTACGTGGCAAAAGCTGCCTGACTAGTCGACCAAAGATTACATGTAACTAAGCAGCAGACCACAGTGTTCCTTATCTGCGGGACTGCAGATAGACTACCTCTACCCACCCAGTACAGCATTCACCAGCTACTGTTGTATCTGTCTGTCTTTCTTTCTCCTCCCTCAAATCCCTATGGAGTTGTTTGGGCACGACCCTGGATTTTTTTTTCTCAGGCTGTTTCGCTACAGGATAAAGCAATAAAGCCCCGCTGCTTGAATACCTTACATCTTTCTTACATCATACATAATAAACAGCTACAAAGGCCATACTGTAACTTTAACTTCCGGATGAGGATGAAGCTGTCGTGTGTTTTTTTTTAACCAAGAAACTGTTCTATTCATTTAAAAAAAATATTTAAGGTATGAAGAATGCACTGTGCCATTTTTGTTTTTTTAAGGGTCGAGGACATAGAGCAAAGTCAGATGAGTCGTGAGAAAGATGGAAAGGAGGATCATCTGAAAACTATTTGTGTTCCTGTGCTGATGACCCGGCCTATACTATAGTTGGAGGGTACTGGGTGACAAAAAAGTGACAGTGTTTGCAGAGTATTTTCCAAGATTGAAATACCAAGTTTGTGCAAAATCACATGAATTGTAAGACAGGAGTTGGACTAGTCTTCCATTAAAAAAAGTTTGTAATTTTTAAGGATGCACTACAAAGTGTTTTTTTCTTCCGACTTACAAGAATAGCATATGTAATATCAATATGCATATCATATCAGGTTTCAAAGTTTCCACAAGTGTGAAGACAGCAAGTTTAAAAGTGATGTCTTCAAACTATTACTTACACTTGTTTCAAAAGGATTGAGTTTTTGTCACAATGTTGTTTTTCTTTCAGCTGCCAAATTACAAACCAAAACATTATGATGGGGGAGTGCACTTTAAGCCATTAGCATGTTGCTGCTCCAGATGGATTTGTGTGCAATATGTTTCTTTTCTGAATAAACGTTTATTTAAACCAATCCAAATTGCTGTATATGAGTTTGATTTATATGAACAAAAAACAGAGGGAAATGGGCAAAAGTTAAACGCGAACGAACCACGAACGTAGCGAGGCGATCAACACTTATCTTGTTGCTACATGTACAGCAGGCCTTACATCAACCAGCACACTGCCAAAACTTTCAGGCTGAAGTTCGAGTACAGTGTGGTCCTTTGGGCTGTTTCCATAATAGTCAACGGTGTGGGTGAATGATTGGAGTTTAACATGGCCCAGGTGAGGAATGGGGGTGGTCAGTTGGTCATTTGTTGTAGCTGTGGGCTGAGGGGGTTGTCAGCGCTATCGCTAACTGCCCCGCTGGGGTTGTTTGGTGTTTTGATGTTCCTGACAGGTCTGTGATAGTGCCTGTAACAACCTGTAGGTACAACGTTCACAAGCTGTCTGTCTTGTCTGTCTGTCTGCCTGCCTATGTACCTGTCTGTCTACCTGTCTGTCTGTCTCTGTCTGTCTGTCTCTAACTCTCTTTGTCTCTCTGTCTCTCTGACCCCCTTCTTTGTCTCTGTGTGTGTTGAGAGAGAGCTCCCCCCCCCCTCCCCCCAATAGATTAAGATATACTGTGTGACATGTTTCAGTATGCAGCTGTTTGTTTTGTTGTGGTTTTTATTTATCTATCTACAGGGGCAGGATAGCTAAGTGGTCAGAGCACTCGCTCTCCTCGAGCTAAGGTTAAGCAGGGTTGGGTGTGGTTACCAAATGGATGGGTGACCGTTGGCTTCAGTACAGTCCCCCAGTTCACCCGGCTGGAAAAGGGTACCTTCCTTCTTTGGGGACAAGAAAGCAAAGCAGTAAGGGAGAGGAGATGGGCGCCACCCTCAAATTGCTGGATCAGTCATATCAATCCCTATACAGGGATGTCCTTCTCTTGTACAAAAGCGTTTCTATTTAACTTCCATATGTCATATCTTGCAGCATAAGTCTAGCATCTTTCGGTTTTCTTGTAGAATTTTCTGTATGCATTCCACAATGTCTATGTATATCATTTCCCTCTCTTAAAATTATCTTCTCAAAATATATGCTGTAGTCTCCCAGTTTTCTTCTGTATATATTTTGCCTCCTTCACAATTATTTTCTTCAAACTCATTCACATAACCACAGGTATCATCCTTCATCTCATTTGCATCATCACACACATCCTTTTATTATCACACCCACATCATCACAATTATTGTCTTTTACCTCAGTCACAACAGCACAATCATACTGGCTCATTGCTTTCTCAATGCTAGTACATAACTAGTTGGTCCTTTCTGTTTGGTCAGATGGAATTAACACTGTCTGTCTCCAACATACTGTCTCATGTCAGTTTGCTGATTGTTTTGAAGACTGTCTGAAGAGAGATGGCAGAAGCTGCCCTACAAAGACAGACATGTTGATGACATCTTCAGGATCAGTGTGGTTAGATGCACAGTGTAAACTTGGAGGGTTAGGCAAACGCTTGCCAGATGGAGATTGAATCTGTCCACCTGCTTTCGTCCTGTGTGCCCCAGCTCTTCTTTTATCTCTCTTTATTTGAGAGGGGAACTTACCATTTTGAATTGGGGTAAAGCAGATAGTTTAACTTGTTAGTCTAGCAACAGTTTGATTACCTTTACTCTGCACTTTGAGTGAGGACCTATCATATCTCGAAGAGTTGACTTCAGCACGCATTCTAACATAGCTGGAAGTCCTTCACCTGGCATTTTGACACTTTCCAACTACCAAGACATGTGAAAATAGAAACAAAGCTTAAGCACAGCTGGAGAGAAAACGTCTTGCTGGCAGCCCAGTAAGGAAAGCCACTAGAAGAAGAAGAAGAAGAGGACGAAGAAGAAGAAGAAAGAAAGAAAGAAAGAAAGATAGAGACAGACAGACAGGACTGTCCAATCAACTTCCTGATTAAAGAAGAATAATCGTACAGCCCTTACTATCTCAAGTGTACACCAGCTTATCTGTGGATATCTCTGTAGTTAGACTGATATAAAGCTATATGCTTTTATCCTACATATCAGCAGTTACACAGATATTTGGATTCTCTCCTCTTCTCTTTTCTCCCTTAACACCTGGAGGAATCATTGCACTGAATTTTTCAGGCCTAGTCTCTTAGGCAGATGAACCTGGTCGACTTTGATAACTCTTCTTACTGGGTACATGCTGCGACTGGTCATGTTTCAGTAGCCCACCCATTTACAGGATTGTTAATGTTGATATTTGATCTTCTGCATGCCTATATACAAACACGAAGAGAAATAAGACACTGGCATGTCTAGGTTTTGAGTTTTGTGACAGGGAATTTTGTGAAGAAAAAAATCTCCACTCTTATTTCCTGAGACGCCAATACCGAGATTGGAACCCGCGACTTCATGAGGGTATAGTATGAAAGTCAGACGGTCTTATCCACTCAGCTACAGAAATAATCCAACTTTGGTTCTTATATCCTGCATTAAATCACGTTACATTCTGTTCTTCTGCTTGTAGGTTTTATTTTACAGAAATTGTTTAACGCCAAGAATGGTACATGAAAATTAGGAGTATAATAGGTATGCAATCTTATGACTGATCTGTGAATGGGAAAAGGTGAAACATGCTCTGGCTAAATGTAGGGATAATCAAAGTATAAAAGGAGAGGGTGTGATGTGAGAAAAAAAGTTACACTTTTTTGTGTCATCTCACACTGTCCGAAAATCCTACCCCCTGAATCCCTTGTACAGTTAATGACATACCAACACACTTCCCAGCCTGTGGGATGGATCGATTCACCGAACACTCACACACGATTGCTGTGTGGCTTGACACACGCCTACCACACACCCCGCACCCCTCTCCCTGGCCAACGATTGGTTCAAAGTCACAGAAACGCGTCTTGATGCAGGCAGTGACAGGCGTCGGGCACGCGACATGTCCTTATATGGTATGTGGGAAAACCACGCCTACCCAGCCACAGGCTTGGCACTCCACCCGGAAACTTGTTGGCTCCCCACCCAGTTTTGAGGGATTGCTGAAGTGTACACAAGTAGAGAAAGGGGAGGGAGGGAAACAGAGAGAGAGAGAGAGAGAGAGAAGAGAGGGAGAGAGAGGGAAAGAGAAAGAGATCAGCATGCTCAGTATGTCGTGTAGGAATCTGTGTGAACTGGGGTGGCAGGCCTATTGTGGCATGAGCATAGGCTCTAACAATATTGACCAGGGGTAGTTATGCCTTTGCCACCTGTGCCGATTCTCCCTCGTTAAAAGCACACCGGACTGCCGCCACCCTCACAAGGCAGCGGCATGGACACAGCATCAAAGCGGCTGTTGCATGCACATCAAACAACACTTGTTGTGAGGACAACAAAACCCTTGAAGGAAGGAAGGAAGGAAACAAGGACACAAGCAAAAAACTTGCATGCTTGATAACTTACCTGCTACTGTAAAAGGAAGGAGGGGAGAGGAGAGGTGGAGGTGTAAGAGGGGTGGGGAGGGGGGTTAGCAGTGAAGGAGGTTTATGGGGGGGGGGGAGCTCAAGAGGAAAAGTAGTCTAGGCTTGGGCGTTTCTGATGACCTTAAGAATAAAGCTTTGTTTGGTTCTTAAAGCAAACGCAGGGTTTGGGTTTAAAATTCAAGAAAGGTGTGACAAAAAATACAACCATAACGTTGACAGGACTTGATCTGTCATAATTGCGTAAATGATATACACATTGTAAGGGGGGAGTTCACAGAATTAACAGCTGTTAATTCGTGTACCATTCTTAACTATGTCTACTGCATGTGCCTGTAAAAAATGTAACTAAACATACTCAGTTCAAGGGAGCAAGCAGCATATAAGGAAGTCAACTATTCAGCAGTTCAAAAGGATGTATACTTTTGAGTTGAAATAAAGAAATTATTATCATTATTACTATCACTAATATCATTATTATCATTTTCCTTATAATTGAAAACTCGATTTCCCATAGGTGGATAAATGGTCAAGAGGTAATGTATATGTCTAAAAGCTGAGAAGTGGGAAGTTCGATCCTCGTTTGAACTCAAACTTTCCCCCCATCCCCTAGACCTTGAGTGGTCATTTGGGAGCTAGCATTTTGGGTGAGATGATAAATCCAGGTCTCCTGTGCAATGCACAGTTAGGGCACATGAAAGAACTCGCGGCAACACGAGAGAGGTCCTTGGGAAAATTCATTACACCTAAAGCTTTTCTGAAAGGGAAGTAATTACATAAAAATGTTATACAGACAGGGGAAAATAATGAGTGGCAATACTCTTGTGACCACTGCTCTCCCCAGTAAAATATCAAGAGAGAGAGAGAGTGGGGGCCCTTTTGAAGAGAACTATTATGTGTAACAAACAAACAGAAAAAAATCAGAAAGTACTTTCCTCATTTTTGTTGTAATGTGTGTGTGTGCGCCTTTATGTATTTGTGTGTGCATGTGTGTATGTGTGCATGCACAGACATGTGCGTGTGTGCCTGTATGCGTGCATGGACGCCTATATACACGCAGCCTGCACGCATTGTGCCCCTTTACATGAGAGCTGTAAATACAAGTCATAGTCACATCACATAAATCATTCACAAAACAACACAGCCACCCCCCACCTTCCCCCTACCCCCACAAAACCCATCTGATCAACAAGCAGGTGACAACACTCATCATCCATCATTACATGCTTACACGCCATTTGCCTTTAGAGCCTATCTACTCCTCAGTCTTTTTCCCATAACAAGCCTCCCAGAACTGGCTTATACTTAACCTCTGATGCAGAAAGACCTTTATGTCATTGGCTCCTTGCTCCTGTATTCTCTATCTATGGTGCATGGCGGATAGTTTTCTAGAGTAATGTATGGGAAAGAAGAAGAGAAGAGAAAAACTAGCGAGTCATTGATACAATATATCTGGGTTCAAGATGAGGTAGCACGATTTGTATCCTGTGGATTTCAAAGGCAGAGGGTATGGTATGGGTTCAATGGCTGTGGTAGGGGAAGTGAAGTCTTTGACTTGTTTTGTTGGATATTATTACACTGGGTCCCTTCTTATTCATCCTTGGAGGGGTGTTTTTTTCACACTTTGACTTAAACTGTTGTTGAACTATTTTCACACTTTTAACTTCTATGTACTTCAGACACACACACACACACACACACACACACACACACACACACACACACACTTGCATATCACAGATTGATATTAATGGAAGACTGATATGAAGAGCTATTCCCATCAGTTGAAAAGGCAAGATAATTACTGAACCTTTTGATTTTTTCTCTAGGTGTACTTCTACAATTTTGCACACACACACACACAGACACATACACACACACACACACAATCTATATCTAGAGGGTGACTATCTTTTCCTCGGCTCTTCCACACTGTCCTTCACACATCGGTCCCAAAAAATGAAAGAGTAACAAACTGAAAGCCTCAGATCATAAGGCAGATGAACAGGAATGAAGGAGAAAAAAACAGACAGGAAGATCAGGCTGATAAATTTGAAATAAAGTTCTACACCTTTTCCCTCCCATCTTTCACTCATCTGTTGGGAACTTCCTACCATGGCTCACTTGATACACATTGTTCACTAAAGGCAACAATGTACCAATTTTTGTTTCCTTTTCCTGCTATGGCCACACACAGTTTGTCTGCTATTCCAGGCAGGATGTTTTGCTAAGTACTGCTTCTTCCAGAAGAGAGGTCAACAAGTTCAGAGATTAGAGAAGAGAACTAATTCTTGAGACTTATGTGTTTGCATTTCTTCTTTTTTTTTTTTAATGCCATTGGTTCCTACCAACATGAAATGGCCTACTCTTCCAAAAGTTGGATCAGGTTTTTAGCATATATATGCACAAGATATTCTGCATGCAATTATACATGGGTTCTTGGCTTATAGCCTCATACAAATGACTTTTGGGGGAAGTGGAGTCAGTACTAATGTTAACTTCAGGGGGAAATTCCCTGAAATGGGCGCCTCCATTGAGGTTCCATCCAGGCTTTCAGGTCACAAGCGCAATGCTCTAGCCACTAGGCCATCCCACCCCCTCTTTAAACGTTATGTGGTGATTGTCTTTATCCAGGACAAGCTTGTAGCATAACAACTTGCAATCTCCACTAAGGAGAAAAAATTTCCCCTCAAGTCAGAGAATGGCTGCTAGACTAGCAAGATAATGGAGGGGGGGGGGGGGGGAGGAATCCAACCATACAGGCAAACTTCTCCTCCAGTGTATACTTACAGCCTCCCAGTGCTTTCCTGTAGAATGAGTGAGTGAGATAAATAGGATTTAGGACCCAGGTAAGATGAGAAAAACATAGATAGATATATAGATGGATAGATGGATAGATAGATAGATAGATAGATAGATAGACAGATAGATAGATAGATAGATAGATAGATAGATAGATAGATAGATTAGATAGATAGATAGATAGATAGATAAATAGATAGATAGATAGATAGATAGATAGATAGATAGATAGATAGATAGATAGATAGATAGATAGATAGATAGATAGATAGATAGATAGATAGATAGATAGATAGATGTGGGGTAAGCAGTGGAAAAGGGGGAGGAGTGGGGTAAAAACTGTGATAAAAAAATCCTCTACCTGGAGAGAGAAAAAGGTAAAAAAATGTAATAACTTTCCTTATTAAGTCCTTGGAACAGCATTTCTTATCAGTCTTCCATTAATAGCAATCTGTGATGCTTGCATAGCTGTGTGCTTGTGTATGCTGGGTGGAGTAGGGTAGGGGAGTGCCTTTGTGTGTGTATGTGTTTTTATGCATGCATGTGTGTGAGTGTGCAGGTGCACGTGTATGTATGTGCGTGTGTGTATGTGTGTGTGTTCGTTCTTAAGTACCTCCCCCCCCCTACACACACACACACACACACACGCGCGCGCGCGCGCGCGCGCGCGCATGAATGTGTTTGAAGTAAATAGAACATAAAAAAGTGAATTTAACAGTTCAACACCAGTTAAGCCAAAGTGTGAAAAAAATCTACAACGCTGAATAACAAGGGATACAGTTTGATAACATCAAAACACAACAAGTCAAAGACTTCACTTCCCATAGCACAGCCACTGAACTGAACCTGTACCATACCCTCTGCCTTTGAAATCCACAAGAAGGAAGAATAAAGGAAGAAGGAAGGTGGCAGGATGGTTAAGACGTTTGCCTGCCAACAAGTAAACCGTGAGGTTCTGGGTTCGATTCCCAGCCTCGCCCTTTCTTCCCAGTTTGACAAAAAAATCGAACTGAATGTCAAAGTCCGGATGAGACTATAAACCGAGGCCCCGTGTACGAACGCATGCAGATCATCTTGCGCACACGTTAAATCCTGTTCCCCTGTTCGAAAGAGTAGGCCATTGTGCGCTGGTGGGAACAGATGACAAAATTTTAAAAACCGCACACACACGCATAAATAAAGAAAAAGTCATCTGAGCGCTTTGATTTGTTGCTTTACAAGATTCAGTGCTACATGAATTCTATACATTATTATTATTAAGATACAAAACGTGCTATCTCATCTTGAACCCAGATATATTGTATCAATGACTCGCTAGTTTTTCCTTTCTCTTCTTCTTTCCCATACATTGCTCTAGAAAACTATCCGCCATGCACCATAGATAGAGAATACAGGAGCAAGGAGCCAATGACATAAAGGTCTTTCTGCATCAGAGGTTAAGTATAGCCAGTTCTGGGAGGCTTGTTATGGGGAAAAGACTGCTGGAGTAGGTAGGCTCTGAAGGCAAATGGCATGTAAGCATGTAATGATGGATGATGAGTGTTGTCACCTGCTTGTTGATCAGATATAGGGTATGGGGGTAGGGGCGGGTCATGGGGTTGGGGCTGGCTGTGTTGTCTTCTGAATGATTTATGCTGATCTGGGTGACTGGGGGTCTTATCTCCTTATCTGAAGAGGTAAAATGCATGCATGCTGTGTACATACGAGCATACAGTGCTTGCACATGCACACACATAGCAACAACAACAGCAACAACAACAGCAAGATCAATTAAATATACCCTTGCAAAAAAAAAATCTTTTTGTGTTACCTCATTAATTTATAATTATTATGTTCTAATTTGACTTGCACCTCTCTTTAAACCTGTCCTGTGCAATGACTAACTTCCTGCAGGGTTTGTGGCTACAAACACCCCTCCCTGTCTTTCTCTGTCCCTGTCTGTGTGTGTGTATCTCTCTCTCTCTCTCTCTCTCTCTCTCTCTCTCTCTCTCTCTCTCTCTCTCTCTCTCTGTCAGTGAGTATGCATATGTATGAGCAGACCATTGAAGATTATGTGTATATATGGAAAAACCCGATCTTAAGCCCAGGTAAACATGCATGTGTCTGTATGTGCATTCGTACACCTGTGTGTGTGTTTGTGTGTGTGTGTGTGTGTGTGTGTGTGCGCGTGTGTGTGTATGTGTGTGTGCGCGTGTGCGTGTGTGTGTGTGTGTGTGTGTGTGTGGTGAGTGTGTATGCCTATGCACTTATTCTGGGTTTTTTCCGCTTTTGTTCCTTTTTCAAAATGAAGAAATGTCATCACATACACCCCTTCAAGTCAACATATGTTCATATTGCACAGAGAGAGAGAGAGAGAGAGAGAGAGGAGAGAGAGAGAGAGAGAGAGAGAGATGAAACCAATATAGAACTGTTTTGAGAGTTGTGTGTGTGTGAAGGAGGGGAGGGGATGGACAGAGACACAGACCAATTGAAACATTTTTTTAAACTGTTAATTCAATTTAGGTGAAAAGAGACTGACAAGCATTCAAACCTCAGCTTTTTTCTGAAAGGGCAGACAACTCAACTAGACTCCTTTGTGAGCAAATCAAACAAAGGAGTAGTGTGCCCTTGCCCGACATTAAGACCGCTTCAAAGGCCAGCTTGTTGGAAAGGCTGTCCTCTGAAATAGATATCTATCCACAAAGGGTTTTTTTAAGGTCCCAAATTTACTTGACTTTGTTCAAACACTTACCATCAATGTGAAAGAAACTAGACACGAACTCATAGCAAGGCTTCAAAGAATGCACAACCAAGGATTGCAGTGCTCAAATCAAGCTTTTTAGTTAATGCAAGAGCACAAAGTAGCTTTGATCTTCACTGAATCCTTCTTCACCACAGGCCCAAGTTTAAAATGGACTGGGCCTATCTGTAGCTCTCTTTTCTACCTTTAGGTTTCCTTTATCCTGCTTGTTACTTGCCACTGCAGAGAGTGTGCACCAACAGGATCACAAGTTTTGGATTTTTTTAAAATAGAGATTTAGTGTCATAATAGAAATAGCGGAAGTGAGCTTTGCAAACATACTTCACATACCTGGTTGTATAACTTCGCACTGACACTTGCTCATATACATTCATGTGCACGTAAGCATGACATAGATAAGCATACATATCTTTGTAAGGGAGAGAAAAGAAAAGAAAACAAAAGAGAAGAGAAAAGAGAGAGCCCATTTTTTGGAGTTAGCTTATTAAACTTTAGACAGTGCTGAACAGCAATCTGTTCAAAGCTGGGAAAAAAGTCTTCAGTCTCTATAAATGTCTCACAGAGCACCCTCAGTTACAACTATCACCTAATACTCCTGTCCACAGACCTTGGCCACAGGTTCCCACACACCTCACACAGCCGCCATCTGTGACCTGGGAGTCTGTCAAGTCCCTGAACTGGGGAAAAAACAAAGAGAACAAGATGGCAGCGATTAACTCTCCCATCTGGATGGAGAGAAGCGTCTCTTGACATTTCTGCACACTACTCCCACCAGGTCTGAAGGGGAGGAGAGAAGAGTCACTCCCGATAACTGCAGATTGTGGACTCTTCTGTCAGCCGCTGAGAGCAGCTAGAGTGCTTCGCCTTGGTCAAAACTGGCTGCCATTTCGAATGACAAGATCTGAGATGAGAATCTTGACTAATCTTCTATCTGCTGTCTGCTAAAAAAAAAAAAAGAAAGACCTTCACTTCTGATTTGTTTTTGTTTTTGTTTTCTACTTTAACAGGCGTCCATAAGTATATGTGAACATTTCAAGGTGCATTATTTGAGATAGGAGAAAATCATTGTGTTAGTAAAAATAGGGGTGTTGCATGATTATGAAGTTTTGTTCTTTTTGTTGGTTTTGTTGTTGATTTGTTCTGGACAGAAGAATCACTTCAAGCAGAGTGTTTCACAAGTGCAATATGGTATTTGCCAATGTCAAATATCAGTTTTCAATTTTTGTAATTAAATTTTGCCAATTCAGTTGGACAGTTCAATTCTTGAATGTCTTTTTTACACTTTGTATAATTTGCCTTAAGCAAAGAGAGCAATGTTTTAAAGTGGGGTACAATTATTAAACTTTGAATTGGATGAAGGCTATCACCAAGTGGTAAGACCATTTGACCTCAATCCCATGGGTCAATGAAATCCAAAGGTTTGAATCTCAGGGGCATCTGTTCAAATAAGGGTGGGTATTCTTACGATCTACCTGGTCAACATCAAGTACAGAACTGCCAATGCCTTTAACTCTTTTCGTGTATATACACATGTATAAGATCAAATATCCACGTGAAGATCCCAGAACTCACGTCAGCATAGGTTGGGTTATAAAAACAGGAACATACCCAGCATACATCCTGGAAACACCAAAATGAGACAAGAGCACCAATCAGACAAGGTTTCCCTTGTGAAGAATTTGGCTGTGGCAGTATTTAACTCCAAGGAACATGTTTAACTACAAGGCACATAATCAACTACCTTTTTGTTTTGACAAAGACCAAGGACGTTAGAGAGATAGTGACTTGTCAAAACAACCCCTGAACTAATCTGCAGGCTTAAGAGGTTCACTTGAACACCTTTTGGGCTCCACCTTTCTCTGTTTAGGATAACACCTTTGGCTGTGTTTGGTTTCTTTATAGCTTTTGGATGAACCTTGGAATCATCTTCACATATATTTGTCATCCTACTTTTTATATGTACAAAATGTTATGCATTTCACTTCCTTTAGATTCATGTAGGTGTAAGAAGGAAGGTTTTAGAACAGAATGACAATGACATGGAATTCACAGGTATGTTTCTTCATGTACAATCCACTGTGAAACATAAGCTATTCCCATAGTCAGACTGTCATAGGAAACAGCACTTTGTGTGTCACATTGATGCAACATCAGCCAAGGTAGAGGTGGATCAGGCCATGAAGAGCTTCCAAGTCTCTCTGAGAGACAGACAGACAGAGAGAGAGAGATCAGTGTCCTGAAACAAAGCACGGTCAATGGGAAAGTCCAGTCTGTACCTGTCACATAAGGCACACCCAACCACAGCTCTGTAACCTAACACACCTGTCCACAGACCTTGACCACAGTTTCTCACACACCTCACAGAGCCGTCGTCATTTGTGACTTGGGAGTCTAAGCCCCTAAACTCCAGGGAAAAAAAAACAAAGGGAAGGAGATGGCAGCGATTAACTCTCCCATCCAGATGGGAAGAAGCGTCTCTTGACATTTCTGCACACTACTCCCACCAGGGCTGAAGGGGAGGAAAGAAGAGTCACTCCCGATAACTGCAGATTGTGGACTCTTCTGTCAGCCGCTGAGAGCAGCTAGAGTGCTTCGCCTTGGTCAAAACTGGCTGCCATTTTGAATGACAAGATCTGAGATGAAATCTGCACTAACACATTTTTTTTAAAAAGATGATATGACTCATCTTCAAGAATGTAGAAAGCTCTCGAAGTGAGGGATATATTTGGCTGTTGGTTTGTTTTATTTCTTTGTTTATTATCATGGGTGTGTTCACTGAGTACATACCACAGTTTATTCATTTAGAGAGATAAAACGGGCTGTGCTGATGACCCTGACCCTTCCATTTTATGTATTATCAAAACCACAGAAAAATGCACAATAATAATAGATACGTCAAAGTAATGGGAATAAGCATTTAAAATGCTACATGGGCAACAAAACAGCGCTTTATGGACATTACGTTGTCATCCTGCTGTTTGAAATTCCATTGCATAAGTTGCCAGAATTAAATAGTCCAAACAAAGTGTTAAATACTGTGTTACAGGGAATAATGTATGTTGTTAGACTTGCTTGATAAAAGGCATGAGAAGGGACTGGTAAGGCAGAAAAAAGCAAGCAAGAGAGAGAGAGAGAGAGAGAGAGAGAACAGAAAAAATAAGGGTAAAAAAAACCCAAGGACAATGACACAAAAGGGGACCTTTCAAGTGTAGTGTTTCCAGAAGGCGAGATATTGTTTTATACTGAAAGAATCCCCATCATCCCACAGAGAGAGACAGACAGACAGACAGACAGACTCACAAACATTTGTACTTTTGCTTTACATACTTTGGGGTGTTTTTTTAGAATGTTAAGCTTCATTCTTCTGCATTGTCAGTAAGTGATATATTTAAAATATTTTTTTAAAGTCTGCTCACTCAAGTGCTTCTTGTTTAATTTTTTCTAATACATAACAAAATTAGAAAGGAGACAACAACAAAATAACAAAAGGGGAGGTAACTTTCCCCCAATTACACAAAAGGGATATAAATCTAAGCAACTGATACTAATGCAAAGCATTTGTTTAAATTTACTTGCTAGTGTATGCATGGGGAGAAACAACAGTTACCTCTCTTGATGATCATTTGTCTTTGCACAGAACTCAGTCAACATTTGAAAAACTCATCAAGTTGTAAAAAATATATATGTAATGGGGAGCGAGGGGGGCTTTTGACTGACTTTAGTTCCCTTAGTGTAATCATTTTTTCGTATGGGTAGTTAAGATTTTTCTAGATTTAAAACACAATCCAACAAATCAAAAGTGAAAACTCTACTGCAAGGAGACATTGACAAGTTTCCTACCACAAAATATGAAACCTAAGCTTCGATTAAAAATTTTTTAAATAAGGTCACACACTGAACCTCTTCAATCAGGATTTGCCCTTCCCCTCCCCTCCCCCTCCACTGCCCCCCACCCCCCTGCCCTCCACACCCACCTCCCCTCCGGGTGAGATCTCTTGTATGAGGAACAGAAGTCTGGGACATGCTATTATCTCCCCCTTGTTGACCAGAAGGTCATGCCTTGCCAAAAAAAAAACTCTCTCCTTGTCCGACTTCTGTTCCCACTGCCTAAGCACTAAGCCAACAGGGGCTAACAGTCATTAAGAGTCTTCTTCACTTTCATTTCTTTAGGAGGAAAAAAAAAAGGCCAAGCCGATGTGCGTGTCTGGAATAACACTGGTGGGCTTAATCTGTGGTGGAGCATGCAGGGTCAAATGAGAGGGTAGGGGTGAGGGTGGGGGTGGGGGGGGGGGTGGGGGTGGTTATGTGACCAGTTATGGGACGAGACTCCTGTTCCTCCTGACTTGTTGAGCTGTGTTGGAGGAGAGTTGGAAGAGGGTTTTTAGTAGGGATGCCATCATATTTTGTATGATTTGGAAATGTTCTTTTCCTAAAAAAGAAAATTTAAAGATAAAGAAAATAGTTACGGAGATAGGAAATAGTCCTAGAGATAGGTTTCACACGCGAAAATGCGTGTTCCTGCACTCGCGCGCGTACGCACGCACACACACACACACACACACACACACACACACACACACACACACACACACACACACACATATATATATATATATATATATATATATATATATATATATTATATATATATATATATATATATATATATATATATATATATGCGTGCAAGTGTTGTTTAGGTCACACACATACACACACTCTCCCCCTTCTCTCTCTCTCTCCCCCTCACTCTCTCTCAATGATGATAATACTTATAGAGAGTGAAACTGATGGTGGAGGTGTGATGTGGATGGTGAAAATGATGGTGGTGGTTTTGATGTGACTGTTGAAGATGATGGTGGTGTTGATGTAGATGTTGAAACGATGATGAATGATGATGATGATGTAGAGGGTGACAGAGATGATGGAGGTGATGATGTGTATGATGAAAATGGTGGAGCTAGCGATGATGTAGATGGTGTACATGGTGACAGCAATGGCAATGTAAATTTGAAAATGATTATGATGATGACGATATAGATGTTGAACATGATGATAGCAAGGATGATGCAGATGTTACAAGGTGGTGTGATTATGATGCATATGTTGATGATGATTAGGTAGATGTTGAAGATAGTGATGTTGATATGGATGTTCAAGATGGTGATGTAGCGGTTAAGGCTTATGAGGGTGACAGTGACGCAGATGTTAAGGGTGTTGACGGTGTTGTTGATGTAGTTGATGAAAATGGTGATGATGACACAGATGTTAAGGGGCTTGATGGTGATGTTGATGTAGTTGATGAAAATGGTGATGGTGACACAGATGTTAAGGGAGTTGATGGTGATGTTGATGTACTTGATGAAAATGGTAATGGTGATGCAGATGATGTAAACAAAGGTGTACTTGTTGAGGATGACGATGATGGTGTAGATGTTGAGAAATATGATGGCGATAATGATGGAAATGCTGAAGGTGATGTTGATGTAGATGCTGAAGGTGATAATGGATTTGCTGATGTGGATGTTCAAGGTGATGATGGTAACAATGGTGTAGATGTTGAAAGCGATAGTGGTGACGATGACTTTAATGTAGATGTTAAAAATGACAATGGTGACAGTGTTGTAGATGATTAGGGTGATGATGATGTTACGATGATGTAGATGAAGACGGAAACTGTGATGTGGAGGATGAAGATGATGATCATGACAATGATATAGATATTGAAGATGATGATCACAACGATGATATACAGGCTGAAGAAGATGATGATCATGTAAAAGATGAATAAGATGATGTTGATGATGATGACGTAGATGATAAAAGTAATGATGGTGATGTTGACATACTTGCTGAAGCTGCTGCTGTAGGTAACGAGATGATGAATGTGATGATTATGTAGATGTTGAAGGTTGAAGATGATGATGAGGATGATGATAGCTAAAAGACATTGAGTGTAATTCTGTGTAAATGCAGAATTGGATATTTCAAAATGGACACAAACGTTTTCTGCTATGATGTCTACCTCCCCCCTGCTCCAAACATGTTCTCTATAGTGGCCCACAGCCGAAGTACAATAAAACTTGGCAGTGCTCTCTCTCTCTCTCTCTCCTCCTCTCTCTCTCTCTCTCTCTTCTCTCTCTCCTCTCTCCTCTCCTCTCACACACACACACACACACACACACAACACCACACACACCACACACACACACACTCTACATACACACAGACAGCTGCTTTTGATTCTCTACTGATTACCACATCCACAACAACCAAAACGAAAAAAGCATCAAAGACATTCTTCTTGCACCTAGAGCCAGAGTCCCACACATAAACAGGCCAGTGACAAACGAGGCGCTAATGGAAGCAAATGACTGAATTATCTTTTTTCCGCCTCCCTGCGAACTGCAAACACAAGCTGGTGGGCCAAAGCAACATTAGCAACAATCAGCACACACAGTAATAAAACGCCAACGTGCAAAACCGGGGCTAACACACACATCAAAGACTTTCAAACAACACACACACACACATACACTGCTTTCAAGCTTACTCCTTTTGCAGGTCATTCATTCCCTCCTACTTTGCCAGTATCAACAAAAGACACCCACCACACACACTACATTATGAGCCAAAATTTGGCAAGCTTTAGAATTTAAGATGTATCCTTTGATTTGTTTTGAAGAAAAAAAGTAATCAGAGACCAAGGTTGAAATAATTATTGTGTTGAGATGATTTTTTAAAAATGATAACGTGTGACAGACTAGTAGACTGGAAGCAAGTCTTGTAGGCCTATTGAAATACGTCCCAAAATGAAAGGACACATGTATAATTTATAGCTTACAATGCTGTGGTGTAGGTCTATTAAAATGTGTCACAAAATGAAAAAGTACTATACTATATATTTTAGCGTTACAATGTTGACAAGCTGAAATAATTGTGTTGAGATGATTTTCAGAAGATTACTGTTAAGGTGTGACGAACTAGTAGAGGGGAAGCCAACTGTAGGTGTCTGACTAAACTTCTCTCTCTCTCTCTCTCTCTCTCTCTCTCTCTCTCAATCCCATCAGTTTTTATACAAAACCAGTGCTAAAGACTACACAAACTTGTGCGATAATGCTGTAAGTGTGTGTATACCTGCAGTCTTGCTGAAAAGGGTTATCAGCTACAGGTTATTATTCATGTAATTTGACTCACAAGCACCTACTTGGGCACAGTCCTCTCTCTATCTCCCTCTCTCTCTCTCTCTATCATACACACACACACACACACACGCACGCACGCACGCACACATTTACACAAATATATGTAATTTAAATGTGTTGACGGCTTTGCTGAATAGGATTTATTTTGTCTTCTCACGGAAAGAAAAACCCAACTAGATAAACTTAGATGAAGTTGCTTATGTCAAATGGAGGAATATATGAGTAGGAAAAAAGTAAGTATTTTGTTGAAAAGTGTGTGTGTACGTGCGTGCGTGCGTGCGCGCACGCGCGCGCGCGCGTGTGTGTGTGTGTGTGTGTGTGTTTGTGTGTGTGAGACCTTCTGATAAAAGTACTAATCAATTTTGGGTTGACAAAGAGTAGCTGAGGAAGAAAGAAAGAAAGATAGATAGAAAGAAAGAAAGAAAGAAAGAAAGAAAAACAGACAGACAGATACACAGAGAGATACAGAGAGAAATGTGCGTACACACACACGCACACACACACGACTCGATGACAAGCATACCCATTGTCCAAAAATCCAGTCTTCTCTTCAGGGGCACACACACACACACAACACACACGCACGCACACACACACACACACACACACACACACACACACCACAACACACACACACCACACACACAAAACACAACACACCACAACACACACACAACACAACACCCACACCCAACCCCCTCCCTTATTCTACCCATGCCGCCACCACCTTCATTTCTCGCTCGCCCCACCACTACTCCTGTCAAAACGTCAACATCCTATAATTAGTTATCCCTCAACATCATCTCTATCAGCAGGACGTCTGTTTGTTTTTCATCAAGATTCACAGCTGGAACCACAAAAGACAAAGCTTCATGGCACTGCACCAGCCCTCACCCCCCTATTGTCTGTGGGCTTTGTTGGCGACTGAACACACCACACCCGCCAGCCAGACCGACCTTGTAGTGACTGTTTCTAACACACTGCTGGACCCGGGGCCTCCAGAGGTGGCATTGTGGAGGTGCTCGGTGGCCCGCCTGCTGATGAATCGACTCCTGGAGTCGAAATCAGAGTCAGACCCTGTCTGAAAGAAATGGGCTTAGTGAGAGGGCACGGGGCTTATAAAATTATGTTGTTGAGAGAGTGTCTGCCTTGAGAAGGTCCTGCTGTGTTGTTCAGACTTAAGATGCAAACGGGAAGGGGGGAAGGATTAGATCTAGCTGAATTAGTGAGGTTTTCTTTTTGTGAATTTTTTTTTGGGGGGGCTGTTGTTTCGTAGAAAGATGCTTGTGCTGGTGGTCTAAGGCACACACTCTCGTGAGCATGTGTACGTTTGTTAACACATGCACTCATGTACGGGCTCGCACATGCGAGCATGCATGCGTGCGCAGGTGCACACACACACACACTCTCTCTCTCTCACACACACACACACACACATACACACACACACACACACACACACACACACTCGCACACACACACACACAACACACACCCCACACACACACACACACACACACACACACACACACTGGCTGATTTTATTATGGTCTCAATGTTATTAAAAACTGTACTGGCGACGTTACTGACATTTATTCATTATTAATAATAACTAAAATGTTTTACCTAGTTTGTATTTAAACAATAATGGGATTTTTCTGCCTGTATTTCTTTTATACTAAGATGTTTGGTGCTTGCATTTCCTCTGTATTGAGATGTTTTGTGCCTGTGTTTCTCCTAAATTGAGATGTTTTGTGCCTGTGTTTCTCCTAAATTGAGATGTTTTGTGCCTGTGTTTCTCATAAATTGAGATGTTTTGTGCCTGTGTTTCTTCCAAATTGAGATGTTTTGTGCCTGTGTTTCTCCTAAATTGATATGTTTGTGCCTGTGTTTCTTCCAAATTGAGATGTTTTGTGCCTGTGTTTCTTCCAAATTGAGATGTTTTGTGCCTGTGTTTCTTCCAAATTGAGATGTTTTGTGCCTGTGTTTCTTCCAAATTGAGATGTTTTGTGCCTGTGTTTCTTCAAATTGAGATGTTTTGTGCCTGTGTTTCTTCCAAATTGAGATGTTTTGTGCCTGTGTTTCTTCCAAATTGAGATGTTTTGTGCCTGTGTTTCTTCCAAATTGAGATGTTTTGTGCCTGTGTTTCTTCCAAATTGAGATGTTTTGTGCCTGTGTTTCTTCCAAATTGAGATGTTTTGTGCCTGTGTTTCTTCCAAATTGAGATGTTTTGTGCCTGTGTTTCTTCCAAATTGAGATGTTTTGTGCCTGTGTTTCTTCCAAATTGAGATGTTTTGTGCCTGTGTTTCTCCTAAATTGAGATGTTTTGTGCCTGTGTTTCTTCCAAATTGAGATGTTTTGTGCCTGTGTTTCTCCTAAATTGAGATGTTTTGTGCCTGTGTTTCTTCTAAATTGATATGTTTGTGCCTGCATTTCTATTATATTGAGATACTTTATATCTGCATTTCTTATATATTGAGACATTTCATGCCTGCATTTCTTCTATATTGAGATATTTAAAGCCTGATTTTATTGTATATTGAGATGTGTCTTCTGTGTTTCTTCAAGATTGAGATTTTTGTGCCTGCATTTCTCTTGTATAGAGATACTTTATGCCTGCATTTCTTATATATTGAGACATTTCATGCCTGCATTTCTTCTATATTGAGATATTTCAAGCCTGAGTTTATTGTATATTGAGATGTTTTGTGCCTGCATTTCGCCTCTATAGAAATGTTTCATGAATGCATTTCTTCTATATTGAGATTTTCATGCCTGCATTTTCTTCTATATTGAGATGTTTTGTGCCTGCATTTCTTCTATATAGAAATGTTTCATGCCTGCATTTCTCCTATATAGAAATGTTTCATGCCTGCATTTCTTCTATTTTGATACGTTTCAAATCTGAATTTCTTCTATACTGATATGTTTTGTGCCTGCATTTTTTCTATATCACCTTTTGTGCCTGGGGCTGTTCCATATTGTTCTGTTGGCTTCTAATTAGGGACAGAGTACAATGACAGGCTGGGGGGAAAATTCTTCATGTTAAAACAAAAAACGTAAGCCACACTTATTGTCCTCATTCTTTCGGTAACGAAACCGTAATGTATTGATTGCTAAATAGTATGAGCATGCAGGGGCATAAGACCAGGGGCGTAGGGAGAGGGAAGGAGGGGTGAGATAGATCCCCCTCCCCCAACTTTCCCTTTGAAAACTATTCCAACACTTGAGACAATATGGTGAGGCTGTGATGACTGTTGGGGATGTTATCAATTTAAAAGTTTAGAAAATTGAAAACTAAAGGATTTGTGACCGTACTGGATTGTTTTCATGGCTACAGTGGGAACAATTAAGATGGTTGTTTGGTTAAGATGGTTGTTTGGTTAAGATGGTTGTTTGGTTTTAGGATATTTTGTGTCCAAGTGGTAGCATAACTGTAAAAATAAACTTGTGAGAAATGATTTTGACCAGTTATAATCCCATGTCTTCCCACACCTTCGTTTTTATTTATATATTTATTTCTTAGGTTTTGGGTTGTTTTTTTCTTTCACACCTTCCCGTTGCAAACAAAACATTTGATAACCTTTCTTTCTTCTCTTCTCTCGCTCTCTCTCTCTCTCAAAGAAAAAACCTCTTGATAACCTCTGTGTGTGTGTGGAAAACTCTTCAGGGTGAGATAACAGCTAAAACACTTCATTCCGCTTAACGACAGACCGGTAACCAGGAACAAGACCTTACGAGTGGTTACACGCCACCAAGTAAATCTGAAGTGCCGGTTTAGCTGCGTTCTCACATTCTCACACCTTGCAGTCGGTGTCAACAGTGTCAGTTATTCTCTCTCCACCCCCCCCCCCCCCAAAACCCTCCCCTCTTCCTTTTCTGGGCGTTATCTTCTGTTTCTTCCGACTGATTAGTGGACATGTCTTTTTCTTGACATTTTTAAAAGATGAGCCGAGATTGTGACGTCCTCAATACGGCAGTGTGATTAAGAGAAGTACTCTCCTCCTCCAGATAACAAGATATTGCTGTGGCAAGTGTGAGATCTCTTCGTAACGGATTCTTCCTAATAGGAATTGTTCTATCCTCCTTTTCGTCGTCGTCATCGTCGTCGTCCTCCTCCTTCTGCTTCTAATTTTCTTCTTTTCTTCCTCTTCTTCTTCCTCCTCCTCCTCCTCCTCTTCTTCTTCTTCTTTCTCTTCTTCCTCCTCCTCCTTCTTCTGTTCTTTCTTAAACTTCCTACTACTTCTAAATTCTATCCATTTTAATAGTTCTTTGTCTTTGTTTCCTCTATCTCCCTGTTCCACCTTCCTTCTTTCTCCCCCCCCCCCCCCCTCTCTCTCTCTCCTCTCCTCTCTCTCTCTCTCTCTCTCTCCAGTCTATGATCCAATCACCACTGTCTGTACATATTGTATTTTTCGTCCAGATTTTAATCTTCTGATTTTTTTCTTCATTTTCCTCCGCCACCACCCCTCCCCCCAACCTTGCTCTCCCTCTCCCAACATAATTATACACACACACGCACGCACGCACCACCACGCACGCACGCACACACACACAACACACACACAAAACACACACACACACACACAAAACACACACACACACACAAAACACACTACACAACACACACACACACTCACACACACACTTACACACACACACTTACACACACACCACACACACACACACACACACAACACACACCACACACACACACACACACACACACACACACACACACACACACACCAATCGTGTTTCTATTCCTCGGGGTCAAAACAAAACACAAAAAAACAACCAAACCCACCACCACCAACAACATCAAAAAACCCCAAGCTTATCAACATGATTCTTTTTCTTTTCTTTTCTTTTTGGTCACGAAATTGCCTCTGTGGCATTTTTTGGCTAAGGCTGACATGTTTTGCAGACAAAAGAAGGGCTTAGGTGTATTCATCAATGGTGACAATGCCAGGCTTCTTCTGTCGCTGTTGCTGCCACTGGAGTCCTGCTGTGTGCAGAATGTGACTTGGTGGTCAGCTTTGGAAGGGATGAAGGCCATAGGACACTCTCTTCATCACTGGCTGTATACAAAAACCTGTGGAGCCAATTTTTATTTGTTTGGCGTTGACCATTGTGACTATTGTTAGTAGTGGTGGGAGGGGGTTGGGTTGGGGTGGGCGGGTGGGAAGCTGTTGGGGTTGGTTTTTTTGTTTTTTTTTGGGGGGGTGGGGAGGGGGGCGATTGCTTTTTGTTTGTTTGTGTTTGGTCTGTTGGTCTGTTTGGCTTTAAGTGTGTTGTGGGTGGGGGGGGGGGAGGAGGGGGTGAGGGCGTATGTATATGTGATATGTTGTGTGTGAGAGAGAGTGTATGTGTGTGTGTTTGTGTATATGTGTGTGTATTCTTCACTTAACCGTCTGTTCACTCTCAGTGATATTAGATGTGTGTGTGTGGTGTGTGTGTGTTCGTGTGTTGAGGGCAGGGGACTATCTCTACCTGTCTGTCTGTCTGTCTCTGTATGTCTCTGTCTGTCTGTCTCTGTATGTTGTCTCTGTTGGTCTGTATGTCAATCACACACACACACACACACACACACACACACACACACACAACACACACACACACACACACACACATATATATATATATATATATATATATATAGAGAGAGAGAGAGAGAGAGAGAGAGAGAGAGATATTGCTGCTGTTTGAATTACTTATTATTATTAATATTATCATTTACATATATATTTTCGCTTTTCTTGAGGTTTCCTCACACATAGATTAAAGTTAGCTTGAAAATATGTCATATGATAATAACATGCGAAAGGGGGACGAGATAGTCGGGTGGTTAGAGCGTTGTTCGTTGTGCTTGCCTTCTGATGACAAGGGTTCGAGCCCACGTCCGACTGAGCCACCTCCGAGAGGATTTTTCCCCTTGGAGTTAACATCAGTGCCGACTCCACTTCTCCGAATAGACTACAAACCTTAGTCCTGTGTGCGGAACGCTCGCAAAAAATCTTGCACTTACGTTAAAACCTGTTCCGTCTTGAAAAAGTATGCGATTGATTTGTGCGATTGCGAACACATGACAATATTTACAAAACCGCATACACACGGGGACTGGATGCAAACAAAGAACATATGATTGATTATTTTATTATTATCTTCGAAATGAAAGTAAAAATGAATAAATAGCAACCAAAAAAATTTTTTTTTTAATTGAAGCATGCAATGTAGTCTGCAACGAAAAGGAAGGGCACTGTCGAGGAGACAATGAGAGAGATAGACAGACTGACAGAGACGCTTTGACGTCTTGAACAATTATATTTATTTGTTGTCATTGCCCAGTGTTACTATTAAGGGGGGGAGCGGAGCAGGGGGGGGGGGGGGGCTACAAATGACTTTCTTTTGTGAATACAAACAAATGAAAGAAAAATTACATGAAGACTTTTAAGATAACGGAAAGACAAAGAGTTTCTTATAAATGGATGCAACTATAAGTTCTGATGTCAGCTCGGCTGTACACTGGCACAAACATAATAAGTCAAGAATAAACAAGAGGAAACAATAAACAACAACTAAAATTGAGGACAAAAACACATGAAGGCTATGATAAACCATCCAGTCAAATTCTATGTGAAGTTTTCATTAAGTGTTCTTGCCGAAAATTACAGCAATGTAAATATGTCTTTTGTTGTATCACAATATATAAAAACTAACTGGTGTTAAGCTATATCTGTTGTAGTTTTTTTGCTTCAGCTATAAACTTTGCTATAATATAAGTTTGATCACAATATCACCACCAGACGATAAGACAGAAACGATATTTCGTTTTTGGAAAACTTCTAAAATTAAAAAGACTACAGTTATCATGCAACTGAACCATACGTTTGACATTGAAATAGGAAGTAGTACTTTGTCATCATGGGGCATGGTGACTGTGTGGACATAGCTTAATGCAAATGAAAGATGGTTTTATTTTATTTTTATTTTATTCTTATATATCGAGGATAATGGAGTAAGCACTTATGTGCTTTTTTTTTACATCCATTCCCCGTGTGTATGCGGTTTTGTAAAATTCTGTAATCTGTTCCTACCAGCACACAATGGCCTACTCTTACGAAAAGCGTAACAGGATTCAAAGTGTGCGCAAGATGTTATGCGCGCGTTCGCACACGAAACCTCGGTTTATAGTCTCATCCGAAGGACTTTTGGGGAGAGTGGAGTCTGCACTGATGTTAACTCCAGGGGAAAATATCCCCTTGAACGGGAATCGAACCCCGGGTTGTCAGATTGCGAGCGCAATGTTCTAACCACTTGGCTGTCCCGCCCCCCTCCCCTCCCCCCCCCCCCCCCCCCCCTTCCCTCTTTCAACCTGAGACAGAGAGAGAGACACACACACACAGAGAGACAGAGAGAGAAACAGAGACAGCCAGGCAGGCAGGCAGGCAGGCAGAGACACAGACACAGACACACAGACAGAGACAGGTTGATAGACATGACTACTATTCTTTAGTAACATAGGGGATGAATCTTAAAAGATTCCCCTGTACATACCTTTCAGTTCAACAAGCTGACTGGACAACAATACAGGCCCTGTCTAAAAACAGACACAGAGGTAGGCAGACAGACACACAAACAGACATAAAGGCAAGCAGACAGACAGACAGGCAGATACAGGAACAGATAGGCAGAGAAAATGGGACAGAAAAACAGCAAGTACCAACAAGTCTGCTCCCAACTAGTGACGCCAGAGAGATAGGAAGGACAGCTGACCTGTCCCTCCCTCGTCTGCCCCACCCCCACCCTACCCACCTCCTCCACCTTCTCTGTTGTCCACCTCACGCCCGGCTGCCCGCACTTATCCCCCTTTACACGCGCCATCTACCACGGCCCGACGCCATGCTGGGTGGCTGAGAGTGACGTCCCTTTCGCCGCCATCTTCTTTGTCAGGCGGAAGTGGGGTGAAGTGAACGAGGAGGTGAAGCGTGCACCGGAACGGTGTCAGCACCGGTGACAGAGCCTTTAACTACCCTTGTCAGGTTATCCTCTCTGGAGTTTTTCCAGTAGAAACAAGAATAACAACAACAACCACAACCAACCAACCAAACACAAACTTTTGTCGAAGGTTCGTCACGTTCATTGTTTGTTGTTGTTGTTTTTAAAAGCGAAACCATTTTGATTTACGGCAGCTTTGTTTCAGTTTTATAGTTGGCCTATCTTAAAGCCCAAAGAAGGTTTTAAATAAACTGAAATTTTGTTCTGTCAAACACTTGGGTGTTGTGTTATGTGCATTTTTTAAAATCTTCTAGAAAGTTTTCTTTCCATACGAAAAAACATTCTTAGATTTTTCCCCCATTATATTTGATTCATATTTATATTGTCCATAATAGTCCAAAACCAGGAATTGCATCAGTGTTGTCTGAACAAGTTTCAGTAACAATAAAATGTGAGATTAGAGTCCATCCAATACCTGCACTGGGTTCTGTTCAGTTTTCCAGTTCACGCAACTGTACGTATGTGCCTGCCTTCTTTAGGGTTTGGGAAGGTAAAGCAGAGAGAGAGAGAGAGAGAGATGGGCGCCACCCTCAAGATGCTGGCCTCAAGAAATATTGTGGTGTCTGACATTTCGCTCTCCAACAACCACATAAGTTTTGGGACATCTTCACCTTTAAGTTTACCTGTGTTTAGAGAAACAAAATGAATGATCGCTGTCTGGCCCAGGTATTATCCACCATCTATCATTTTTCGAGCAGACATAATAATAAATGGAATTTTCTGCATTTCTTGGCCCAGGCCAAAAGCGTGTCAGTTATTGATGTCAGCTAATTGCCAAGGCCTACACTAAAATGTTGTTATGTTGTAAAATGTTGTGCTGAGATTGCCTTCAGCCATGACAAGCTCTTAACATAACAACCTGCACACTTCTTTTAAAGGAGAAAAAAATCCTCTGAAGTCGCCTATTTGGCGAGGTACTTGAAAATAGTCATACACGCAAACTTCCATCCGGTGTGCTTCCTATCTCACAGTGATTCCCAGGTGGGATGAGTGAGTCAGAGTGCATATTCTGGGTGACCCCCAGAGTGTAAAGCTGGGGAACGCACAACAACAACAACATTTCTGCATTTCTATGGCACGATTGCTTACAACACATCTTTGTGTGTGCCGTAATTGGGGAGCTACAGTCCCCAAGGAGAGCACCTATCCATACTTCAGTGTGACCGATATTATCCACCATTCATCATTTAACTGGATATGGTTTCTGCCTCTCTATTGCATGATGAGAGCACTCACTCTTTCCCCAGTTGAGGTTAAGCAGCATCAAGCGTGGTTACCACTTTGACTGGTGACCGTTTACGCGCTTTGCCTTCAGTTAGACCCCTAGTTCACCCAGCTGTCAATGGGTACCTGCCTCTTTAGGGTCAGGGAAGGTAAAGCAGCGAGGGAGAGAAGATGGGCGCCGCCCTCAATATGCTGGCCTCTTGAGAAGCTGAGGTCTCTGAGGCCTCACCCCCCCCCCCCCCCTTTCGACCACATAGGTTATAGGACACCTTTACCTTTTTACTTATTGCACGATGGTCTTTGTATGTGCAAAACTGGGACTACTGTCCCCAAGGACCTTACACATCCAAACTTCAGCGTGACCCAGTTTGTTTTTCCCTCCTTTGTTTGACTTCAGATACAAGTAGACTTTTTTCTACAGAGTTTTGCCAGTAGTAAACACTAACACAACTAGTCGTGGGTTCTTCCACTCCCTCCAAATGCGTGTTGTATGTACCCAAGTCTTCGGTTTATGGTCTTATTTGACAGACCAGCTTTAAAGTTGCTATCAAATGTGTACTTTGTGGTACCAGCTGATGTGGAACAAAATTATTACAGTGTTTTTGACTGCAGAGTTTGGGGGTTTGTTCAGTGGTGGGTTTTTTTTTGCAGAAATGTTTAACTCCAAATGTGTGTGTGGGGGGGTTTTCAGACCACATCCCAGGGTGAACCAGCAAAACCCCAGCTTAGGAATAGATCTGAACTACTGACCCCTTCCTTTCTAATGCGGTGTCTCCTGCCGCCTGTAGTAGTCAGCCTCAGTAACACACACATCATGGGGGGAAAAATGTCGACTTGACTTTGACCTGACTTGACTTCACACACAACAACAACAACAACAACAGCAGCAACAACAACAAAGAGCAGCACAGTCGGCACTACACTGACACGGGGTCCATCAAAACGAAGGAAAAGAAAGGAAGACAGTCCTCCATGAATGGAGAGAAGGAAAAAAAAAAAAGAAGAGATGCGCGCTCCACTGCTTCCAAGCCCTGCATTCCACCTGGGATGAGGGGCCGGCCGGAGGCAGCCAGGCTACCCCCTCATTTTAGTGCAGCAGGCATATGATCAGTCCAAACAGCCCCGCTGTTGGCCGCCGTCTTTTCACGGTTTGCCTAACACGATTGTACGCCAGAGCAGTGCGTGTGAGTGATTCCCTAGACGTCCACATCTTGATCCCACCTACCTCCTCCTCCTTCTTTCTGAACAATCTGAAGTGAGCCCACAGTCTCGGCTCAAGAACTTTTGTAGAAGGAAGAAGTTAGCTGAGAATTGTAATTACGTGTAAGCTGAAAGTTTGATTTGAAGTCTCTATCGTCGGTCCTTCCAGCTTGGACAAAGAAACAGGGGTGGGGTGTTTTTTTTATCCTGACTTATTAACTGACACGTGAACAAAGGACGTCATTCTGGAGATATTATCTCTTGTCAGATTTCCTTTTACCCCCAGGGTGTACTACTATACTGGGTCTAGAAGACACGCAACTTGTCCCAAGTCGGGTAGATGTATATATTCCTTTTGTTGCTGTTCACGGGTTCGTTATACCATCAATCATCTTGAGGGGGGAAAGCAGCGTAGTATAGAGAGAGAGAGGGGGGCAGTCTTAGTTTAGAGGTTGGGTGTGAAAGGAGAAACAGCAGAAGGCAAGAAAACGATCTGGCTTCATTCAGCAAACCAGAACCCCTCACTGCTGTTGTCTCCAAGGCTTGTAGGCCTGCCTGCCATCATGTAGGGATGGGGGGAAGGGATCAGATCCTCTTTTGTGTGTGTGTGTGTGTGGGGGGGGGGGGGATTGGACTGTGGGTGTTGAAAAGTTGTGGGCAGAGAGAGAGAGAGGGGGGGGGGGGGGAGGGGGAAGAGAGAGAGAGAGTGCAACTAACTTTTCTTTCAGACGTACAGACAGACAGACAGACAGACAGACAGAGAGAGAGAGAGAGGAGAGAGAGAGAGAGGAGAGAGAGAGAGAGAGAGAGAGAGAGAGAGAGAGTGCAACTAACGTTTCTTTCGGAAAAAGTTATTTATAAACATTTTGCATCTGGATGAAGAAACTGTCATATTTGAAAAACGAGTGTTCTTGCTATGTATTTTCGTTCCTGTCATTGTACTTTTTTTGGTGATATGTCTTTTATTACAAGAGAGCAGACCTTGCTGCTGCTGTTGTTGTTGTTGTTATCATTCAGATCTGCCAATAGTGTAGTAATATCATTGTGAATAAATTTCCTTAACAATAACGACATATCCAAAAAAAGCAGGACAGTTTCAACATATTTGTATTCTTTCTCTGTTTATGCCTCTCTCCCTCTGTCTGCCTGTCTGCCTGCCTGTCTGTCTGCCAGCCTGCCTGCCTGTCAGCCTGCCTGCCTGCCTGTCTATATATATATATATATATATATATATATATATATATGTATATATATATCGATATTGTTATCCTAAGTCATATTTTGTAGCTGACTTTTTGTTATACAGTAACATTTTGTCGTTACTGTTGTTTTTCCCCCACCAAAATACTAAGCAGTTCGGCAACCCCCTTCATGTATGGGCCAATGGCGTTTTTGTGAATAAATCTTTCGAGTTCGAGTTCGAGTCTTCTCTCTCTTCTCTCTCTCTCTCTCTCTCTCTCTCTCTCTCTCTCTCTGGTGGTAAATGAGGGCTGACACTGCTTTGGCATTGTAGACTCCAAGTCCTGCTTCTATCTCCGCGTAGTGCCACCCAGGTAGCGCTAACAGGAGAGGGCTGATAACAGATGGCAATGGCGAACCTCTTATATGGATTTCTTTGCAAAAAGCAAACAAACAAACAAACAAACTCCACTTGACAAAACTATGAGTAGCAGGGAACTCTAACACCGGTGTATCATGACTGATCCATTTATTTATTTATTCATTTACTTACTTATTCATTGATTTGTTATATCGCGGATAATGAAATAAGCGCTCATGTGCTTTTTTACTTCCAGTCCCGGTGTGTATGCGGTGGTTTTTTTCAGTATCATCTGTTCCCAGTGGCACGCAATGGTCTACTCTTTCGAAAAGCGGAACAGGATTTAACGTGTGCGCAAGATGTTCTGCGTGAGTTTGCACACAGGGCCTCGTTTTATAGTCTCATCCGAAGGACTTATTGAATGTTCATAGTGTGAAACTCGATAATGTAAAAATCAGCTGGTGATCCCTGTATTAAATATAAATGTTATGCATCATTTCCTTGATATGGTAGCCATGTCGTAATAATCATTGCGTTGCATACGTTGTTTGAAAGTTTCTAGATTTTTATTTATTTATTTCTGGATTGTTTGTTTCCTCCCTGACCCTCTATTTCCCTACGAAATGGTTTATAGCCTACCCATTAAATACAAATGATACTGACATAGTTTCCATGTCCAGTTTTTGCGTCACAATTGGTTTTGTACAATACCTAATATCTTTAGGAAGACAAAAACGCGTGTATCAGTGACTCACGTCACGCGCTGCTGAAGAGCATATCAAGCTTTAACAGCAATAAATTTGGTTCATTGCTCAATGTTCTCTCTCTCTCTCTCTGCTAAAAAGAAAATTATTGGTGTCATAGATTACAACATCCGTGTTTCTTGCAGCTGTTGAACAAAGGATATGGAATCCATGCCATGATGATTTTGGGGGCTGTTGCGAATTATGGCTTGTTATTTATTGCCCATAATGCTCACGTATATCATTACCATGCTTTTTTCTGAATAGACATCTCTTTAATAAACCAAGTGAATTTTTTCTTCTTAGTTAAATAATCACGTGTTTCTATGCCCTTTCCCCTTCCCATTGCCCCCTTAGGAATAGACTTAAAAGCTTACCACAATAAACTCTCTGTCTCTCTCTCAGATCAAGTAGCAAACTTAAACATAGCACATCGATTGTATTCCGGTAAAAAGACCACGATCAAAGATGGATGTAACAATGGCAACACACACACACACGCATACACAGTTACACACAAGGCAAGCAAGCCCTCTTCATTAACAGGGTGAGCCCCAGGCAAACAACTAAATAAACAAAACAAAAATTGGAAACAAAGAGAGAGGCAGACAAAGACAGACAGACAGAGACAGCGACAGACAGAGTCAGAGAGTACAGTCATATTCAGATAGCATCAATAATAATATACTATAATTATCGAAACACCTGCAAAAAGGCTTTGTACTATAAAAATGATATCATCAACAAAAAAACAAACAACAACAACAACGGCCATACATTAATAGTTAAGGTGCAAAATAACGAGAGAGAGAGAGAGAGAGGGAGAGATAATATAGTCATATTCAGATTGCATCAATAATGAGACACACACACACACACACACACACACACATATATATATATATATATATATATATATATATATATATATATATATATATATATATATATATATATATATATAAACACCTGCAAAAAGGCTTTCTACCTTAGAACAATATCATCAATGAAAATACAAAGAACACTCATACATTAACAGATAACGCGCAAGAGAGAGAGAGAGAGAGAGAGAGAGGAGAGAAGAGAGAGAGAGAGAGAGAGAGAGAGAGAGAGAGAGAGAGAGAGAGAGGTCGATTGTTTATGAGCTGACAAAGCCCAATAATATTCTATCTCACTCTTACCCCATCCCACCCCACACCCACACCCCAACCCCCACCCTCCCCTTTCTGACTCACTCTACTCAGCGTGGGAATCCTGTGCTCCTCTTCCTCCTCCTCCTCCCATCCTCTTTTTTATTCCAATTTTTCCCAGGGAGCTTGACTTTCTGTTGTTGTCTTTTTGACACGCATGCACACACATGTACGCGCAAGTGCGCATACATAGACAAACATGTGCACGCGCGCAGACGTGTGTGTGTGTGTGTGTGTGTGTGTCAGTGTGAATGTGTGTGTGTGTGTTCAATTTTATTTAACATATCTTTACAATCTGTCATATTTGAATATGTAAAAAGCTTGTGAGTGAATAAGTGTGTGTGTGTGTGTGTGTGTGTGTGTGTGTGTGTGTGTGGTGTGTGTGTGTGCCCGCGCGTTTCATTTAATGATTCTTTTATTTCGAGCATAACGGAATAAAAACTCATGTGTATGTGTGTGTGAGTGTGCACACGCGCGTGAGCATGTGTGTGTGTGTGTGTGAGTATGTGAGTGAGTGAATATGAGTGGGTGAATATGAGTATGTGTGTTAAAAGGAGGGGAGGAGACACATATGAAAGACATAAGCACAGAAACAGATAAAAAGTGTTGAGAAGTAATATATTGTGGGGAGGAGGGGACTATTGTCAACAATACAATGCTACCCTAAAGTGATGCAGGTTGAGAGATTGGCTATCAAAACTAAGCACACACACAAAAAAGATTCAGTGATGCATAAAATTGGGACAGTCACCAAACTTGCCAGTAAAAAGAAGCTTGCAGTCAAATGACTTGCTCACATATCTATGTTAAAGCACACACACGCACGCACACACACACACACCACACCACACACACACTAACGCACACGCACACACACATTCACTAATATCACTTAGAGTGAACAGACGTTAAATTGAAGACAACACATGCACACACACACACACACACACACCTACACATGTCACAACCACCGCACACACACACGACCCACTCACTCATTCACACCCCCCACATACATACACACTAACACAAACACCCACAGATACACACAAACACTCACTCCCCCCCCCACCCCCCCCCCCCCCCCCCACCCCCCCCCCCCCCCCCCCCCCCACCCCCACACCCCCACACACCAAACTTATATCCCCACCCTCCACCACACACACAATACACACTAATACACACACACTCACTCACACCTACCACCCCCCACACTTATACACACACTTATACCCCACCCCCCCCCCCCCACAACACACACAAATACACACACACCCCCCCCCCCCCACCCCCCCCCCCCCCCCCCCCCCCCCCCCCCCCCCCCACAACACACACACACTATACACACACACCCCTACCCCCCCCCCCCCCCCCACACACACACACACACACACTCAAATCCACCCTCCCCACCCCGCCACCCACCCCCCACCACCCAACACCCCCCTCCCACCCCCACCCCCAACACCCCAATCCCAC
>CM054151.1:26736846-26741846 GCA_028751875.1 Rapana venosa | reverse complement strand
AATGCAATAAGCACTTATGTGCTTTTTTTTACATCCAGTCTCAGTGTATATGCGGTTTTGTAAATTCTGTCATCTGTTCCCACCGGCACACAATGGCCTACTCTTACGAAAAGCGGAACAGGATTTAACGTGTGCGCAAGATGATCCTGTGTTCATGTGTGTGTGTGTGTGTGTGTGTGTGTGTGTGCGCGCGCGCGCGTGTGTGTGTGTGTGTGTGCGCGCGCGTGAGAGAGAGAGGTGGGGGGAGAGGTAAGAGGGGAGAGAGAGAGAGAGAGAGAGAGTGTGTGTGTGTGTGTATGAAAATAAAGGCATACGCCTGCGCCCACAAACATGTGTACACGCGCGCTTGCTCACATCCACACGCGGTCGTGCGAGCGTACACTTATGTGTCAAAGCACGAGGCTCTTTCAGTTTAATAACTTATTGTGGGTTTTATAAATATAATAACTGTACCCACTGCACAGATCTAAGATAAGTCTTTACCTGTCAGCAAAACTGTGCGAAAGGAGTGATTCATGATTGTACACTGAACTGTGTCAATACAAGACCAGTAGGCACTTCGTACGCTTTACCTTGCTTGTTTTAGGTTGACAGCTAGCTTCCATCCAGTCTTTTTTTTTTTTTTTTTGGTTATGCTGCATTCATTTTGCAAAAGAAAAGTCTGCAGAGAACAACCTCCACCACCCTCCTTACTGGTGGGAAAGTGTGCAGTGAGAAAATTGGGGAGGTTGTGAGAGAAAGCCAAAAAAAAAAAAGGTGGGTAGGTGAAGCATAGCCGTTATTTAATTTTTTTTTTAAAGAAATAATTTCGTCAAAGATTGATTTTTTGCTGAGAAAGCAAGATCTATACCCCCCCCCCCCCCCCCCCCCCCCCCCCCCACCCCTCTACCCCTTTCCTCTCCCTTCTCCTCTGCTCTCTCTAACGATTACCGTCTTGTATATTCCTCACAGGGATGGTTAGATCACAACAGGGTAGGCCCGTGATGGTCTTAGGGATTTTTCTCTTGTTTTATAACTTCACACCTCTTTACCGTCTCACGTCAATACCTGGGCTGAAGAATGGAATAATAGCTGCTTCTGTGACACACAGTCCTTTCTTATGATTACTGAAATAGTGTTCATCTACTGACATCTGATAAGGAAGAAAAAGCTACGTTGGTATTTCGAGACAAGCAGAAACAAAGGCTTTGCTAAACGTATACTTCTGTAAACTTCAAGAGGGGGATATGGGCTGGAACCCAAAAATAAAGCAACCAAAAAAAACACACACACAAAAATTAAACAAAAAACAAAACAAAAAACAACAATAACAACGGCGACATCAGATAAAAGTAAGACTATGGGTAGACTTGAAAATATTGCAAAATCAGATCCGAAATGAATAATGGTAGAATGACAATAATTCAGTATGAAAAAAGGAACCATATAAAAAAAAGCCTAAGCTCTGACACACAACTGTCATGAATGGGAGAACTTTTAAACTTTGCAAGAACTATCCGAGCTGCCTTGTTTCCAGGTAATGCCAGCCTGTGTGGTCGGGTAGGTCATTGGGTGGAATGAAAATACTACAGCGAAAAAACAGACCATCGTGGCTGAATGCGTTGTCTAACCATCGTCTATAAACATTGTAGTGCATGGTCATGATGATTGCATGAAAATGGTGCGTAAACGACATACCCAGTGGTTATGTCGAATCTGTATGTGGGTGTCATTTTTATGTTTTATTTCTTTTATTTTGAGAATAATAATAATAATGTGATGGATTTATATAGCGCTGAATAATGAATAAGCGTTCAGAAGCATTTTTCGACATTAGTGTCCGTGTGGATGTGGCTTTGTAATTTTTGTCATCCCTCTCTCTCTCTCTCTCGCATGTGTGAGTGTGTGTGTGTGTATGTGTGTGTGTGTGTGTGTGTGCGTGCGTGCTTGCGTGTGTGTGCGTGTGTGTAGAGAGAGAGAGAGATAAAGAGGGTATTGAGCACTGAGAGTACTTCTCTCACACACACACACACACACACACACACACACGAAAGAGAGAGACAGACAGACACAGACAGACAGACAGAGAAAAGAAAAAGAAAGAGAGGGAGAGACTCATGGACAAAAAGCATCCACTCATAATAATTTTTCAAGCGACAAAACGCTTATCTGATCTAATATTCGTACACACGAAGATAGTCACCTGTTCTGTATTAAAATTTCATTCTGGTTCGTCAGCATTTTATAAGAAAGTGATGATTCATAGCCATACAGTGATGATCCTCAGTATACTTACTACTCGCTGTTCTTTGTGCTTCTTATTTTTAGCGCTGTCGTCATTTTCTTCTTTTTTTCTTTTCTTTTCTTTTTCTTTTCTTTCTTTTTAAGCGTCGTCCTCGTTTTCTGTGCGCAGAGTGTTTATCAACACCCCTCCCCACCACCCACCCCCCAACTCCACCACCATCTCTACCACCACTACCACCGCCCCTTCCCTCTTGGGGGGAAAAAACCCCAACCACCTGAAGACAGAAAATAAATCAACTTGTTTTTCTTACCCTGATTATGTTCACACACACAATATACACACGCACACGCACGCGCACACACGCACGCATACTCACCACACATACACGCACCACTGACCACTACACACACTCTCTCTCACACATACACACACGCTCTCTCTCTCCTCTCTCTCTCTCTCTCTCTCTCTCTCTCTCTCTCTCTCTCCTCTCTCTCATAAGTGCTTATGATGAGACTATAAACCAAGGCCCCGTGTTTGAACGCATGCAGAACATCTAGCGCACACGTTAAATCCTGTTCCGCTTTTCGGAAGAGTAGGCCATTGTGTGCCGGTGGAAACAGATGACAAAATTGACAAAACTGCATACACAAGGGGACTGGATGTAAACAAGCGCACGAGTGCTTATTTCATTATCCTCGATATAAAAGAATAAAATAAAATAAATAAATAATTAAATCTCTCTCACACACACACACATACACAAACACCATCAACTCCCCCTCCCACCACAACCACGACCACGACCACCATCACTACCACCACTTCTATTCCCCTCCCTGCTGGGGTGGGGGGGGGGGGGTGGGAGGGGGAGGAGGGAAACCAACCTGCGGACAGAAATCGTCAACTTGGTTGTTTTGGTGTGTTTTTTAACACTGATTTTGTTTACGCACGCACACACACACACACACACACACATTCATCAACTTAAGTGCCACACTCGTTAACTCCCCTTCCCATCGTCTAAGACCACTTTGCGTGAAAAGAATCCAAGCAACAACAACAACAACACACGCACACACACACACACACAGCACACATTCTGTAAAAACCTTCTCTCTCCTTCATCACCTTCCCTCCCCTACCCCCACCCCCACCCAACCAAACCACCACCACCACCCACCCACCCACCCAGTCCCTTAGTACGCAGTTTCTTAAGGACAGTCAAAATAGAACTGTATTATCATCATTGCATTGCACCTGCAGTAGGCCTACAGCTTGAGGTGCAGAGCAGTTTTTGGTTGGTTGGTGTATTTAGACCAGGTCAGAATGACGTGAGCAACGTTTATGTCTTCGGTCATAAGGCGCGCTTATTTTAGAACTGGTTTTGGGGTTGTTTTTTTATTTTGGAAATGATATGGCTTTTTTGTGTGTGTGTCATGGATGGTTTTGTATGTGGCGTTTCTGAAATAGATTATTGAAATGTTAATGTCCTGTCAAATATATCACTGTGATTTTTTAAATTAAAATTTAAAAAAATGAGGGTAGGGGAGGGAAGGAGAGGCAACAAATAAAAAGGTGTGGGCGATCTTTATGGTGAAATGTGAATTAATGATGTAAACAGTGTGTGACTGAATTGCTGCTTCTTGCGTGTTTGAATAGGTCTACTAACAGATTGAAAAAAAAAGTATTGAATTACAGGCCTTTGCTGTTGTACAGAGTTTCTCCCCTTGCTTTCTAAACTGTTTCTTTAATGTTTCCATATTTTTCGCCATTTTTCTGTGTTTAGATTGAAATCTGTCTGTTGTACGTAGTGTTTGTATACTTTCTCACCCTTGCAATTACCAGGTTTCTATATGTGTAACCATAAATATGCATTTTTAGTGTTGTGAAAAATAAGAAATGCGTTTTTTCTGTCCCCACCCCTCCCTTCTTCTGAGCTGGGGTTGTATAACAACGTGTAGCAAATGCCAAGGTGTGGTTTAGTGGATCAGACAACGTTCTCAGCCAGGAGAGTGTAGGAGAGCAAGAAAGTTCGCGTGTGATCTTTTTTTTCTTTTCAATTACACACTCAACCTGATTTTTTTAAAATTACAAAACCGCATACACACGGGGACTGGATGTAAAAAAAAGCACATGAGTGCTTATTCCATTATCCTCGAAATAAAAGAATGAAAAGAATGAATGAATGAATGAAGTGCTACATATTTTGTTTTAAATAACACCTGCAACACTGCCTACACTGACAAAAACCAGGAATTCATTGAGTAACCTGTTGAAACCCTGACCCTGACCAGAGACAAAGAGTTAAACCCAGAAAATCTGTGGCACTTCCTCAGAAACACCACCTACAGGGCAGTAGTTTTAACATATGGGGAAAAACGAATACAAGAACACCGACTTGCTTGAGGCAAACATCACCGAAATGGAACCATTCTGTCCAGCATTCGTCACACTAATGATGTCTTTTGAGCATGATGTAAGCTTTCAGCTTCTTAGTTGCTGTGCTGTTTATGACTGTTGTTCAAATACATGTAGTATGGTCTGTATAACAAGACATGTTTAAACCAAAATCAATGGAACCAGTGGTCAATGCGGAATGGTCTGCGCTGATCAACTACAAGCCCAACAGGTCAGCAAATCTTGTAAGCACTGAGAACTGCCCCCTCAACAAAACTCAGCAAGTGAAACGAAGCTATCCAGACAATGTTTGGCTCCAACTGTCAGACAACATACAGAAAGCCTCGAACACTGGGAACACCAGGAACCTCAGTGTGTT
>CM054151.1:26644346-26731846 GCA_028751875.1 Rapana venosa | reverse complement strand
TTCTCCCCTATATCACCCCAGTTTCTCCCTTATGTCACCACAGCTTGTCCTCATGTCACCACAGCTTCTCCCCTATATCACCACAGTTTCTCCCTTATGTCACCACAGCTTCTCCCCTATATCACCCCAGTTTCTCCCTTATGTCACCACAGCTTGTCCTCATGTCACCACAGCTTCTCCCCTATATCACCACAGTTTCTCCCTTATGTCACCACAGCTTCTCCCCTATATCACCACAGTTTCTCCCTTATGTCACCACAGCTTCTCCCCTATATCACCCCAGTTTCTCCCTTATGTCACCAAGCTTGTCCTCATGTCACCACAGCTTCTCCCCTATATCACCACAGTTTCTCCCTTATGTCACCACAGCTTCTCCCCTATATCACCACAGTTTCTCCCTTATGTCACCACAGCTTCTCCCCTATATCACCCCAGTTTCTCCCTTATGTCACCAAGCTTGTCCTCATGTCACCACAGCTTCTCCCTCAGATCACCACAGTTTCTCCCTCAGGTCACCACAGCTTCTCCCCTAGGTCACCACAGCTTCTCCCTCAGGTCACCACAGCTTCTCCCTTATGTCACCACAGCTTCTCCCCTAGGTCACCACAGTTTGTCTTCAGGTCACCACAGCTTCTCATGTCACCACAGCTTCTCATGTCACCACCGCTTCTCATGTCACCACAGCTTCTCCCCTAGGTCACCACAGCTTCTCCTCATGTCACCACAGCTTCTCATGTCACCACCGCTTCTCATGTCACCACAGCTTCTCCCCTAGGTCACCACAGCTTCTCCCCTATGTCACCACAGCTTCTCCCGTAAGTCACCACAGCTTCTCCCCTATGTCACCACAGCTTCTTCATCAGGTCACCACAGCTTCTCCCTCATGTCACCACAGCTTCTCCCTCATGTCACCACAGCTTCTCCCTCATGTCACCAAGCTTCTCCCCTATGTCACCACAGCTTCTCCCCTATGTCACCACAGCTTCTCCCCTATGTCACCACAGCTTGTCCTCTCCAGGTCACCACAGCTTCTCCCCAGGTCACCACAGCTTCTCCCTTAGGTCACCACAGCTTCTCCCCTATGTCACCACAGCTTCTCCCCTCAGGCCACCACAGTTTCTCCCTCAGGTCACCAAACTTCTCCCTCAGGTCATCAAGCTTCTCCCAAGGATTCGGTACAGCTCAACTGTATGCTGAATGTCTTTCTGCAACCTATCAAACGCTGACACAAAGTACACGATTTTTAGAGTGATTTTTCACACACACACACACACACAGAGCAAACGAGCGGGTTCACATGCACACACACACACACACACACAACACACATTCTTATTCTCTCTCTCTCTCTCTCTCTCTCTCTCTCTCTCTCTCTCTCTCTCTCTCTCTCTCTCTCTCTCTCTCTTACACACACACACACACAGAGCAAGCAAGCCGGTCACACACCCACATACACTCTCTCTCTCTCACACACACAAACACACACACACACACAGATCATAATGAACGCGGAAATCCACTATTAGCCAAAATTGCAAGAATACCCCTGTCAAAGAGATAGCAAGGAAGTGAGAGACAGAGAGACAGAGACTGAGAGACAGAGAAAAAGAAAGAGGACACATTCCAACCATTCTGAGTCAACACCTTTCTTTGAAAAGCGGTGAAAAAAATTGGTTTTTGGAAAAAAGAAAGAAAGAAAGAAAAAGGGAAGGAGCAGAACAAAGAGACCCATAGGAAGAGAAGGTTCAATGAAATTCAGAAAAAGAGGGTGAGTGGGTGTGGTGCGTGGGTGGAGGACTTCTGTGTGTGTGTGTGTGTGTGTGTTGTGTGTGTGTGCGCCGCGCGCGGCTTGGGGGGGGGGGGGGGGGGGGGAGGATCAGGCAGAGGACTGGTGTGTGTATGCTTGTGTGTGTGTGTGGGGGGGGGGGGGGGGAGGGAGACGACTTGTGTGTTTGTGTGTGGGTGGGTGAGTGAAGGACGTGTGTATGTGTGTGTGTGTGTGTGTGTGTGTGTGAGGATGGAGGACTTGTGTATGTTGTGTGTGTGTGCGTGCGTGCGCGCGCGCGCGTGTGTGTGTGTGCGTGTGGGTGTGCAACCTACTATGTTAACTGGATGGCAACAATGGTTGAAGTTACTGGCGTCAAATTCCTCACATCAGAAAAAAACGCCCATTGTGCGAAAGCCTGGGAATTCCACGCAACGGGCGGAAAGGGGGTGAGGAATGAGGTGGGGGAGCGGAAGGAGAAAAGAAAGAAGAAAGGAACGAAGATACAGAAGAAAGGGCATGGCAAATGAGAACAGAAAGAAAAGAAAAACACCTTATCTAAGATTGAAAAGACTTAACAGGCAAAATTATTTTAAAAAAAGAAAGAATGTTCTCTTTATGGCCCACGCTTTGCTCTGTGATCAAGTTCAGATCACATTAATTTTTGTCAGTTTAAAGAATAAACCAGCCTTTCATCAGTGTTCATAATTTACCTTTTTTTGGGGGGGAGGGGGGGGTGCAGATTTTATTGTCGTGCACATAATTATGCACATTTGCATGTTCCTTGACTAGTTTGATGCATGCACAAACAAGCAGAAAAATTTGAAAATTCCAAAATAATCAAAAAACCGCCAAAAAAACATCTCAAGGGTGTGTGTGTATGTGTGTGTGTGTGTGCGTGTGTGTGGAGGGGTGTAGTTTTTTTCTTTGTTTTGTTTTGTCTTTTGATTTGTTCTTCGGCTAGAGCTCCAAGGTTTTCAAGTCCTTTTCCTAAGATTTTTTAAAAAATAGACTACAGACACTGTTACCCATGATAGCAGATTCTGTTCACACCACCATCCTGAAGTGAACTGGGGATCTGGGTGTTCAAAAACTGTACAGGGACTGTGACTGACTGGGTCACAAGTTCAGTGTTGTGTGGTGTATCACATTAGTCCTTTTCCTATAGGGATCCAATAGGGTCTTTAACGGAAGCAACATATTTGAATAAAGTAGAGACTTAAGGATTTACTTTGTGGGGAAAGTTGTGAGAAAAGTGTTTGATAAAACCAGATAAGAAGTGTTTAATATGTTTAATATTTTACCCTATCGATAGCAAAGTGTTTATTCCATTATCCTCGTTATAAAAGAATAAATAAATAAATAAAGAGTACTTGAGTGGGCTATTTTGAGTGTAGGTACTTGTTGCATTGTTTTGTTTCAAAGAGTCAAAATTCACTTTCATTCTTGTAGTGAACTTGTCCCAAGCTCCACACTGGCTGGTATAGCCTGGTATATCCGGGATAGCCTGGTGGTTAGAACGGTAGTGCTTGCGATCTGATGGCCCAGGTTCGAGCCCAGGTTCGAGCCAGAACCGAGACGCCCGTTTTCCCTTGAAGTCAACATCAGTGCCTACTCCACGGCCCCAAAAGACCTTCCTACGAGACTATAAACCGAGGTCTGGTGTGAGAACACACGCAGTACAGCATGTGCACACGTTAAAAACCTGTTACGAAGAGTAGGCCATTGCGTGCTGGTGGGAAAGGATGACAACATTTTACAAAACACATGGGGACAGAATGTAGAAAAGGACATGAGTGCTTGTACCATTATTTTCGAAAATTAAAAAAACGAATGAATGAAACATCGCCTGAGCATGTAACAGAGAAACAGAAAAGCTTTATCAAGAGGCTGATTCTGTCCTACCTTCAGCAACAGCAGCTGACAACCTGAAGCTGTTTGTGGGAACCTCGACACCCCACCTCACCATCAACACTACTGGGACAACAGCAGACATCCTTCATTGTGTGAACCCGTTAACTTCCCTCTGCTACCTCTAGACTGCTGTCTGTCACTCTAGGTGAAGGTTAAAGAAGCTGCAAACTTCTGTCACTGTGTCAGTCTCTCAAGGCCAAAGAAACCTGCACGTTTAAAAGTCTGCGTGCAGTAATTATCCGAACCTTGCTTCAATCATGCCTGCAGTACTTGGATTGTATGGGCTGGGCCTGACTTGTCAGGGGCTTAACGGCAGCGTGACGCTTTTTTTTTCTCATACAACAGTCAACAATACTTGCTGTCTTAGCGTTTGACGACGACGAAGTATATTGAAGGAGTGCAAAACAGATGAACTGCTTCTACACGACCTGTTCTCTGTCTGTCTATCTGTCTGTCTCTGTCTGTCTGTCTGTCTCTCTCTCTCTCTCTCTCTCTCTCTCTCTGTTTCTCTCTCCCTGTGTGTGTGTGTGTGTGTGTGTGTGTGGCGCGCGCGCGCGCGTTTCTTCCTCTGTATGTGTGTGTTTGTGTGTATTTGTGTGCACGCGCACCCGCAAGCGTGTGTGTGTGATATTTTTTTCGTCCACATGTACCACTGAACCAAAACTTTTCCTCCCGGACTCTCTTTCCCCAATAAATGTCATCAAAAACGAAGAGAGAGAGAGAGAGAGACAGAGAGAGAGAGAGCTCTCAAAGCCATTAAACTTTTACAGGGCACTTTCCCCCCAAGGTTATAAACAACATGAGACGAGGGTGTGGTCAACACCAACTCAGGTGTTGGCATCTGTGACTTAGAAAAAAAAATCCACGAAGAAACCCCCCCAACCCCAAACCAACCTTTATGTAAAAAACAGACAATACCACAGTATTCCCTAAACCATCTGCTCAATATTTGATCACGGGTTGGGGTCTGGGGTTTTGTTTTGTTTTTATTATTATTCTTTTGGTAAAAGTCATCTGTTTAGCAAACGTTCACATGCACTGTGTAGGACATTGCAGTCTGAAGGGCGCCATTAAAAATCGAGTAAGTAAGCGTGACATAGAAGCGGACGGGTAGCTAGGGAGCGTGGGAAAAATGGCTGCTTCGGAACGCTGCGACACTGGGTTCATTTGCATGATCTTCCCATCAGTCATTGGGGGGCCTATTGTTGCTTAGCGTAAGCCCACCTGCATATTCTGACCCAGTTTGATACCCTCATTAAGCAAAAAGAAACAGGTAAGGGGGGGATGGTGGGGGGGGGAAGGGAGGATGGGAGAGGAGGGAGAAGAGGAGGAGAAGGAGGAGGATTCTTTTTTTTATTTAAATTTGAACTGTAGAAAGTGGCACACTAGGTCGCAAGGATTGCATTTGAGCGCCTGCTCTCTCTCTCTCTCTCTCTCTCTGGGGTTGTTGTTGTGAATGTCAGGAGGCTGTCAACCTGTCCTCGTCTACAAAATGCTATCACTCTCTGCTTGTACAGGGGATTATTGGTTTCTTTGTCGTTCTTGTGGACTCAAAAGAGCTTTTGATGAAGAAGCCCAGGCATCGGCACACGATCGGCACAAACAGAGAGAGAGAGCTGGTGTTTTGGTGCACTGTCAAGAAGGGATAAAGTCAATCACCTAATTACACATGTCAATCAACAATGACTATAAGCCAAATACCCTATTAAATACGGCCGAGCACCTTATCAAGAAAGTCAACCATTCCATTGTATTTTGGTTTTGTTGTTGTTGTTTTTGGTGCTGATGCTGGTTTTGGGTTTTTTTCGGTTTCTCAGCTAGAGATTAAAGGTTCACCAGTGGTGAGATTTTGGGCATGTGAAACCACTCCATTAGAGAAAGTCAGCCACCTTAACTGTCAACCACCCTATTAAATACCGTCAACTATCTTAACAAATAAAAACCAAGTATCCTATTGCATAAAATCAACCGTCCTGTAAAACCAGTGATCAAGAAAGCTGGTGGTATGCAGGATGGCTTAGACGTTTGTCTGCCTATCAAGGGAACAATTCTCCTCCATGCCTAAGTCAGATGCGCTGGGCCTAACTTGCCAGGTACTTAACGGAAGAGCAACGCAATTTCGCTCATATGACAGACAATGAAGTGGTGTTTGAGCGTTAATGGAAGGAGAAGAATTTACCAGGTGCTGTTGCCAAGATTCAAACCCATCACTTCATGGAACCATATAGATACAAGTCAAAAGCTCTGCCCACTCAGTCCTAGCATCTGTCATATGATACTGGCCAGTGAAAGATGTGAAAATAAGGGTGCTGATGAAGACAACAGATTATGCAAGGAATGGTCAGGTGATCTCGGGATGGCCAAGAATAGACAATGAGACCACAGAGAAAGTAGCTGTTTTTGGACCGTCTCCAACTTAACACACTGGAGATCTCCCAGAATATGCAATCTGACCTACTCATCATACCAGGGAATTACTGTGATACTGTTATGTACACGCTAGCTGAGAAGTTTTCATGGATGACTGTTTTCATGCGTCTATCCATATATGGCAGTCAGGCTCCGACACTGGAGGATTTTTCCCTTTTAGAGGAGAGCATGTGTTGTTAGGCTAGGAGCTCGTCAGGGCTGAAGGCAACCTCGACATAATGTTTATAGGCGTAAGAATATTTGAATGTAGGTTTTGGCACCTAGCTTACATTAATAACTGACCAAGCTTTTTGCTGGGCCAGCAGAGAGAGCTTCATGCACAAAAGTGTGAAAAGGCTGCCATCTCTAAAACTCTGAAAAACAACACCAAAAATTTCATAAAATGTTCTTCTCTTGCTGTGTTTTTGTTAAGCTTGTAATCTCTCACCTTTTTCCCCCCACTATAACAATTGTCATACTAACATATCCATATTCCCCACAAATCTATCTAGGAGGTTGTTACAATAACAACAGCTTTCAAAGAGGTTGACATGTCTGTTGTTGAAAGAGGCCATTGACCTAATAAAAACTCAACATAAAGAAACAACACAGTAACAAGGGCAAAATTGTGTATGTCAGATGCTCTGTCTGTCTGTCTGTCTGTCTGTCTGTCTCTCTCTCTCTCTCTCTCTCTCTCTCTCTCTCTCTCTCTGGGGTTATCCAGTACCCAATATGAAAAAAATCGAACATGACTTTTGTGGTAAACATCAAAGGCAGGAAGAAGGTCTTGTTAAAACAAACTCCTTCAAGCGTAAAATGATCACACCAGGTAACTAAGATATAAAATTACAGTGTTAAAAAAAGTGTCAGGTTAATCACATGTTTGGAAGACCCTGCAGGGAAAAAAAGAAACTTCCAGCCTTTGTGAAAGTCTCAACAACAAAAACATCTCTACTACACAGTGTGCTTTGTGTCCTAGTTTTTTGTTGTTGTTGTAGTTGACAGAGCAGGGACAGAGAAGAACATGAACATTCCAATAATGGCATGAATTAAACATCAAAACTATTTATTGTATGTAGAAAGATCGTTTGGGTAAAGTTGATCCATATCATATTCTTTTTATATATATATAGTGAGGTTTCAAATAGTGCCGGGACCTCTGAAGAGTGCTCAACCAAGAGCGGAAACTCGTGTCAGGTCAGGCCAAAGGCATGGTCCTTACTCAAATATTCCCCTAATGCTGCCTTCAAAGTTTTATCTTGTGGTGATTTTTTTTCCTCGAATATAGGACAAAATTAGTTTATGATCTGAAAGAAGCTGTAATTGGTTACCTGCACTTGTTTTTCCCCACTCTTTTGTCTCAGTTATATATATATATATATAAATATATATATATATATATATATATATATATATATATATATATATATATATATATATATATATATATAACACATGATATTAAAGTAGAAAAAAGAAAGGTTCAGGAGGAAGAAAAAAGAGAAAGATATTGTAAAATTGACACTTGTTCCTTCGGCCCAGGAAAAAGATACCAACTTTTCTGTTTTCGCCTTTCAAACTTTAAAACAAAAATCTTTATAAGCAAAATGTTAATAAACGTATCTTATTCTGTTCAAAGAATATGCACACAGATATATTTCAGAACAAACACGCTATGAAATCAAAAGAATCCAACAATTCAAAACAGAAGAGACACTGAGCATGCTAGACAGACCACAATGTCACTGCCCTACCCCCATCACACCCTTCATCCCTTCACCCCTACCCACACCTCACACCCCACACCCCAGTGACAAAAAGCCTATATGAAAGGGGAATGACTACTATACTGTGAAGACTGTATTCGGCAGTTATTGATCTATTGTACAATACAAAGGCATGAGCATCCTGATTTGCACACTTCCTGATTATTAGTGTCCAGAACACACATCAGAGATCCCAAAGAAACAGGTAAAAGAGGGATCTTCTGTTTATAATGTTAAAGAACAGAAAGGAGAGTAGGAGAACAGGGGAGAGAAAGGGGAGGGGGGACTCTATATGCAGAGAAAAGGGGGGTACCTCTCTCTCTCTCTCTCTCTCTCTCTCTCTCTCTCTCTCTCTCTCTCTCTCTCTCTCTCTCTCTCTCTCTCTCTCTATCTATCTATCTATCTATCTTCTGGGGTTATCCAGTACAAGCTATGGGGGGAAAAATCGAACATGACTTTTGCTGTAAACATCATCAAAGGCAGGAAGAAGGCCTTGTATAAACAGACTCCATCAAGCATAAAATGATCACACCTGGTTACTAAGATATAAAATTACAGTGTTGAAAAAGTGTCGGGGTATTCACATGTTTTGGAAGACCCTGTGCATGGAAAAGAATACACTTTCAAATCTTTATGATAGGCCTGCTCGTTAAAAAAAAAATGTTGAGTTTGGAATGTCCTTTTATGTCCCAGTCTAGTTGATGGAGTAGGACATAGTGGAATATAAGCACTGTAGTTACTGTATGAAGGTTTAAAAAAAATTGTAGTAGCAAGATATGTGAAAGTTGATTCATACATGCATATATATATATAAGAGAGAGAGAGAGAGACGGAGAGAGAGAGAGAGAGAGAGAGAGAGATATATATATATATTATATATATATATATATATATATATATATATATATATATATATATATATATATAATGGGACACACCTGCAAATTGTGCAGTGCTCTGTTTTGTTGGGTGATAATTGAAAGCCCTCCATTACATGTACTTTGCCTACATGGTGAAATGTCTTATTTATGCAGCCTCTTTTATAGAAGCCACATCCTAACTGTGAGACTGTACCTTGTACCCGGGAATTGTGCAGAGATGGGACATCAAATATGTCCACTCTGTTACATATATCACCCGTTTTTTTACAGAATGAGTCTTCTTAATCAACACAATCAGTGACAGATGCAGTGAAAAGGAGGGAGGCCCAAAAAAGGAAAGGTAGGGTCCACTTTGTCAATTTTGACTTTTCATCAAAAATGGAATCTGTAGCCTTAAAATGTTCTGTATATGTACTTGAAAAGGTTAGATTCGATTTTAAAATGTGTTTTATAAAGAATTTTTGTCAACCTACTCTACAGCATTTTTCTAGTTTAGTCCATCTAACAACCACGATTTCAGTCACTCCTTTATTATTACCCCTTACAGGGCCCCACACATGGCATAAAATTTTAATAACTTTCTTGCCAATATATATATATATATATATATATATATATATATATATATATATATATAACTTTCTTGCCACTTCTGTTGAAGAAGGCCTCAGGCCAAAATATTGAGGGTATTTTGAAAAGTCTGTTTATCCTTTTTTTCTATTATTATTTTTTTGTTTTGGGTGTTTCTCCCTTAAAGTTCCGATATTCACCCATGGTAAGATCTTTATGTGTTCCACTGTTGTTGTTGTTCGGGTTTTTTGCCCACCATCTAGGTAGCCACAGTCTGACTTGGGGGATGATATCTAAACAGATGCCAGTGTCCAAGCATTTTTTAAAGTGTATTTTTGTCTTGTATATAATTGAGGGAAGGGAAAGCAGCGAGGGAGAGGAGGTGGGCGCCGCCCTCAATATGCTGGCCCTAGAGAAGTGAGGTCTCTGACGCCTCGCTCCCCTACGACCACGTAGGTTATGGGACTGCTTTACCTTTTTTACATTTTGTCTTTATGTGTGTTTGTATCTACGTCTGTGCATCTGTCTGTGTGTGTATGATTTGATCCTTGGAATCTGTTTATATTTTAAACATCTCTCTCTCTCTCTCTCTCTCTCTCTCTCTCCTCTCTCTCTCTCTCTCTCTCTCTCTCTCTCTCTCTCTTACCACACCCCTACCACCCCCAAATAAAACTAATCAAAATACTAAATAACTGTATCATACTCTAATAATGATGATAATAATAAAAACCTCATCCCATCTCAGATAATATGACTAAATCTTCAGATCAAACTAGACTACTTCTACCAACCAACAGCAAAAAAATTCAAAGAATCCAACAAAGCAGAGCAGAAGTAGCAATGTGCATGCTTGACCGAAAAACATTGTCACTGTGCCTGCCCCTCCCCCCCTTACTCCTCTCCACACCCCCTTTGACAGAAGCCAAAAAGGACGCAGAGGGGTGTGACTGCTGTGATGATCCTCTTTAGCGGTCATTGACCCTAGTAGGAAGGAAAGAAGGAAGGAAGGAAGGCAACCCACATCCTACAATACAATACACACTTTCTGCCTATGATTTTAGAGAGAGAGAGAGAGAGAGGAGAGAGAGAGAGAGAGAGAGAGAGCACAGGATTTAGAAAATGAGATGGTACAGGTGTGGTAGGAGGAGGTTATCTTCTCTGTGTATGGTGTTAAGGAAAGATGATGGGGGTACAGGTGGGTGGGGGAAGGAAGGGGGAGATGGGGGGGAGGGGGAGTTTGCATGCACATAGATAGATAGATAGATAGATAGATAGATAGATAGATAGATAAATAGATAGATAGATAGAGATAGATGGAAGGATCAAGACGAGCCACCCTAACTTTTTTTTAAAGAGAAATATTAATACAATGAAAAGGCAAGGTGAGAGAGAGAGAGAGAGCAGAGAGAATGGGGGTGGGGGGTGGACTAAATTAATCAAAACGAGAAGCTGGAATATTGTTTATAGATATGAAACTAACGAATAATCTTCAGTTGTGTTTGGTTGGCGGTGGGGGTGGGGGTGGGTAGCATTTTTGGAGTGGGGTGTGTTTTTTTTTCTCTCTCCTGCTATATCCTAGAACACCCATTTTCTCAATGTCAACAGAGAACCCACAACAACTCCACCAACAATAAATCTCCAATCATCACGTTGACAGTCAACACACCAGGACACTCCATTGTTCGTGGAGGGAGGGAGGGAGGCAGGGAGGGCGAGAGGGCGGGCAGTAGATGGAGACAAAGATACTGGCGTTAAGAATAAGAATAATCATAATAATAACAACAACGTTATCTCTGACATAACCTTTCCCTCACTGTCCCACTCTCCAAGGCGCCTACCCCTCTCAGCCGGAGGTCCTACCATTGAAAGGCACCTGGGGCTATTGTTCCGCTGACCACTCTACTCTCTCCCCCCAGTCCTGTACTGGGCAAAGGCAGGCTGGTCCTATAGGGAGGCTAAAGACAACAATCAACACAATCAGTGACAGACGAAGGGTCAATATTGGCCCCTCTGCTTGACTGTTGACCACTTCAAACACCCCCCTACTCAAAAGGGTCTACGACCTGTGACTGTGGACAAAAACCATGGGCAGTCACTCTCGCTCTGTTGATAATTTTCTCCCCTGAGTGGCGTAGGAGGTAGGAGGAGGAGGAGGAGGAGAGAAGTAGGGATAGGATGGAAGTGTGGAGATTGTAGTGGGTGGGCTTGATAAATATTTTTTTGGAGAAGTTTGAGTTTGGGGAAGGGGTTAAGTGCCGGTATGAGTGCTTCCAGGGTAAGATGCTTGCTCTAGTTTTCGTTTTGATTTTATTTTAATAGTGTCACATTGGAGTGACCCGATTTAGGGATTGTACCATCGACCAACCACCACTTACGATATCTTACATGCACAAAGTTGGGTCCCTGTTTCTTTCGTCTATTCTTGCTTTTTTTGCTGTTGCTTTGTTGAGGCTATATTTAAGTCCCAGTTGGGATTTCTGATTTAGGGACTACACCTCAAAGATAGATTTTGACTTTGTCAACTCAGCTGCTGGCCGCCAATGTGGGGGAGGAACTTGTTTATTGTTTGTATGTTGGTTATGTTCTTCCTTTGTTGGCTTGCCTGCAAGTTCGTACTATTGAAGGTTGTCAGGTCTAAACGTGTGTTAGCAATCTCGTTATTTGTTTTTGCTCATTTTGTAATCAAGAATTTTCAAAATCATGACTACACAAATCAATAGATAGATAGATAGATAGATAGATAGATAGATAGATAGATAGATAGATAGATAGATAGATAGATAGATAGTATAGCGTGGTTACCAGTTGGATGAGTGACCTTTTGCGCGCCTTGGCTTCTGTGCAGTCCCCCCAGTTCACCCAGCTGTAAATGGGTACCTGCCCTCTTTAGGGTCAGGGAAGGTAAAGCAGCGAGGGAGAGGAGATGGGCGCCGCCCTCAATATGCTGGCCTCTAGAAAAATGAGGTCTCTGATTCCTCGCTCCCCTACGACCCCATAGGACACCTTTCTATACTGCAGACTCTCCAACAAAAAAAAGGGAGTCATAATCATCACTGTATCGGTTCTACTAGTTTAGCTTTAGATGCGTTCTGCAGTTGTAAGAAGTCCAGGAGGAAGAAGGAGTGGAAATATGACGGAACACTCGTACGAAGCCGTGTGAGGACAGGGCAAGACGGGCCACAAGCGACCTCACCGGGCACAGCGGAACGAAGATTCGGCCCTGTAAAAAAAGTAAATAATATTATAATAATGATCGATTTTTCTAGCGCTAAATCTTCTCACACCGCAAATCAAAGCGCCAGAATGACTTTGTTTTTTTTAAAATATCGAGGATAATGGAATAAGTACATGTGCATTTTTATCATCCAGTCCCCAGGGATGCGTTATGTAAATTTTTCATCTGTTCCACGGCACACAATGGGCTATGCTTCGAAAAGCGGCGAATCAGGAATCGTTAACGCGGCGCAAGAGTCTGCATGCGTTCGCATACAGGGCCCCACGTTAATATCTCTCGTTGTAACTTACCTGTCCCTTTTTTCCCTGGGATCAATCCCCTTACCTCTACCCTACTCGCTTTGAACTCCGACCATCAAAGATTGAACGCAGCGTTGTAAATCTATACATGGAATTATATCGCTATGTTTGCAGAAAACAATCAAAGCGCTTCAAGGATGGGGCAGGTGACGGGGGAAGGTGGGTGGCGTGGTTCAAATACATCAGAGCGTTTAACTTCGATACTGTGGGTCCATAAAGTCGCGGGTTCCAATCCCGGAAACAGTGTCTGGTGAATTATGGGTTGGGGATTTTTACAATCCCCTGGATCCCTAAATCGAAAATATCTGCTGGGACGTAAATTCAATCATTTTATTTTAATCCCCTGGGTCAACTTAAAGCATAAACCTGCTAGTGCCTTAGTTCCCTCTTTGTAATAATAATTCGTACAAAAGATCAACTATACACGTTAAAAATCCTGTAATCCATGTCAGCGTTCGATGAGTTAGGGAAACACGAACATTCCCAGCATGCACCATGTACCTGGAGAAGGATGGGCTCCGCCAGGTTCAATTGAGCCTGAAATATTCAGTACAGTGTCCCACCGACATCTCAGGGAGTTAGGGGAGAAGAGAGAAGAAAGAGGCGGGAGGTCACTGGGCATCTGTGGCAAAGAAGTAGGGAGACCAAGGATGTGAAAGAGGTGTATTGATGTAGTGAGGGTAAAGCAGATTATGTTTTCTGGAGAGAGAGAGATAGAGAATAGAGAGAGAGAAAGAGAGAGAGAGAGAGAGAGAGAGAGAGAGAGAGAGAGAGAGAGAGAGAGAGAGAGAGAGAGAGAGAGAGAGAGAGAGAGAGGACCTCCAGCCTCTTAAAGCGTGGTTTAAAAACTATATAGATCAAGTTGTGCCTTGCAATTTTCATCACCAGTAACCTTGGCCACAAAAACAGAACCACTTAACAATTATTTGTTTAACCTTCCCATATGGGGATGCTGGGGTCCTATCAGTGTAAATAGCATCCCCATCTTCTGGAAATTATGTGCTAGGAATTTTTATCCTTCTCTTTGCTTCTGCCTTGTTCTTTTTCTTCCTGTCTTCTTGTCTAGTTTCCGCCACCTTGGTCCATTCTCCTATCTTTTGGTTCAGAAACACTGAAAATATAACCATTCTCTTCTACGCCGAAGTCGGATGCGCTGGGACTGGTTTGTCAGGTGCTTAACGGCATTGCGACGCATTTTTTGCTCCTATGATAGTTAATGATAGATGCTGTCTGAGCGTTCGACGTAGAAGATGTTTAACTTAGTATATTCCAGACGCGTGCGTGTTTCTGCTACCAGCATTTCTGTATATCTTTGTGTACAAGTTATATGTGCCTATGTACATGGATGAGGTTAAGGCACTGGCAGGCCTGCACATAGAGTTTCCTCGATAGAAAATGTGAACATCATAAACAGACTAAACCCATTAACCTGTATTCACCTCGGTATTTCTTAGATCAAAATGTTTTGTGTTATGAAAAGAAGCAATAGCAAAGAAAAGATTAAAGGGATGGTAAACAACCTCACAAATTTGATAATCTTATGATAGAAGAACACCAAACAAAATAGTAATATTGAACGAGAGACCACAGTCACGTAAAATTGTAATTAAGTCTAAATTCATAGAGATAGAAAGAAAAACCTACGTTTCAAGGCCCCTAACATCACAAGAAAACTTAAGTTCTTCAAACATCCATTCCCCCCATACTCGTAAGCAGACGACATCAAAGACAAGCAGAAACAACAGCTTCAAAATCACTCTCATCCCTTTTTTTTTTCTTCAATGCACGAAAATGGGAGGGGACAGAAGGGGGGAAAAAAGCTGATAATTTCTGACTGGAGAGCAACGCTTTACAGTTGGATGCGCAAAGGACTTCAAAGAGAAGATTAGTGCGTAGCCGTGAGGGATTTGAGAGATTTGGCTCCAGGAATGTAGCACTCCACCACCAAGCCCTTTACTTCAGGTTCACAAGAAATCAAGCATGCAGTTCGGTCGCCGACCCGTTTCTCGTCAGAGTGGATACAAAATCTACCTTCATGTTCCTTGTGGGCGAATCGGCTCTACTCTACTGGTGCTTACTTTTAGCCTGTCCTTTTTCTCATTAATTTTATTTTCTGTGTTGAATGTGCTGATATTAAGCACCTGAGAAGAACAAGATAATAAAATACTTGAAAGCAGGGGTGGGAGAGAGAGAGAGAGAGAGAGACTGAGAGAGACAGACAGACAGACAGACAGACAGATTATCATTTCATGCATGCAAGAAATAAAAGTGCTTTCTTTACCACAAAAAAGAAAAGAAAAGAATGGGCGACAATAAGGTGACATATCTCAAACACCTTACAAGATGACGTCACACGACACCTGATCATTCTCTGCTGTCTGATTGGAGGCAGGATGCACACGTGTGGCTTTACCATTGGACGAAAAAGATGACATCATGGCCACCATCTTGAGAGGCCTACACACCTCCAGCTTTTTACCAACCATGGAAGCTATCATGAAGGGCCAGTTAGAATGGATCCCCTGTGGGGATGCCAGGGCCTGTCAGTATAACAAGCATCCCCACCTTCTGAAAAGTCTGTGCTCGAACTTCCCTCTTTTCTATCCCTCTCTTTGTTTCTGCTGCCTTGCTCCTTTTTTTTTCTTCCTGTCACCTCCTTGTCTATTTTCTGTCGTCTTGGTTTTGTTCTCCTGCTTTTTTTCCCCTCATAAAGACTTGAAACATAACAATTCTCTCTCATGCTGAAGTCGGATGTGCTAGGCCTGACTTGCCAGGCGCTTAACGGCAGTGCGACGCATTTTTCGCTCATATGACAGACAACAATAGTTGTTGTCTGAGCGTTCAAAGAAGAAGAAAACAACAAGAACAAGAATGGATGAATGGGTGTATGACAAATTAAATAACATCAAGATGTACTTTTTCATCGCCCTAGAAGACATAACAGCATTTAGAAAAAATATATTAATATGCAGACTAACACTTGGTAACACAGTAGATGATATACCATGATAGGGAGACCGGTGATAGGTTTGTTGCGTGAATAAACGATTATATCCAATTTTGATCATTCACTCTTTTGTCCAAATCCCAAATCGTATTCAGGAATTCCACCAGCCGTTATCTGCTATATTGTGTCTCCTGCGTGCTAGCATTAAAACAAGGCTTTGTTGCTTCCCTTCAGCCCGTGCATCGGACATTCTGTCGTTTGTTTCCATTATACAAGTTTCCAGGCTAAAGTGTTCAGGTTTTGGTAACATGATGACCACTTTAAAAAAAAAGTTCCTGCTTGGAGAAATATTCTGTTCCTAACATGGGACTTCGGTTTATGGTCTCATCAGAAGGACTAGCATCTTAGACTATCAAACAGTGAATGGCCTGGGGAAGGGGGTGGGGGTGGGGGCGAAAGGGGAGGGGGGGGAGGTTACTCTGAGTTCAAATGAGGATCAAACCAGCGACTTTAAGCTTCAGAAACGATTGCGTTACCCTTAGACCACCGATCTTCTTGTAGCACGCGCTAGAGGTATGTCTCCGCAAACTTTGTTTTCATACTATATAAATTATCTTTTTATGAATGATTTCGTCAGCTTGAGACAGGAAGAAAGAAAGAACGAACGAACGAACGAAAGAAAGAAAGAAAGAAAGAAAGAAAGAATGAATGAATGAATGAGAGACAGACAGACGGACAGATAGACAGACAGACAGACAGGCAAGGTGGGTGGGAGTGGATGGGGTGGGGGTGGGGACAATAGTGTCCCGTGTTTTGTCCTGTAGACTTGGCACCCAACAGAACCTGCCAGAGAGTATGGAAGAAAATTTCAACAATGGCAAGAAGTTTCCGTATACGACCGTTTTTGTCCAGCATCAAAGGTAGACGCAATCCAATTTCGGAGATAGAGTGTCAGTATAAACTCAGCAGTATGGACATTGTCGAAAAGGGTTCAAGGTTGGCCATGTTCAACAGGAACTGAAATCCCTGTCCACATGGTCAGTTGATCACCACTGATGTTGAAGACGTACAATGTCAGAATACGGAAACAATGAAAGACTGTTATATGCTGCACACAAGCAGGCACCATCAGGAATATTGAAAACTCCAACACAATGTTTAAGAGCAAAAAAGACAACATAAAAAGAACAAAACAAAAAACAAGCGAGGCTGAAAAAACAAAATAGCATCTCTGAAGGTCGTAACAAGCCCTCCAATCAAAATGTTTCAGAAAAAACAAAAAAATTGCAGCCATGGCGCAGTGGTTAGCACCTTTGTTTACGGACTGGAAAGTCGCAGGTTCGAATCCCGTAAGAATCAAAGGGATTTTTTCGGACTCCGGTCGGCTCCCACCCAGACTGAGTGTGCTGTGGAATCATTGGGAAGACTGTGACCACATTGTCGAGCTTCATCCATTACAACAAAAAAATCAAAAGAATACTTTAAAATATAAAATATGTATGGGATAATTGTTTCTTTTTATTTTCTAAAATCATAACTGTTATGTTTACTTTCACTCAGTTCTTTACTTGATATACACTATCTGGTTGACTGTACTACCAATGATAAATTTCATTGCATTCTTTTTCTTTCTTTTTGTTGTTGTCCATTTTTAATCATTTTTTCGTGGTTCAATGACAATGTTACATGTTTCTGTTCTGAAAACTGGTGTATTCAACTATCAATTATTTTAATCTAACATTACGGAAATATACGGCACAATTTGTCTGTGCACATATCATCAACGTATGACTTTAGTAATGGTTTTCTTTTTTGGGGGGGGGTTCTTTTTGTCCTGTCAAAATTATGACTTTGTCCACTTTAAGTCACAAACCTAGACAGATTGTTGTATTCTATCAAAATTATCAAATATGTCTAATATCATATAAACAAACTTGATTAAAATTCTAGTTAAATCAAATCTCTTTTAAACAGAAAAGACAGTCCTGAAGAAAACGGTACATCAATCAAAAAAAAAAGGCGGGTTGAAAAAAAATTGTTGGGTTTTTTTAGGGTTTTTTTATTTTTGTAAAACCTACCTCTCGACATTGTCCCACCCCTTTCCTGCCCCAAGCTTGTGCACAGGTCTACAAAAGAGGTTGACGTGGGAGAACTGCCAGTCTTTCTCCTCCTCCTCGCTATTCTTGCCCTTGCAGACATCTTCACAAAGCCTGAACAAGGTGTTCACAAGCCCTATTATGAACTTGTCTTCTAACTCTTGCAACCCCATTGCTCTGTGTGAGTGTGTGTGTGTGTGTGTGTGTGTTGTGTTGTGTTGTGTTGTTTTGTGTGTTTGTGTGTTCTGTGTGTTGTTGTGTGTGGTGCGTGCGTGCGTGCGTGCGCGCGCGCGAGCGTGTGTGTTCTATATGTGTGTGCTCTGTGTTTTGTATGTTGTTCTCTGTGTGTGTGTGTTTGTGTGTTATGCTCTGTGAGTGTGCGTGCGTGCGTGTGTGTGTGTGCGTGCGTGTGTTGTGCTCTGTGTGCGTGTGTATGTGTGTGTATGAAAAGATCTGGAGTGTGGGAAAGTGAAGTGTGTGTGCACAGACAGACAGACAGACAGACAAGACAGACAGACAGACAAGACAGCTGACAGATCAACCTCGGCACAAACCATTCACCGTGGACCTTTTGAAGGTTTTGCTTGCCAGTGACACCTTCTCTCTCTCTCTCTCTCTCTCTCTCTCTCTCTCTCTCTCTCTCTCTCTCTCTCTCTCTCTCTCTCTCTCTCTCCTCTCCCCCCCCCCCCTCCCTCCTCCACTTTTTTCATCTTCACTGCAGCGCTCTAATATGTTTTTTGTTGGGTCTTTTGGGTGGGGGGGGGGGGGGGGGGGGGGTTGGGAGGGGGGATGATGGTTGGAGGTAGTGGAGGCGGATAAAGATTGAAGGGTTTTTTTTTCTTTCTTCATGGTTCTGGCTTTGAAAACGAATTTAATGGTACTCCACCTGCTTTCAAAAGAAACGGACGGGGGCGGGGAATAATTGAGTAGGGGTAAAATTAATATTAAATCTCTCTCTCTCTCTCTCTCTCTCTCTCTCTCTCTCTCTCTCTCTCTCTCTCTCTCTCTCTCTCTCTCTCTCTCTCCTGTGTCTCTGTGTGTGTGTGCGTGCGTGAGCGTGTGTGTGTATGTGTGTGTGTGCGTGGTGTGTGTGTGTGTGTGTGTGTGTGCGCGAGCGCGCGCGCGTTCGTGAGTGTGTGTGTGCGTGCGTGCGTGCGTGTGTTGGGGAGTAGGGGGGTGCGTGCGTATGTGTGCGTGCGTGTGCGCGTGTGTGTGTGTGCGCCCGCGCGCTTGCGTGCGCGCATATGTGAAGATGTCAAGTATTTTGATCGCTTTGATATCTATACAGAAAGGGTGACTCTGTATGATAGTGATCAAAATCTGTTCTGACCACCTGATCATCATCTATGACTGGAGACTTAAACTTTGTATTCTTGGAGGGGGATGGGGGGGGGGGGGGGGTGGGGGGGGGGGGAGGGGGGGGGAGGGGGGAGGGCGTAGCATAGTGATTAGAGCGGTGAGTTCGCAATTTGTCTTCCCAGGATCAAACCATCACGGAAACACCCCTCAAAAAGAGATTTAAATTTTTTTTTCTCTGGAGTTAACGTAAGTACAGACTCCCACTTCCCCGAAAAGTCTTTTAGATGAGACTATATATATATATATATATATATATATATATATATATATAAAAACCGAGGCCCCAGTGCGCGAAACCTGTTCTGTCTCTCAAAAGAGTAGGCCATTGCGTGCCGGTAAGAAAAGGATGACAAAAATAAAAGCACATGCACGCTGAAGTTTGTGTTTAGACATGATCCCGGAAGTCGGAATGAATGTGCCTTAATGCTGGGCAAAGTAAAAAAAAAAAAAAAAAAAGGAGGGGGGGTAGCTTAGACAAAAATCTCACCATTGGTGAACCGAGAAACTCTAGCCGAGGAACAAAAAAAACCCAAACACAACCCCCAAACAAACAAAAACAAACAAAAAAAACCAAACAAAACCCCCAAACAAACAAAAACCAAAAAAACCCCAAACAACCAAACAAAAGAACACCCCCTGCCCCAATCCCCTCCCCCACCCTCATTTTTAAAAGAACATTTTAAAAACTGTGAATGCACTACAATACAATGCAACACAATACCATGCAATGGAACACAATATAATACAATGCTTTTTTTTTTTTTAATACTTGAATGTTTGCTCATCTTTGGTGGTTGTGTTTTTCAAACCTAACTCGTCTCTTGACCATAAACGTTTGCCAGTGGTTAAATAAGACAGACGGATAAAAGACAAACAAGCAAAGAAACAAAAGAAAGAAAGAAAAGTAAAAACTGATAAAGAAAGGGAGGGGAAGCGGGAATGTAGAAGAGCAATAATTACTACCTCCTCCTCTCTCTCTCTCTCTCTCTCTCTCTCTCTTCTCTCTCTCTCCACACACACACACACACACACACACTCACACGTACTATAAGTTACACTAGAGAGGTGAGAAATCACACTTCAGTAGTAAGTAGTCCTATAGAAACAGCTTATGACTAGAACAATGAAGCAGAGCAATACTAATTTACATATATACATGTTTGTGCAAAAAAACGGGGGAATAAAGATGTAGAGAAACATTAATTTGTATTCCTTGTGTAACGAGTTTCGTAAAGTTCAGCTTCCTGGTGTAAGGGAGACAACAACTTCATCAGTTTGATGGACTCGACCAGTTTTATTGCCCTTTACTCACAAAACGCCGCAGAAGCAGAATCAACTTTAAAAACGCAAATAACCGTCGAAATTTTACAACAAAGCGTTGTAGCAAAATCATAACAAGAAGCGTAGCGAGAAGTCAAACAAATTTCTTTACTCCGATGAGTTACACGTTTTTGACATGACGTTATCTCCGTCTTCTGCCTCTTGTTATGATGCTACTACCTCCAGAAGCTGAAATATACAGATAATTATTATCAGCAATATTTAATTTCATTTATACCACTTTAAGTCACGAGATTTCTCTGCGTGAAATTTGGGCCCGGGAAGAGCGCGTTGCCACAAGAGCAGCGCCACTTTTTTTTTGGTTTTGGTCTGCAACTGTACTTGATTCCCTATCAGAGTGGCTTTTTCTAAGAATTTTGCCAGGGACAACTCTCTTGTTGCCGTGGGTTCTTTTACATACTCTGAATAATTTTGTGTAACACATGGGACCTCGGTTTATCGTCTCATCCGAAAGACTAGCGCCCAGACCACCACTCATGATCTAATGGATGGGGGAAAAGTTTCGGGCCCAAACGGGATTCGAACTACCGCACACTTCCGACCTGGACTTTTTGCTTTCTAGACAGGCAAGTTTTCCAAGCAACAACTGGAGGAAACTAGCACCTCTTGCCTAACTCACTGTAGACGACACAGACTCATCATGGTTTAACACCTTTAACTCAGTAGAGACGGAGACATCAGCTGAGACTCTTGGCAAAATAATATCCGGCAGAGGACACAAGGTTTGAGCTGAGGTTTGAGTGTAGCATGTGTTCCTTGTATGACTGTGTGTTGACCTTGTAAATGTAACCGAAAGGTCGGCATTGCTAGTCCATGTCCACCTTCAATGCCTGCTGCTGGAAATCTAGTCCTGGTGATATTACAGAGGACTTGACTACATATGTGTACATATTCTAAACATCTGCGCAAAATTAAAAACTTTACACTATTATTTACATCACAGTACTTTTTTTTTTTATCGGTCCTCTAGGGTTAGAGCTTGAGCTCCGAGGTTCACCAATGGTGAGATTTTTGCGTGTGCGACCGTTTCTGCCCACACATTTAAGGTAGCTGCATTTCGACTTTGGGGGTATTTGCATTTATTGATCCGCCCGCCTGTCTGTCTGTCACACACACACTCTCTCTCTGCACGCACGCAAATAAAGGTCAAAACATGCCACCCATCAATTTTTCTTCTCCTTCCAATTCTGTCGGGTCTTCCTAAAAAGCAGCCAGCTACCAACCACCAACAGGTACTATAAATTTAACCCTCTCCCTCCCCCAAATTCACCCTAACACCCCCACCATTTTTCTTTTTTGGAAAGAAAACTGAGGAGTCGTATTACCAATGGGCAGGCTGTCAAGGAGGACATTAGTACCGAGGTCTTGAGCATTAATCGGCTATCATATTTCCGTTAGTTCCCCCCTACCTTTGCTCGGACTTTGGGCAAGAGTCAGAATGAATGAAGGGTAGTGTTTTTTTGTCCAGCGGCGGCACTTGTATGTTTATTAATTTACATGGGCCCCAGGGGGTAGGAGGTAATATAGTCGGGGGTCTTTTTTTTTTTCCTTCTGAACGTTCGCCTTGGTTCGTAAATCGTCAGTGTGTGACTGGACGATTTGCATGTGATTTGAATAGCTGATGTCTTGTAGGCTACAGTCGTTATTTTTGTACTTGGTTTACCTTTGGGGTATAGCTTATGATATATAGTTGGTTACAGGAAATGTTGGGGGGGGGGGGGGGGGGGGGTCAGTGTTTGTGGTCACGATTATTGTATGTGGTTTTTCTTTTATTTAGCGTTGTTGTTGTTTGCATGGAAAGAGAGAGAGAGAGAGAGAGAGAGAGAGAAAAAAGACGAAGAAGAAGAAGAGACAGAAACAAATGCAGAACAGAGGCAACAGTCAAGAAACCAAGGAGAAAGAAGATATCTATACTTTCAGTCACACGCTGCCGATTTCTGTACTTCCATGGCAGACTTCTGAAAATTGAACTTGATGAGTTTAAGTTTACAGTGACAAAAGATGACGGCAGTCACACTGTGTACTGTAGAATTGTGAGCGACAGCTGTCTCAGTAGAAGAACTGTGATCTGGATGTAAGCGCACCCATCTAGAAAATACAAGTCACAGGGTTTCAAATTCAATTAATGTCTTTTCACACAAGTTGTGATATTAGACAGGGTGGGGGCGGGGGTCATAGGTTTAGTCATAAGTCTGCACATGGAAGTACAGAAATCAGCAGTGTATGACTGAAAGTATAGATATCTTCTTTCTCCTTGGTTTCTTGACTCTTGTCTCTGTCTGTCTATTTCTGTATCCGTCTCTGTCGCTTTTTCCTTCTTCTCTCTCTCACACAGGGTTTCTTGTTTGTTTGGGGCTGGGGGGTTTTTCGTTCCTCAAGTAGAGGTCTGAAGTTCACCAATGGTTGGATTTTTGCATATGCGACTGTTCGTTTCCTACCCCCATGTAGATGGCATTGTGACTTTTGGGATGGGGTGTAGACATGACATCTGTTTGTATGTTTTTTTGTGTTTTTTTTAATGAACCTGCAGAGCGGTGGGTTCCGGCAGGTTCAAGTTGCCTTTATAGACAGTGCCTGAAAATTTCAGCGCAAGGTCCCTACCACTCCTCCAGGAATTAAGGAAAAAGGAATAAGAGAGAGAGAGATAAGAGACACAGAGAGAGAGAGAGAGAGAGAGAGAGAGAGAGAGAGAGAGAGAGAGAGAGAGAACAGACAGACAGATACAGAGAGAGAGAGAGAGAGAGAGAGCAAAAATGACAGAGAGAGATATATATATATAGACACACACACACACAGCCACAAAAAGAAACAAAATTAAAATGAAATGAAGATACTCGCAAGGAACACACCCCTGATCCACCCTTGCCATACTTTTTTTTCTCTCCATGGTATCTTTTATTTATTTATTTATTATTATTATTATTATCAACAGAACAGGTCACAGTACGATCACCACATCAGACACACTGTGAGCACCCCGTCTTTCAAAAGCACAGTCCCCAATCATGACGCTGCTTGGCTACTACCACAACAAGACACAGCAGTGAAGAGAACACCAGTCATAGGGTTACTTTACACCATCTCTTGGTTATTATTCTTATTATTATTTATTATCATTACCATAAATCAACCACGACCATGATGAACACGTTACAGGCAGGTTGGACGATGTTACAACAGGAGTAATGCCGCACAAAAATCCATGCTACAGGCAGAATGATAAAACAATCATCATGATTCATAATCCATGTTTCATAGGCTCAACCAAATCCTAAGTATTAATGTGGTAACAAGATATGATCGGTTGATGATAATAATGCTTATAAATGACGACGAGGATGATAAGAAATTGGCAGTCAAATAAAAAAGGAAACATACACACACATAAAACGCTCACCTGCTGAAATAAAGATTCAAAAGTTAAACCTATACACCATTTAATCACTTTATTCAACATCATCTTCTTCTATAGTAAAAGACTTTGCATGCATTACATCTGCCAACACGAACTTTTTTCATTTCTTTCTTTATTACTCTAAAACAAAAATATTGATAACAGTTTAATTCATGCACTTTATATCACTGGTTTATTGTATTTCACCAAATGCACTGACACAACTGAATGATGATAGAAATCAAAACTGGTTTGCTCAATAGATACCAAATTTTCAGTTTGTAAATTATGACAAACTAATGACATGGTGTTTGTGTTCCAAAACTTACATTTGTTATTCCTGTCTTCCTAACCTTTTTTTTTCTTTCTTTTTTTTCTCTCCTAATCTCAGACACATTCCATTTCATTCATATAGATTTAGTTGTAGAACGTGCAAGGGAAATAACTGATGAGAAAAAAATACTACCCAATCATATCAGTTGCTTCCCCTTAGAGGATAAACTCCAGTACTTTCTCAGTGTGTGTGTGTGTGCATGCGTGTACGCGTGTGCGTGCATGCATAAGAGTGTGTATATGTGTGTGTGGGTGTGTGTGTAAAGGCATGTGTGTGCGTATGTGTGCATTCATAGACATATGTTAAATCCTCAAGTCAAGATACTGGTGATGTCTATAGCAATATCCACTTTTAGCAGACATCAGGGGGACTGAACATAGGCTGTGAGTAGAACATCTGAAGAAGTGGGTTGAAAAATGAAAGCATGTTATGATTTGAAGGTAAAAGACAGACCTTTGAGGGGCGGGATAGCCTAGTGGTTAGAACATTGCACTCACAATCTGACAACCCGGGTTCGATTCCCGTTCAAGGGGATATTTTCCCCTGGAGTTAACATCAGTGCAGACTCCACTCTCCCCAAAAGTCCTTCATATGAGACTATAAACCGAGGCCCCATGTGCGAACGCACACGGAACATCTTGCGCACACGTTAAATCCTGTTCCGCTTCTCGTAAGAGTAGGCCATTGTGTGCTGGTGGGAGCAGATGACAGAACTGACAATACCGCATACACACGGGGACTGGATGTAAAAAAGCACATAAGTGCTTATTCCATTTTCCTCGATATAAAAGAATAAAATATAAATAAAAATACTTCCAAGAGCCTCTTACATTGTTGGCATGAGCCGTTATAGAGTCTTATAAACTCTAAGAGAGGACAGGAGACTTAAGATACCTTAAAAATTAACACTATCCCTACGTTCAGGGAGAGACCCCCTCTTTCCCAGTTCACGTGCACTGTGCACATTTGTATGCTGCCATAACACAGTAGTGGGTGATACGAAGAGACGGGCTAGTAGGTAGTTGGTCACCCTATAGCCCATTACCTGTAGGGAAGAGGTTAAACAAAACAGGTCCTTTTAGGGGGGTTTTCCCCCAAAAAGTGACAATGTCAGATAAAATCTAACTGATGACAGACTGGCAGCTATGTCTATACTTTCCATAATTCTTTTGTCAAGTGTAATGAGCTAAAATTATAATTTAAAAAAAACCCAGCTTACCAAAGAAGCCACTTCATTGAAGGCGCAGAAATGTGAAAAGATAACCCCCACTGCCCCTTAGGCAAAAATTTAATTTTAACACTCCAAAAGAAAAGTTTTGCAGCAAGCTCGTACTAATAAAACACAAAAGGCTGAAGGATGAAGGAAATGCATAAGCCCGATGTCTGTTGCAACCAGGCAATTTATATCACTTAACCAGCAGACATACCTGACAATGAAAATCCATAATGAACAAATAATCTAGAGTAAGGAAACTTCACACAACATACCCACAAGATGGTGTCCAAATAAACATATAACACTACTACTACTACAGCACAAAAAAAACCAAAAACACAAAAGAACAACCTCATGTGATGGGGCAGGGCTCCCACCTCCCTGTTCTTCAGCATCATTCCTCTCCCCCATCCTCTCCTTTCAAGTCTTTCACACACACACAACACACACACACACCCCCTCTCTCACTCTCTCTCTCTCCCCCACCTCTCTCCTCATCCTCTCCTCTCTCTCTCCTCTCTCTCATCAGGCCATACAGACACCAGCATACACACACATCCATGTACAACTATACAAGTAAACATTATGTACAGCAAAATTTACAAGAAAGGCAATATCGAGGAACGACGGTCTTGTACAACAGATAATGTACACCATAATAATAACTGCTGATGAAATTTCCACATCAAATTATACAACATCCTCACCGCCACTCCCCTCTCCCCTCTTTCCCCCCAACCACCATCGTTTATATTCGCCTCTGAGCTCTCACCCCCCACCCCTCCCCTCACCACTCCCTACTTTCACCCTTTTCAATGACTCCCATATTCAAAAAATAGAATACATGATTTTGTACACAATGTCTACATGAGGCTTCCACCCTTTTCTATCGAAAATTAATTAACATGGGGGGAAAAAAAATCATGCGAATCACTCACACCCACTTTTGTTATACCTATGCCAGACACTGTATGGACGCAATGTATTAATATAGTTATTAGCAATGCAACGTATTATCATTATTATTAACAAAGCTGTAGCTGTGAAAACATGGGGGGTCAAGCTCTGTAGATGCGAAGATATTATTATTGATGAAAATAACTTCATGCAAGAGTCCTACCCCCCCCCCCCCCCCCCCCCCCCCCCCCCCCCCCCCCCCACTCACCCTAACAATCTTGTGCATTTTTCAGAGAGAATGTGTATATGCGTGACTGAGTGTGTTTCTGAAATATGAGAGAGAGAGAGAGAGAGCATTTGTGTGATTCTAAAAATAAAAATACTGCTGATAAAAATGGAAAGTAAGGAGGGAAAATGCATGTTTCTGTGAATGGACATCAAATGCTATCCGTTACCATGACCTTATGAAATCTCAAACATGTAATATATACCACTATATACAGTTATATCAATAACAACAAAGGGGTTCAGTATTACGTTGAGTAGCAACAACGGTAACAGAACATATAATACTGACAACAAGTAACTTTCAAAGCAAAATGATCGTGCCTTTACCACTACAGCTCCCCACTCTCAATGACAATAGCAACAACAATAATGATAATGATGATGATGATGATGATGATGATGATGATGATAATAATATTAATAATGACAGTAATAGTAATAATGAGGTTGAGGATAAAAATAGATGCAGGGCTTCTTTATATTTATGTTAAACTTCCACACATGATTCTTTCTTCTTGCTGTTAAAAAAAAAAAAAAGGGTTCTGATTGAATTTTTGGCTTTTGGCATTTACCAACTTCTGTTCCAGCTTGGTAGCACCTTTCAAAATGTTCACCATACAGATTCTCTCTTTCCTTTCATTTTTTTTCCCGTTTACATTTTGGCGCTATAAACTTTTGCCCTTAAAATGATTTACCAAAGCTTCCAAGCTGAACTGGAATTTTACTGATTACATTGATTTACAAAAGAAAAAAAAAAAAGAAATCACAGTTGGAATCCGGTCAATTATCTGGATGTAAAAATAGTTTACATCTCAGTGGACCACTATGGCCATGTCATCAGAAACTGTAAAGTCAGCACTATGGAATATCTATTTCGAATTGCATGAACAATATCAACCAAATGGTATCAAGTGTGAAGAACCAACCTTCAGAAAAACACAGTTCATATTGTATCATTTTAACTCATCAATTCTTTACAGCAAAAACGATTAGTAGGCCGTTTCTTCATAACCCCCATATTTTTTTTCCTAAAATCTTTCAAACAATGAATACTTTGAAGTCACAAAAAAAATACATTCCACTTTCATTTTTTTTTAAAGCGGACTTTCAGTTTGTACTATTGTGCAGCTACAAATTCATAGAATCAGATCTGTATGCTAAGGAGAATACGTTCCACATAGGCAACTAACACTACAGGTGATATCTTACATCTATGTTCATGTTACCATTATTGCTAATTATTAAAATAGATAAGCATTAATATTTAGATATATACTGCAGGAGGAAAAAAAAGAGGTTTAGGGGGTGGGGGGTGGGGGGCAGGAAGAGGAGTGTCGAGGCTTACTAAAACATAATACAAAACCAGAAAAGAAAACAAAAATACAAAGACAAAATAATGACGGAAAACAAAACATCCCTACAGTGCTTCATTGTAACCATATACAAAGTGTGGGGTGGGATGTGTCTTGCTCGTTTTTTGGTTACATTTTGGCTTGGGGTTTTTTGTTGATGGTGGTGTTAGTTTTGGTTGGTTGTTTTTTTTTTTGGTTTTTTTTTTTTTGGGGGGGGGGGGGGGTTTGGGGGGGGGAAGAAGTTAACATGAGAGGAATTTTACTGCCTTTTATTAACTAGAAATGTCCCCAATACTTTGCTGCCAGTGTCAGGAAAGATTCCACTTTTTTTTTACTTTTTCAAAAATAACAAATGCAAATATCAAACAAAAGATTTGTGTATCATTCTGCGAGATATGATTGATACATATTACGATAAAGATTACATGTCAGTTTTTTTAAACCAATAATGACATTTTTATAAGCCAAACTTTATTTCAAAGCTTTTTAATTTGTTATAACCCCCAAAGTTGGTGTGCGGCAACCTTTAATGGAGGGCAAGAATGGTTGCACACGCAAAAATATTATCATAGGTAAACCTTGGAGCTCTGGCTGACGAACTGAAAAAAAAAGTTATCCCCACAACTGAAATACTATTGCAAGTTTTCAAACTTTGGTTTTAAATTCCAATTGTTGGTGTGTTTTTTTACTGTCAAGAATACTGACAATATTGCTGTGTAAATATTTCACTTAAATTCTTTCGTTGTTATTATCATCCAAAGTATGATTACCTACTTTGATAACCAATAACACTGAGTGTGTTGCTTTGCAAACATTATTGCTAGATGGCTTGACTTGAGCACATATGAGAGAGAGAGAGAGAGAGAGAGAGAGAGAGAGAGAGGAGAGAGAGAGAGAGAGAGAGAGAGAGAGAGAGTGAGAGTGAAAGAGAGAGAGAGAGTGAGAGAGAGAGAGAGAGTGAGAGAGAGAGAGAGAGAGAGAGAGAGAGAGTCTGGGGGTGGAATAAAGTGGACCAAGGGGTAAGGATAAAAGACAATATTTCTCTACAGAAGTTTTTTCCCTCATTGTAATGTTGGGTATTCCCTAGCTTAACATTCCGGGGAGTCATCTAGAATAGACAATCTGTCTCATTCACTACCCCTGGGAATCACTGTGAGACTGCTAAGTCCACCACACAGGACGAAAAGTGCCTGCTCTCAAGTAGTTCACCATAAAGGCAGCCATTCTCCAGCCTCATTGGATTTCTAAAAATCTCCTTTAATAGAGTACAGGGGTTTTTTTATGCTAAGAGCATGTCAGGGATGAAGACAATAGGGAAGATTTCAAAGCCCAACAATGTTTTAATACAGGCCTTGGTACTACGCTAATATCAATTACTGACAAAAAGTTTGGCCTGGGGCAAGCGTCAGCTTGTGAAAGAACCTCAGTGTAGGCTCTTTCTGTTATAGTATTAATTATCAAAATGCACGGATGTATGGTAATGATACCCTACCCTGGAAAATAACACCTCTGATCAATCACATCAACCCAATTGATTAAGAAAAACAAAAACAAAAAAACTGGTGGTTTTGTTTGTCTGAGATGGGCCACAAACTCTCTTTTCTCGCTTCCACATCATGAGGAATACAAAATTATCAAAAGTATAAACGAAATGAAAAATTATCCAGAGTATAAAGGAACTAAAAACTATCGAGAGTGCTAAAGGAATTGAAACTTATCAAGAGTTAAAAATGAATTGGAAATTATCAAGAGTTACACAAACTGAAAATTATAAAGAGTATAAATGAACTGAAAGTTACCAAGAGTAAGAATGAGTTTAAAGTTATCAAGAGTACAAATGAACTGAAAATTATTAAGAGTATAAATAAACTGAACATTTTCAGAAGCATATATGAATTAGCACATAAAAAAACAAAACAACAACAACAGCAAAACAGCAAGTAAACTACACTTGGAACAAAACCTGATGTTTCGTCTTTTTGTTTTTTTCTTTTCATGTGCCAGAAAAAGAGCCAACAAACAAAACAAGGCATGAGAGCAATAAAGAGGATGAGATGGGGCAGAGGCTGTAAAGGAGTTGTGGAAATAAAACATGAGTATTGACAGATGTAATATGATAAGTGTTTACACCCCACCCAACAGCTAGGGCTACTATATCATAGCTAATGTCTTCATTCAAAATCAGCTACATCACCATATTAACCTTTTCCTTTCTCAAACTTTATTCATTTGCAAAAAAATATATATATATGTATAGTTAATGATGCACACATTAAATTCTAAAGGCCGAATAAGATTTAAGCTGTGTTCAGAGCCAAAACCCCTTTCAGTTAATTTTTCATTCTGACTACAAAAAGAAAAGTTGCTGGTGGGGAGAAGAGGGGAGGGGTAAGATTTTTTGTTTTTAATTTTATTTAATATTCAGTCTTTTTGAATAACCACAGGGGGGGGGGGGGGGGGGAGAGAGGAGGGGGAGAAGAGAGACATCAGCAAATAATACTACAGAATGGACATCCTGTGAACAGCCCAGAACTGACCATTTCTCTAACTCCAATCTTGTTGCTTATAGCCCCTGCTGACCACAGTGGCCATACAGGGGCTGTTTTCAATCGCAAGAATAGCACAGTACAGATAATATGTAAAAGACTTTCTTTTTTTTCTTTTTTTGTACATCCACGTACTGACCGCTCAGAATACATCATGCGTAATATTGAGGGTCACCTTTTCCAGCCTGGGGCTGGCATTGCAGAGAGACCTTGCGGGGACAGCGCCTATGTGGAGATGACAAGCTGAAGTGAAGCCTATGTAGAAACAGGTAGAGAAACTGGGAATAACAAAAAGATAGATAAATGAATAGATAAATAAATAAATAAATAAATAAAAACCCAAAGAGAGTGATAGAAAAGGGGAAATTTTTAGCACAGAACTAGGAATAACAAAAAGAGTATTTTTTTTAAACAAAGGGCAAAGAGAGTGACAGAAAAGGGGAAATTTTTTGCACAAAAATTTCCCAAGAACAGTGACATCATTTCTACTGAAAGAACCTTTGGCAGTCATAGAAGTGAGACAGAGAGTAGGTAGAGCTGAGAAGAGGACGGTGAGAAAAAGATGAACAGATAGGAGACAATATTGAACAACTGCGACAGTTTCTTCATGAATAAAAACTGATCAAGACGTGTGTTTTTTAAAGTTTAAAAAATAGTAATTTTTTAAAACAAATATTTTTTTCTTTAAAAAACCCAGTTTTTCTTCAAGCTTCACGACAAGACATGCACATACAATGACATGCATATTGCACACCTACACAATCACACAATCACCTTAAAACCCCACAGAACCACAGATGATCAGTAAAGTGGACAATACTCTCAATAAGACACATCCTATGATTTCCATTTGCCATACCAAAAAAAGCAACAACAACAACAAAAAAGAAAGAAAGAAAAAAGAAATGATGATTCCATTTTACCATGCTGTCATTCTCAGAGAGGTTTGTCCCACCCCCACACCCCCTCTCTTGAGTTTATTACAAACTCCAATATTTCCCTTAGCTGATCCAAGTATGATACAGTGCTGATAAAATGTTAAGCAATATGAAGATATCTTTTTTCTTTAGACATGATACTTTATATTCTCTTTGGATTTTTCTTCCCACTCAGGAAAAATCAATTTGTATCTTCCTACTGTACAGGGGGAAAGATATTCAATAGTTCACGAGAATATGCAGTCTTTTCTGGTGGGTGGGCTCACGGTGGCTTAGCACTGAACTGAAAGCATTTTGTGGAGCGCTGGCTGTGGTGTGGTGACGCATTAAAACAAGCCTGGATAAGGCTCTTACGTTATGCGATCAAGATAAGGGATGTGATCCCCCCCCCCCCCCCCCCTCCCAAATACAAAAGCGAAAATAACATCACACATCCCAGGAAGGAAGGAAAATGTTAACATGAAAGTGCCCTTTCATTCAGAGCTCCAGAAAGAATTTCTTAGCAAAACACTGATCAGTGAACTGACTGGACACAGATATCAGAAAGAAAAGATATCAGAAGAAAAAAAAGAGGGAGACAGAGGGAGAGAGACAGAATTGTGGAAATTTCTAGCTCAGAAATTCCAAACGGTGGATTTACCATACTTACTGGAAAAAAGCAGTAATGCTGATGTACATGTATAAAAGATTTTTTAAAACACAACAAATTAATAAAAAGCATACAAACTGTCAACAGAGATAAACCTTTCAACTGACACACTATAAGACATGCAAGCATGTCTTCCTTAAGTGGCATGCTTTGAACTCTGTTGCTTTGTTTTTTCCAAATTCATAGGCAGCAAAGTATTAATATAATAGACAGTTGCCCTTAAAAAAAAAAATTTCAGTTGAATGGGCATCCAAATTATAAAGACAGATTTAGTGTTTGCTGACAAACCTATTGAAAAAGTTTAAAATGTAGCACAGCAATAAAAAGTCCTTGAAATTTTCAAAACCACATCCAATCTCTGCCTCTTGGCAGTTGAAAACAATGTCTCATCACAAAACCTCCTTTTGAAATCTCTTTGCAGTTCAAAATAGCCTGACAAAATCAAACTCTATCCTTTCCGTGTCTTTGCAGTTTCACGCAACATCTCCTGACAAGACGTCATTCACTTCAGTCGCTTTCCAGCTCAAGATAACTCCTTACAACAAAACCACACACACACACTCTGCAGTTCAACATAAGTTTTCATGACCAAATCTGATCAATTCATTGTCTCTTTGAACTTCAGGATCTATAACCACTCATCCATTCACACACACAATTCCAAACTGGATGTAAAAAAGCACATGAGTGCTTATTCCATTATCCTATATATAAAAGATTAAATAAAATAAATAAAAATAAATAAATAAACCTGCCTCTGTTATAAGACTGATGATAAAATACATGCCAGTATTTATCGTTTAATCGCTGGTTTAATGCACTACATGTTTTGTACATAACATCCACTCTTGCACAAACTCACTGCGAAATGAACTGTGACGTACACAATGTGAAGTTCTCTCTCACATAGCATGACTCCCCCCACCCTGAATTCCTTCCTAAACATCTGCTACTTTTCCCAGAGCAAAGATTAGTTTCATCCACCACCACTAAAAAAAGTGTATACAAAACAAGCAAATAACAGTGTGTGTATGTGTGTGTGTGCTTGTGTGTATGTGTGAAAGGGTGCTAGCACAAACACACATGTGTATATATGTATGCTTTTCTAAATGGCCAACAAAGTTATGTGAACAAAGCAGAAATCAAGACAGACCACAGTGGTTAAGTACATCCCAAATTCAGTAGTATGGCAATGACAAATCTTGTTGGAGAAGCAAGGCTGCAAAATATGATCAGCCACTGACGTGGCTGGACTGTCCCCATCAAATGATAGGCCGATTTTCTCACTTCACATCCGTTTCATCACTTTCAGAACAAAAACACATTAGTCCACTGGTGCATACCATATCATGCTCCTGTTCTGTACAGCAGATGGGCATTACTGTCTCACATTTTCAACGTGTGAGAAATTTTTGTTTCTCCTTTTCAACATGTGTGAACAACATCTCCCATCCTGTACATGTTGAGAAAAATTCAAGTTATATTGCTTTACAGACACATGTTAGCTGGGATTTGTTTTCTTATTATTATCTGGAACGTTCTGTAAGGCACACCAACTCTTTTGTTTCTCTTGTTCTCGCCAAGGGTCAACATATGCTGTTGCCTAAAATAACAAAGTATATATGACCACTAAAACACCCCAAAGAAACAAAACCATGATCTGTAAGCAAAAATATTATTTCCCCTATCATGCCCAAAAAAAGAAAATGCAGGTTCGCACACATAAAACCCTCAAATTTAAATAATTATTAAAAGCCAGAATTAAACTCGTACACATTCAGCCATATCATTTTCCTCCTCTTTGAAAGAAGGCATGATAAGCCACAAAGATGACAAGCTTAGCCACTCAGCACTGTTCACACCTCTAAAGCAAAACTGGGAAAATACCTGGTGAATGTGTAATCTTCTTAAAATTTAATTACAAAGTGAAAAGCCTCACTGATGCACATGTGTAAATATGAAATTTAGGTAATGACATTGAAAAGATTATTATCTGTAATGACTATAGAGAGTTATCACCAATATTAATTAACAAACAAACAAAAAGACGACTTCCCACATCCCAGGCAGGTGTTATCTGTTTGAATGGAATCCTCGCGTGTCGTCAGGACCAAGTGGCTGTCGTATGATGCTGTTTCCTGGTCTGCCTTCCTCTTTGTTCACTTTGTACTGTCTGTTTAGAAAAGGAAAAGAAAAAAAAATTAAAAAAAGAAAAAATAAAATAAAAATAAAATATATATATATATCTATATATATCTATATCTATATCTATATATGCATGCATGCATGCACACACATTGTACACAGACACACAAACATAAACCACACACACAAACATTTGCAGTTGAACAGAAATTGAATCCTGGGGCTGTGTGTGTGTGTGTGTGTGTGTGTGTGTGTGTGTGTGTGTGTGTGTGTGTGTGTGTGTGTGTGTGTGTGTGTGTGTGAGTGAGTGAGAGAGAGAGAGAGAGAGAGAGTGTGTGTGTGTGTGCACATTTGTGTGTGCACGTGCATGTGTGCGTACATGTGTGTACGTGTGTAAATGCTCATACATACACGTCATGATCTGTGCATGCATGTTACGATGAAACCCTGACTGAATGGCGCAAGTCACTGACTGCTCGAGTCTTTATGTTACTTTGAATGCTCCTCTCTTAACACTATAACTGCCGTTTCTATTTTCCTACCCATTAACTGTAAAATCCATTCCTCTCCTGCTATCATTATTTCATTTGGCCCACAGTCTATGCTGTTGCATCTTTGCACCTTAGGATCCTTACAAGTGAAGCGCTATACAAGCTCCACAAGTTTACATTACACTATTATATACATTCCTTCACTTACTTGTCTGAAGCGGAAACCGCACAGTTGACAGGGGTGAAAGGACCAGTGCTGTTAGGATCTGCCTCTGCCTCACTGGCCTCTGCTGCTCCGAAAATCCTCATTCTGGCCTCTGCATACTCCGCCTCACGCTGCTCCAGAGTTTTCATCGGTTTGTTCACTTTGGCAACATTTCTGCAAGTGCACACACAGAGATGCATGACTACGCAAGAGTGTTTTTTTGACACGCAGATACCACGCTCGCACACATATGCACACACTCAAATAAACACACCACTACCACCACACACACCATGCACACACCACACCACAAAAGGCAACGAGTGGCAGTTAGATGTATGAAGAGATGATAAATCAAAATGAACATTTTATACTCCACATATATTTTCATACGAAACTGTGGGGAAAGGAAATCCTTTATGTGTGTCTGTTAAAGGGAGGACTTACCTTTTATTTGGGGGTGGGGAAGGGGGGGGGAACAGGTCCCTTAGGATTGCGAATATATGCCATGAAAGACTGGCTAAATTTCTGACACAAAGTCAATGATATATATTTTTTAAAATGAAATAAAAAAGAGAACACGACTATACAGGGAAAAAATCCAGAAAGACAGTCCCATTACTTACTACCACAAGCCTCCCCAAATGTACCTGACCTGGCCAACCTACCCACGCTACAGAAATCTTGTTACTTCACTTAAAAATGCTTTCTCAACAGCTGCAATCAGCTTGTTGACTGATGCAAGAATCTTATTTGACTCTGCAAAGCACTGTGACTGCTTCTGTTCTTAGCTGCATGTTCTAGATCTCTCAATTCCATGCCTTCTTCCAATCTTCATTCAGTTGTTTTTCTTGACAATGTTAATCAAGACTCTGATGAAGCCAAAGTGCTGTTTGATACTGAGTCAGTGCCATGCACAAAATTAATATACAGTACACTATTTTCTCAAAGAACAGACAAAAAGAAAATCTTTGTGGTGGCCAGACTTAAAACTCTGTCACTGATGTTTTCCTTTACTCGTACTTTGCATAATTTGTCATCTTTAAAAGATAAACTCCAATGGTGATGAAAATTAAAATAGCAGTTTTTTCACATTCAGCTTATCAGAAACATTGACAAAAATGATGCTTGGATAACAAGTTATATAAATGGCAGCTTTGATGGCAGGAGTGCTGTTAAGTGATGTGGCCTTTCTTCATTTTTTTGTTTGGTGCCAGATAGGGTGCACCACTCAAGATATGAAGGGACTGGGTAGGATTTATATGCTGGAATCCCACTATGCCACAGCCTATAATTGTATTCAAGTTCATATGAACTGAGTAATTTTTTTTTCACTTCAGTTTTTAAAAGATCTGCACAATAACTTGACTTGAAAAAAGAGAAATTCATGAACAATGCCCAAAGAGTATTTTCCATAACCAAACATTTTACTAAATGTGTGTGCGCATGTGTGTGTGTGCATGTGCACATGCATGCACGCTTGATTACATGCATGTGTACATGCAACAATTTTTTTTGGTCCAACAAATCACAAAAGCACTAGTCTTCAAGTATGACATAAAGGAAAATGTTTGAAGAATAAATTTATCACAGATCTTTTAAGCCTCACCCTAGTAGGCTCCCTACCTGGGACTGTTTCCCAGCACACTGTGTGAGTTGCTGTTGGGTTCTCGTTTCAAGATCCGAACCTGAGGTTTGTACTCCGTCCTGCCTGTGTCCTCTTGCATCACGATTGGCTGAGGCCTAAAAATAGCATATAAAAAAAGTCATATTTAAAGATCACACATACAGTCGTACAGATTATTTAAAGAATGCAAATGAACCCAACACTCAGAAAGTCACATTTGTAGACCATGTAAACCACGTGAATACAAAGTGAAGAGTTACCACTAAAAAAGTTCTGTGAACAAAAACAACAACAAAACAAAAAACAAAAAAAGGAGAGGAGGAGGAAAGAAAAGGACCACACACAAAAAAGGGGGGTTGGGGGGGGGAGGGGGCGGGGGACACCTCCCACATTAAAGTAAACAGATATAATAGATTAACCACTAGACTGCCCCACCCAGAAATTTTCCAGGGCTAAATGTGCTCTATACGCCTACAACCCAGAAAATTTCCGGGGTGTCGAACGGAAGTAAACAAGCCAGCTTCCTTGACTACAGTTAAAGGGAAAGAACTCTAAAATTAGTGGAGATCACTCTCCTGTTGCTTGGCAACATCCAGCTGCAAAAACGTGGCAAAAACGATAGTTTTTTAGCTCATATTTTGTGTTTTTATGCATGACTGCTTGGGAAGTTCTTGTTCAAAATGGCTGACACTTCTTGTTGAAGACATCAATAACTTTACACAGCTGTAAAAGTGGCAAATAAAACTGGAGATTTACCTAACAATGATGAAAACGATCATGTATGATTCAGAAGAGAGTGCATTTAAAAAAAATGAATGAGATTTGGCCTGGACTTATGTTTGACGTTATTGAGATGGGGGGTACTCAGAATGACAGTGGTGATGAAGAAATCATATTTTTTGTCGATTTTTTACATTTTAAATATATTTTCGCAGTGAAATATCATGCTAACTAATTTGAGCTTGCCTCGAAGTAATCTACGGTATATATACTGTCATTGGGTAGACTATCAGGAATATTCATGTATTAGTTTCTGAGTAAGAGGGATATGAACATAGCAGTGGTACATAAGAATTTTATTCCCCGGCATATAGGGTGCACTTGCACTGGGCAGTTAAGAGGTTAATACACAGGGACAGAACAAAAATTAGACAAAACAAATTATGGATGACACTGACATCAACACTACACTGACTTAGTCTACACATCTACAGTAAAGCAACGTGGTCTCTCCAGAAAAAGCAGCCAGACTTTCATACAGATGATTTTGCTATAACCACACGTTTTACTACACATCCAGTTTACCATGCTTTACTGATCAAGCCTTTAGTCTTTACTGCCTTTGTGTAAACTTTTGCCCCCACCCCCTCTCCCCGGAAAACAAAAAGAAAAAATACAAAACTTATAAACTGCCATTTAATTTGAATATTACTTGAATAGCTACTTTTTTTTTAAAAAGAAGAAAAAGAAACTTCAAGCCTTTAAGTTTAACAGGAAAATTCTTCACAATATTAACACTACTATTATCATTCTGAATATTCTGAATAAACTGGCTATGCTGCAGTCTAATAAATATATATACTTATTCATGAGTTAATACTTAGATACGAGTAAGTTCTACACAGAACATTTCTTAATAGAATGTCCCAAAATAAAGAAAATTTGTTGTTTTTGTTCAAAGTAAGATAAAGCCTTTCTGGCATCTTTTGCTCGGGTTTCCAAGGAAGCAAGAAAAGGATAAATCAAGAAATAATGGGTTTTTATGAGATCAGTCAATCATTTCATTATCATAGCAAAATGAAAATGATTTAGGTACAGAACTGCAAAGATTTAAATTAGAGTACCTGCCTGACAGATGGGTGGGTGTGACTTACAAGCCTAAGACCAGACTGGCTGAATGCAGCATGACTGGAATGAACCACTGCTTAGGTCAAACAGGAATCCATCCCTATGCTCTATCAGATGTTCTAAGCTATGGTCAACCTAAACATTTGCTGAAAACATATCGAACTGTACCTTTTTAAATCTATTATAATTACAAATAACTTTCTGTCTAGATTTCTCTGTTCATATTCTATGAGTCTAGATTTCTCTATTCATATTCTAAGAGGACATACTATAAGTATAAGTAATTTACTAAGTTAGTAAACATCTGTCTTACCTCTCCTCTGTTGCACCACTTGAAACTGAGATCTTCTTGAGTCGCTCATCCAAAACCTGAATAAAAATAAAATCAATTTTTTAGATCACTGTTATTTTAATATACAAATTGCAATTCATTTCAGTGCATGATTTTTTTTAATACACTAAAGGGAAAGAAATCATGAATGATTGTTAACTATGATTGCAAAAAAGTCACTGTTGTAAAAATAAATTCCTTTTAAGTTCTACTTATAAGATGATTGACATAAACCAAACATAATATATCAAACAAATAAATAATGAATGTTGTCAGTTCTCACCGGCTATGAAGTCATTTTTTTTTTTAAATGACACAAATCATGCACAATGTCTTTAACTTTTAGTCTTACTTAGTTTAAGTGAAATATATATTCATTTCTTAATTATTGAAATGAAGCCTTAACATATCCTTATTGCTTTGTTGTGTATGTTAGGACCTTGATAAGTTGTGTTTTCTTGTTGCAAACTTTTTTTTAAAGTGGAATATGGGTGTTTGGCTGTAAACTGGATACACTTACTATTGTCTTGAGTAAATGGACATGTATAGACTTTAGGCACTTTTAAACTGACTGGCAACAGCATCATGAATTCTTGCAAAAAACAAACTGTCAACCTTTTCTTTTTTCTTTTGTTCTACGTTGTTACTAATTTGCATACAAGAACGATAAGATGACAGCCAATTCGCGGTTATTCATGGGCATTCGGGGTGTGATATGGGGTCCAGGTGTTCACCACCTAAGCCAGGAAGTGTATGGGAAATTGGTCTTCCTCACCTAGAAAACGAAAGGACATATTTCACAATTTCAGCCACCATTGATCCACAGCAGTTGTCCATCACCAGTTAACACATATTTCATGTATAACTAATGTAATCCGATGGGCTAGAACTAGAAGCCTCATTGACAGTTTTCCGAAGCCCCCTAAACCTGAGGAGCATCAAAACTCCCCCACCCCACCCCCCTTCAGACGAAAAATGCCGAACAACAGACCGCTACTCATTCTGATTGTATACGGCACTGACTGCAACTAATATTGCCAGACTGAGTTCTGATGAAAGTTGTAGTTTAGTATTTGAAGACCTAAAGCTTTTTGGACTGGATCAGATGTATATCAATTCACTCGGAAAAATTAGTGAAAATGATAGATTTATCACCCAATCGATCCTATAAGGTTTTAGCTTATTTTGGTTTTGACTTTGTAATCAAACTCTGTAGAATAACTAGATACATTTTACTGAATACTGTAGCACTATGACAATGATAAATCAGGCAATACTTCAACAGACATTACCCCGCTGTCCACCTGATCTTCCCAGCTACCCAGAACGTCTCCAGAATCCTCCGCCATTTCGGTGAGCAGACTAATTGCCGGTTGTCCTAAAATTGCACTAGATTCCAACAATAACCTAAAATATATGCTTTTTACGGCATTAACTGGCTTCTACTGACAATCACGTGAAAGATTCATGATATATATTTGCATAAGTTGATCACGACTTTTGTGATAACTAGTCTTACGACCTTATGACACGCATATTTATTGCCCCCAAGGTGAAGGTAACAATCAGGTTCAAGTTCATAGTTGGTTGTACGGCTCCTACTTTCGTTATTAAAAGACTGCATGTATGTGATAAGAGGGACAGCGAGAATAGCCGGAATTATATGAAGGTAGGGGGAGAGGGGGGGGGGGTCTGCAATGTTAGTGGGATGATGTAATCTGTTCGAGGTGAGGATAGGCTGTGCTATGAATAATATGTTAGGAGAAAGGACAATAGGCTGCAATAGAGAGAGGGGGAGGGGGGGGGGGGGGGGGGGGGGGGGGCTCTTAAATGTTAGGGAATAAGTTCTGCTGTGAATTGCTGTTACGTTATTCTCCTGTTAAATGTGTTTGTAATCCTCTATACACCAAAAAGGGTTAAGGGTATTAAATCTGGGACTCTGTGTGTGTGTGTGTGTGTGTGTGTGTTGTGTGTGTGTGTGTGTGTGTAAAAGTCAAAGTCAAAGTCAAGTCAAACTTTCATTTTCAGATGGTACATTGAATAAGCAGTGCATTTGCTTTTTTTTCATTAAGCCATCTAAAAAAAATTTTTAAAGAAGAAGAAGGAAGAAAAAAAGATATATACGCAGACACAGAATAAAAACCTAATCAGTGATAAACCATACAAATCAAACAAGAGAAAACAATAATATATGCATACATAAAGATTTTTTTTTTAATCCTGAACAATGTTCAACCATACAAATCAAACAAAGAAAAATTCTTCTGAAAAGATATCCACCATAAAACAAACAAACCACACACAAAACCCAAACTAAAACAAACAAAACAAAACAAAAAAAGACACCACCAACTCCTCCCTCCCCCCCCCCCCCCCAAAAAAAAACCCTCCAACCACACAAACAACTAAACAAAACCAAAAAAAGATAAAACAACAAGAACCACCACAACAAGCAAATAAACAAACACATACGTACACAACAACAACAGCAACAATAACAAACATAAAACAACAATAACAATGTGTGTGTGCGCGTGTGCATGCACATGTGTGTGTGCATGCGTGTTATTATCATTATTATTATTCATTCTTTTATTTTGAGGATAATGGAATACGCAGTCATGTGCTTTTTGGTTTTTTTACACCAGTTCCCCATGTGTACGCAATTTTGTAAATGTTGTCATCTGTTCCCACAGACACACAATGCCACACACACACACACACACACACCCCTCTCTTCAGCAGCAGCATCTATTTGTCAGATTAATTTTAAACTATAACGATTTTGTTTCATTTCTCAGCTAGAGCTCAAAGGTTCACCAATGGTGAGATGTTGCATATGCAGCATTTTTTTTCCCACCTTGAAGGTAGCCGCATTCTGACTTCAGGGTTATAGTATGAATTTATGCAATAATGATAATGAAAAACTCCACATGTAAGCAAGAAATAACATTATTTTCAGGAACAAAAACAAAACGTATCAAATGTTATTATCATAAAAAAGTCACCTGTAAACAAGAAACAAACTTGTTTCGGAGAAGGAAGAAAAAAAAGAGATCAAATGTGATTATAACACACACACACACACACACACACACACACACACACACACACACCACACACACACACACACACACAATTTGTAAACAAGAAACAAATTTATTGCAGTGAACGACGGATACTATATAGCCGTGTAAGACTGTTCGACTTCAATCTCATGGGTCCATAATGGGTTTGAATCCCTAAAATCAACTTCAAGTGCAGACCTGCCAGTGTCGTAATTCCCTTTGTGTATATTTGCATGCAGAAGATCAAATATGCATGTTTAAGATCCCGTAATTCATGTCAGCTTTTGGTGGGTTATGACAACACAATCATAGCCAGCATACATCCCCTAAGTCAGAATGCGGCTACCTTCATGGTGGGCAATAAAGGTCACATACACAAACCCTCACCATTGGTAAACCTCAGAGATCTATTGGAGGAACAAAACAAACCAAAAATTCAGAAAACAAAAATAGAGTCAGATCAAAATATGATCACCCAAAACAAAAAGGAAAGAAAAAAACAAAGAAGAAATAACTGGTAAACAAGAAACAAACTCATTCCTTGTAAAGAAGAAACAAACTTACCCTTGAGCTTAATCATGGACTTGTTTCAGAAATTATGTGTATTGGTGTATGTGAGTGCACAGGTGTGCGCATGTGTAAAGTGAAAGTGTTACGGGAGTTCTCTTGCACTGTTGTAAGCAAGCATACACACAGACGATGTCAATCACTTGCAAAACACTGTCTGGTCTGCGAGCCAACTTTCATTTTTCCAAAAATGACTCCAACCTTTTAATGATTCTTACAGGCAATTCTGTTCTTCCCGTTTTTACATCAGTATCTAAACATAATTTTGGTAGACCTAAAGTCAAGCTACAATAAAAAGTCATCTTTGTATCACTTCTGAAATATTGGCCACAAAGAGCCTTTTCATAAACTGTCAGTTTCTTGTGCCAAGCTGATCAAAATAGTCAACATCAGAGTACTTGAACAAAATGCACTTTCAAAAAGGAAGGTGGCAGGATGGTGAAGATGTACACCTGCCTAACAAGTAAACTGTGAGGTCCTGGGTTTGATTCCCTGCCTTGTCCTGTCTTCCCAGTTTGACAGGCACAAGTTAAAAACCCATTCCACCTTTTAAAAAAAAAATCTTTTATATCAAGGATAATGGAATTAGCACTTATGTGCTTTTTTACATCCAGTCCCCGTGTGTATATGGTTATGCAAATTCTGTCATCTGTTCCCACCGGCACACAATGGCCTACTCTTACGAAAAGTGGAACAGGTTTTAACGTGTGCGCCAGATGTTCTGCGTGCGTTCGCACATGGGACCTCGGTTTATAGTGTCATCCGAAGGACTTATTATTCATTTTGAAAAGAATAGGCCGTTTTGTGATGTTAAGAATGGATGACAAATTCTTAAAAAAAAAAAAAACATGCACAGAGGAGTGTTTAGACACCACTGTGGAAGTTGGAATGCAGCTACCTAAATGGTCAGTGGGGAAAAAAAAAAGGTTACATATGCAAAAAATCTCACCATCAGTGAACCTCAGAGCTCAACCCAAGGAACAGGGAAAAAGAACTCCCAAACCTAAACCATTTAGGCTTTTAAGAAATATGTGTGCAATCCTCTTTAGTTTGTGATCTTCACTAACATTTCAATAGATGGTGACCAACTCTGCAGAGGTGACAAAGAGAGCACTTGTTCAGGTGTCTCCGTCAGTTTGTGAGCTTGGAAAACAGCTTAATGAAGTGGTTTCTTAAGCAAAAGTGTCAGATCAAGATCGATCCATGACAGAAATATGTGTGTCAATGACAAATGACAAATTCTTTTATTTCGAGGATAATGAATAAGCACCCATGTGCTTTTTTACATCCAGTCCCCGCCCTTAGGGATATATATATATATATATATATATATATATATATATATATATATATATATATATATATATATATATATATATATATATATATATGAGAGAGAGAGAGAGAGAGAGACAATGACAAAGGTTTATTGTGATAAGCAAGATGCCCATTCACAAGGAGACAGTGGGGGGGGGGGGCTGGGCATAAAACACATAATATCAAATACCGAGAACAACAAATTTCAGCCCAAATAGTCATCATGTAATGGATTCCAGAACATGGTTACGTAGAGATTCATATCTTTTTTCATAAGTAACTGTCAAGGTGGAAGAGTTTCCACAAAACTGTACAAATTCAAAATCAATTTTTTACAACAAACTGGTCTGGGACAAGAAAACAAGATCACAATGTCTCTTCTTCCTAGGTTTTTTTTTTCATGGCATGTGCAATTTTACACGGCATAGGAACCAAGACTTTAGTTAGGTGTTCAGTAGTAAACGGCATCCAGACACGATGGTTTGTGAAACTGACGATCTTGTTTTTCGTTTTCAATGGACTGCTGATGACACACCCCCAGATTTGTTTTGGTTTGTGAAAAGGAACACCAGGCTGATGACCAATGAGGAATCACAAGCTGACGCTGTGGTGCCCTGTTGACCGGGAGAAAATGAAAGATCGAATCAGTGCCGGACTTGATGTGATGCATATAATAGTGGACGCAGTTCGATTCTTGCTTGGATGACCAGTGTGTGTGTGTGTGTGTGTGTGTGTGTGTGTGTGTGTGTGTGTGTGTCAAGTCAAGTCAAGTCAAAATTTTATTTCCAGATGGTACATTGAATAAGCAATGCATTTGCTTTTTTTTCATCAAGCCATCTATCTAAGAACAAATTTCGTAATGATTTATACTAAGTCACTACATTATAGCATCATTACCATTAAATTAAACCAGTAAAAAAGAAAAAAAAAGGAAAAAATCGTTAAGGTAATACATTGAAAATACAAATTACCACATATACATATACACGCACACACATACTCATGCACACCTGTGGCACTCACGTCCACACACATTTAAATAAAATGTTTTAAGAATTAAAAAAAAAAAAGCATAAAACGTCAGGACAAACAAATTACTTCACTTACTGTTTCATCCATTTTTTCACGTTTATACTTTAGATATAAAAAAGGTACAGGAATAAAACGTTAGAAAATACTAGGCATTCGTCGTTACTGATAAATTACCTTCAATGACCTCTCTCTCCTCTCCTCCTCACCAGCAAAGGTGAGCTTTTTTTTATGCGCTCATACTTTTCAAATAGCGCTTTTTTAAAAATGACATATTCACACAATAATATCCAAGCAAGAGAAGTCAAATAAGATTACAATAATGATTATTATAATAGAGATACAATTATAACAACAATCACCCATCACCATGAGACAACAATATAACAAATGATCCCCATCACCATGAGACAACAACATAACGATGATAACAGAAAAGCATTGGAAAGGATGGGGGTGGGGGAGAGTATCAAGGGGGAAGGGGAAATACACTTCAATCAATAGAGAAATAATAATTTTTAAAAAACCCAATTATTCAAACAAGTAGAACCCTATAGGATACAGAATTCAAAAGCCCATAATCAACTGGACTATCAAAACTAAAACAATATCAAACTAAAACAGTATCGCTTATAATAATACTAATAATCTCATCTCTAACTGCAATAAAAACAACTTCCACGATAAAATCTATTGAATTAGACAAGACAGGGCATGAGGAGAGGAGAGTGAGGAGAGGAGAAGAGAGAGAGAGAGAGAGAGAGAGAGAGAGAGATGAGAGAGAGAGAGAGAGAGAAGAGAGAGAGAGAGAGAGAGAGAGAGAGAAGGACACACTATCAAGCTATCAGGTTACCATAAAATGATTTTTAAAAATTTCCTCCTTTCCACTTGTTTCAACATTGCAGATTATTTACTAGCTTGCATAGATTCTCTTATTCTTTGCATGATTAGTGTGCCTCTTTCTGCCTCCCCTCCGTCCACACATATACAGTGTGTTACTGTAGAATTTCTAGTCACAGTAAGATATACTTGAATTTTTTGTTGTTGTAGGGAATACCATTAGTGCTGGTAAATGTAAGTATGGTTGATTTTGCCGTATTAATCATGGTTGATTTGCCTTATTAGTCAATTCCTAGGCATTCATGCATTAAATGGCTTTTTAGCTGTGTCTTGAACTGATTTTTGTTTTTGATACATTTTAAGCGTTTTGGGAGCTTGTTCCATAAGTCACTACCTGAGTACAGGAAGCTTGTTTTGTAAAGATTATTTCTTGGTCTCGGAAATGTTAGTAGATGATTATGTCTGTGTTCATTGATTTTGAAGCTATTGGTGATCTTTGGAGGGGCATTTCCATTGACAACTTTCTGGACAAATAGAGCTTTATTTAGATAAAGTCTGTTTTTGAAGGTTAAGATATTTGTTTTCTTATAATCGTTGATGGTTAGGGAGCTTGATTTTAGTAGAACAAGTTTCAGTGCTCTTTTATATAATCTATGAATCATTTTAAATTTGTATCACTGCAGCTGTCCCAAAGAGATGAAGCATAGTCAACTATAGGAAAATATGGCCGCAAAAAAAGAGTTTGCGAGAGTGGTTATTTAGAAAATGTTTTATTTTTGATATTGAAGTAGCTTGTAAGAAAGACGTTTTCCTAGCGCCTCACATGGTCGGTCCAAGTAAGATTTTTGTCAATAATTACACCCAGAATTCTGTGGGAGTCAACTTCTTCAATTATCTTTTTATCTATCAACAGAGGTTGGAATTTATCTTTCATTTTTTGTCTCTTTTGTCTTGCTAGTACATACATACACTTAGTTTTTCGCGTATTTAGGGACATATGGTTTAGCTTAGTCCAAGTAACCAATCTGTCAATATTGTGTTGAAGTTTGATTGTAAGTATGTGGGGGTCAGAATCACTACAATAGAGGGATGTGTCATCAGCAAAAATTTCACAGCTACATTCTAGAAATTGGGGTAAGTCATTTACATAGATTGAAAATAGAAGTGGACCCAATATTGACCCTTGTGGTACTCCATGTTTAATAGGTACTAGTTCTGATGTTTGATTATTTGCAGTTACTAGCTGCTGCCTATTCGACAAAAAGCTTTTCAAAAGATTTATCATTTCTGGTGTTAGTTTATACAAGTGAAGTTTACGCAATAATAGGGAATGATGATTACATCAAATGCTTTTTCAAAGTCAACAAAAGAAGGCCTGTATATTTATTTTCATTGATGTTGTGTAGGAGACTGTCTGTAATTTGTGTAAGAGTTGTGTGACAGGAATTGTTTTACGAAAACCTGACTGATCTTCATTTAATAGATTGTTGTTTACAAAGTAGGAATATACGGATTTTTGGATATGTTTTTCAAAGGGTTTAGATAAGACAGACAGAATTGAAATTGGTCTGTAATTTGAAGGACAAGCAGTATCACCTGATCTGTGGACTGGTATGATTTTTGCCTTTTTAAATATGGCAGGAAAGTTGTTTTTCTCTATGCACAAGTTATACAAGTATGTCAGTGTTCCAGCTATAACTTGACCACAAAGCTTAATTATTCTTCCATCTAGATTGTCAAAACCACGTGTTCTGGAACTTTTTTGAAGAGACAGGCGTTCCAAGACGTCTGTGATTGTCATTGGCAGTAGTTTAAATGGGAATTTTATTTCTTTTGATTCGATATATTGTTCTAAGTAATGGAGATCATTTTCATTTGACTTGTCATTTGATATTACTTTGTCGGCAATGTTTGAGAAGTGGTTGTTCAATTCATCAGCTGATATATCTTTAACTGTCTGTTGACTTTTTGATATAGGTTTATTACATAATGTGTTGATGGCTTTCCATACTTGTCGAGAGTCGGTTGTTGTAATTAACAACTTTTGAATGTAATCACGTTTTGATTTCCGTTTTAGTGAAGTTACTTTGTTTCTTTGTGCTCTGAACTGCTCATTTGAACCATGTGTTTTCAAATAGTCTCTTAGGTGTATTTCGGATTCTATGTCTTTTGTTATCCAAGGTGGTTTGATTTTTTCTTGAACTCTTTTTTTTTTATGAAAGGGCATGTTTGTGTATACTGAAGTAATGTACTAATCCAAAATTCAACAGCTTCATCAGGGTCTCGGATTTGGTATATGGCATGTAATGGCGAGTTTGTCAAGTCTGAAGGAAATCTTGCTCGTTAAAGTTTTTAAAATTTCTGTAAAAATTAGTTTATGCCCTACTTTAGGTATTTTGATACGATTTTTAAACCAAGTAAAGCACACTGGATTATGATCACTGCATCCACATGAGGGAGCACATACTTCTGTTATGTGTTGTTTTGTAGTAGTGTAGATATGATCTATTAATGTTTTAGAGTTATTTGTTATCCGAGTTGGTCTATCTATTAGTTGTTCTAGGCCAAACATAGTAATGTTGTGGCTCCATTTTGGTTTAGGTTTTAATAAGTCTATGTTAAAATCCCAAGAATAATTGTTTCATTGTTTAAAAGTATTACCTCGTCCATAAGGGAGTTGAATTTTTCTAGCCAGTCTCTGGTTTCTGAAGGATTTCTGTATATAAATCCTATTAATATTGGTCTATTGTGTTTTAATTTTATTTCAATCACATGGATTCAATGTCATAAACCTCAAGGTTATATATTCTTTTACATACTGAGCGAGGAGGTATATATGTAAGTAACCGGTGTACTTGGGTTTGTGAGGATCTTCACGAAAGATTTGATACCCTGGAATATTCATGTGTGCATCTGTAACATTTGGAGAGAAGTCGGGATTCAGCTAGGCAAAACAAATGAAAACTGATTTCACTGTTGTATAGTATGGTTGCAATGTCATCTTTTTTGTTTGTTGCATTGTTGATATTCAGGTAGCCTACTCGGAGGCCTGTTTTGTTGCCACTTCTCTGAAGTTAGGACATTAATATATGTCAGGATTGATTGGCTAATTTATGTATGTATTTTCTTGTTCTGTACGTTTAAGTAAACTATCAAAATAGAAGACCCGTTTAGTAGGTTTTCTATTCAATAATCAAACAGGAGAATATAATATGAAATGAAGGAACACCCAATAAAAACGAAACAATACTAAAGGTCAATTTCAAAAGCTGCTCTGGATCTGCAAAAAAATCGATCTGTTATATCAACACAGTATATAAATCCAGTCCCCTTTATATTTCATACACTAAATGGAGATCAAAGTATACCACACGTACATTAAAGAGTAGAATATTTTGATAAAGAAATACTACAAAACTTCTTCTTTTTTTTCTAAATCAATAACTATCACTTACACAATACACGTATTCATATAAAGCTCTAAAACAAGGAAGATACAGTCACAAGCAGTAGATACAATAACAAAGTATAGAATTTCTTGGAAAATCAATAGCAAAATTTGTCTCTAAAACAACTGTTCTGATGCTAGAGTCTCTGGTGTAGCAATATAGCTGCTAATCACAACAGTCAATTGTTTCAATCAAGCAGATTGCTTGTATAAACCAGCAATATAGCTGCAGTTGCAAAAGTCAATTGTTACAGTCAAGCAGACTGCTTTACAATCCAGCAATATAGCTGTTAGTCACAAAAGTCAAATTGCTTCAGTCAGGCAGAACCATTTATAAACCACACAGCAGCACGACATTGATCAACATCATTTAATTTACTGGGAAAAAGAAAGAAAGAAAAAATGAAAGGAAAAAAGGAGAGGTGAAGAAAAGTATGAGAGAGGGAGAGGGCAAATTGTTGGGGAAGAATTGAAGCAATCATTTATAATTCTTGTGATCAATGTACCTTCTGTTTGGATGCAGGCAGACAGACACACACACACACACACACACACACACGCACACTTGCAGAACGTACATGTGCACGCACGCATGCGCACGCGCGCACCATACAACACTCTTTCATTCACTCATATACCCACACAAGTCCTTCGGATGATACTATAAATCGAGGCCCTGTGTGCCAACACTGGCAGAACATCTTGTGCACATGTCAAGTCCTGTTTCGCTCTTCGAAAGAGCAGGTCACTGCGCGCCTTCGGGAACAGATGACAAAATCCACAAAACCGTCCACACACAGAAACTGGATGTGAAAAACAACAACACCACATGAGTGCTTATCCCATTGTCCTTGATATGAAAGAACAAATAAAATAAAAATAAAATAAAGATAAATAAAACACACCCACATGTTCATGCACACACTTTCATCACACACATGTACACGCACATGCACTCACAGACACATGCACCCTACATTATTTTGTCAAATATCTAAGTAGCTCAGAAAGCACATTGACTAATGGCTGTGTGTTGGAGAGGGAGTGCTGATGTCTCCCTAACACACTGGCGACTTCTGAACATGGTTTGACGGTTTCCAGGGAAACGAATGTTGAGGGCAAGCGTTCTGTTACCCTGGGGGCTGGGATGTAGAGCATCTTGGTACAGAGACTTTTTAGGTGCTCCAGCCCTGGTGATGAAGGAGGGGGTGTTGTCAATAAACACAACCCCCTCTTGCCTGCAGGATTCCCTAAGAGAAGCCGTCGACTTTGAAGCCATGTCACGTAAGGGATGTCGTCAGAAGGGAGGGAGGATGGAGGAGGCCTGTAGAGTGGCATGGGGGAAGACTTTTGTTAGCAGGTGGATCAGTTTGGTCCACTCTGCTATTGTGACAGGCCCTGCTTTACAGCTGTTGATGCCCACGTGAAAGGTGACGCCCTGAATGTGTGGAGAGGGACAGCTTGTTGCCAGCCACTGACACAGGTGTTGTACTGTCAGGCCTGGTACAGACAGGTTGCAGACTAGCCGGCCGCCAACTGACATTTTTTTCTCGTCCACACCCTTTAGCGCTGAGTCACCTATCAACAGGGTGTCACACTTGTCTGGGACTGATTTTTGTTGGAGGACATTTAGGGGACTGGAAAGGGGGGTGCTCTCCTGGTGGATTTGTGAATGGGAAATGGAGTGTGTGTTTAGGTGAGGACGGAAGGAGTGTGGATGTGTATGATGCAATGTGTTTGTGAGGAGAGGCTGTTTGCTTGTGTGTTTGTGTGAAGTTGGTGAATTGTTCTCGTTTGTTTGTTTGTGTGTGTGTACAGAGTGTGATGAAGTGTCAGTCAAGGTTCTGTCGGTCAAAAGAGCGTATCTGTTGGATGTGTTGATATTGATTTCCACTTGTGTGTGTTGTTCTGTGAGTGGTTCAGTGTCGGGTGTCAGTCTGACTGCTGGAGTGATGTGTGTGTCTGGTTGTGCTGAGTGTTTGTATCTGTTTCTTGGTGGTATTGTTGATGTTGTGTTGACTGTCTTTGAATGACTAGTTTTGAGCAGATTGTGTGTGTGCGCGCGCGTGTGTGTGTACGTACGTGCGCATGCGTTCGAGCGTATACGTGTGTGTATGTATGAGTGCGTGTGTATCTGTATGTATGTATGTGTGTGTGTGTTGTGTGTGTGTGTGTGCGCACGCGCGCGCGTACGTGTGTGTGTTTGAATATGTGGATATGCATGTGTGTATTGGTATGTGTGTATATGTGTGTGTAAACGTGAGTGGCGTGTTTGTGTGTGCGTGTGTATGTATGCGTGTGTGTGCATGCGTGCCTGTGTGTGTGTGTGTGTTTGTGTGAGAGAGTGAGAGAAAGAGAGAGAACAGCTGTAGGCTACATGCCACCTAGATTGTCATGAGTCTGTCACGTGCTAGCCGTGTAAAATTGCACATGCCATGAGAGAGAGAGAGACAGAGAGAGAGAGAGACAGAGAGAGAGAGTGTGTGTGTGTTTGGGTGGAATTGAACCTAAGACTGTTCGTGTTTTTTGTCCACCTGCTGTGTGTGTGAGGGGAGGGGATGGGGGGGCATGTGTGTGCACACATTTAGACTTGTTAGTACTATTAACTGATATTGGTTGCATGACTAAGAATGAGTTGAGAGCAAGTGCTTTCATTTGTCTGTGCAAGATATAGCACTATATAAATTCCATTTCTTCTTCTTATTCCATGAACTAGAACAACTTTGTCAAAATCCCAGCAGCCTGAGAATACACACTCTGATATTATATATATATATATATATATATATATATATATATATATATATATATATATATATATATATATATAAATATATAAATATATATGTGTGTCTAAAATTTTCTCAACAGATTTAAAATAATCTAAAAAATTATCCCAGGGATGGTCAAAAAGGTGAATCAAGTTATGAATTGCTATAAAGACGATGATGATGTTTCACACCTTAACTCAAGGGGTCACAGAATCTGCACAATGACTTGCTCATCCCACCTGAGAATCACTAAGATTGTATGTACACCCTGGATGAGAAGCTTGCATGTATAAATTTTCAAGAACTTTGCCATAAAGGAAGCCATACTCCAACTTCATGGAATATGCTGCTGCTGCTGCTGCTAATTTGTTGCAAAACAATATTCGATTTGTGCGTACACGTGTTCTGTATTACCCACTTAGATCATGTATTCATTGTACATGCAGGTTTATTTCGGACAGGCATTTGAATACATCTGTGTCCCGAGATTTGTTCACATATACAGGATGGACTGTCTGAATACATTTGAATGTAAGGAGAAAGAGAGAGGAGTTGGGGGAGGGGTAGGGGAGGGAGAGAAGGTACAAGTAGGTTGATATGCATCCAAGATCTTATGCACTACTTTACATTTGTAAATACATTAGTAAACACAGTCACTCAGTCATGAATGAAGCTCTAAACAAAGGCCTTGGTCATGTTTTGGTTTATTTTGATCATGAACAGTTCGTTTCACATTTCATGAAGTTTTGATAATATACTGAAATTTCCTTTTTCTTTTTAAGCTGCGAGCCGGCTACCCAACCCTACTTCAGCCTCTTTGAAGGGGGAGGTAGGCTTTTCCCAATGCTCTGACCAGCAGTGACACATTGACCAACCAACCGACATTTTGTTCACTTTTGAATTCCCATACCATTTGAAATATATTAAATCCAATATGCTTTTTAAACACAGGAGTGACAAAAATCTTAAATCCAGCCATGTAATCTTTACAGCCAGAATGCACAAACACCTTGAATAATAAGTTACCCCCTGGGGATGCTGGTGGTGGGGGGGGGCTGTCAGATTAAATAGCATCCCCACCTTCTGGAAATTATATGTTCCTCTTTCTATCGTTCTGTTTCTGCCTTGTTCCTTTGCTTCCCGTCACCTTCTTCATGTCTATTTTCTGCCTTCTTGGTCACTTCTCCCACCTTTTTCCAGAAAGACTTAAAAAGATAATTCTCTTATGCCAATGTCGGATGCACTGGGCCTGACTTGTCAGGTGCTTAACAGCAGCATGACACATTTTCACTTATACGACACAATAGTTGCCATCTGATGTGTTTGAGGACAATGAAGAAGAAATAAGTGGAAAACATCAATTTGTTTTAAAGATGAGGGAGTTGTGCAAAAACGCATTTTCTAAGGAAAGAGTCAGTTGGCTAGTCAAGTGCCAGTGGTGTGTGCTCACCATTTGATTTTTAAACTTTTTAAGGTACACATTCATTCAATCTTTTACATGGCAGTTATAGGACATATGAAAAATGGAAGCAATACTGGTTACAGCAAATATTGGTTAATCCTTTAAAGAAACATACATTTTTTTTAAAACTCGGATGGACAAGCTTGGATTTTATCACATGGTATAGGTTACTAAATTGGGTGGTAAAAGTGTACCACTGTACATTTCTAGTGGAAACTTAGAACAAGCTCAACTAGGTTCCAGGGGGAAAAAAGGTGTGTTTTTAAAATTAAATGTACTACCAGAGCAAGGAAATCACTGAAAATACTTGCAAACAAAAAAACTTATCTTACTTGCAAATAATGAAACAATGCAAATAAATACTATACAGAACATATGAATTTAAAATTATGTAATTCATTCAAAAACATTTGGGTGGGTGGGGGTGGAGGGGGTGGGGGCAATGTTATGTTTGGAAGAAAGTGGGGAAAAAGTTTTGTCAGGTAACAGTGGCATTATGCTGGCTGTTTATGCAGAAAAAACCGGTGAAGTCAAGCAACCCAATGGTGGAAGAGAATCACACAACACCCACATGTCCCTTACAGCTGAAAGACAGTTAAGTCCAAGAGAGGCAAAAGCTTCATGAGCAAAACTTAGAAGTGATTTAAAACAAAATACTATTGATATGACAAAATACTATTGATACGCGTCTCTTACAAATGCTTGTACATAGTTTACCACCAGCTACCGAGATAAAACAACAGCCATTTTTCAGTTTTACACAACCCTGCTTTCTTGAAAGCAGAAAAAGTTAAAGCAAGAAGAATGGCTGAACAAAAAACATGTACTACACTATTTCACAGTAATTTGCTGGAATATCGTTTCCCAATATTTGCTACACTGGAATTTTAGAATACACACATTTGTAGTTAAGATCCATACTAGCAGAAAAACACAACTGGACATAAAAGATACAGTATAAAGGTTGAACAAATGCCAGAAAGCAGATAAAAGTAATCGTGCAGCAATGAGCTCTGATCAACATAAAATCATTCACTTTAGTCTTGCCAATACAACTTATCTGTTTTGTGGGGCCACCAACTTTTTCCACTTAAAGACTTTCATTCTTTTAATTTCTCATTTTTTTCTGTCACTTTAAAAAAAATTGCATAATGAGGGCTCTTATGTTTTTCCTCATTTTCTTCTTTTCAGATTCAACAAAGCCAAAAAAACCCAACCCCAAACAAACAAAAACCAAAAGAAAAAGCAGTGATATAGTACATTTGTGGTAACAAAGGAAATCAGACTGTTGGGAGAGATGCAGATGGAGTATATCGATAGTCTAGAGTGATATGACTAGGGTCATGACTGACCTATGGCAAAGCAGAATGCAAGGAGGAACAAAGGTAACAGGACACACCAATACAAGATGCCTGATACAAGATGCCTGCAATCTACATATCCAATGAAAGGCAATAATGTTTCTTATACCAAATCACATAAAGATAAAAGTAAAAATGCTTTTTCAAATCCAAGGTATGTTACAATCTACACCCATTTTTTTAAATCAAAATACTGCACGTCTTTATGTGATGTTCTAATACTTCATCCACTTCCATGTTTTCAACAGCAAAAATAGGCAATTAAAAAAATTCAATACTGGTTATAGCTACCCATACAGAATTTAATACATATTTCAGTAAGAGCTATTTGCCTCTTTACACCCTAAAAAACAAAAACAAAAACAAAACAAAAACGCACATACATGCGCACAAGGATATGCAATTTTAAAACTGGTTTAACAACACAGCATATGCTGGTGATGGCATACCTGTGGTATACCATTCTATTATGTGCCTGTGGCACAAGTAGTTCCTACAACACACACACACACGCTCATTCCTATTGACTTGAACATACTTTCTACCCCTCCTTTTTAACAATGCCCCTTTTCTGTAATGCATCCTCATTGTCTCCCAGTATCTTACCCCCATGATTATTCAATTATGCATTCTAAAACTAGTGCCCCCTCCCTTTTTTCAGTTTTTTTTTAATGCATTCCATCCTCCCCTCTTAATGATTAATCAATCGTGCATTCTTAAAACCAGCAACCTCTACTCCCATTTCTAAACGATTTTTTTTCTAAAAATGCTCCATCTCCACCCTCCCTGAACCTAATCAGGAAATTTTACTGCCTGTCTATCCCCCTACATTGTGAAAAATATTTAATTATCCTCAATCATGACACCTCTTTCCCCATCTCTATATAACAATGTTTTAACACCCTTTCCCTTCTCCTAGCATCCTTTTCCCTAAAATTGTAACACCCCTCCTACTACATACCCTAGCGTTTTTTGATATTTCAACTATCATTAAGTAGGAATGTGGCAACTTAATTACTGCACAAAATTCAGTTGCATATGCAAAAATCTGACCATTGGTGAACCTTGGAGCTCTAGCCTAGGAACAAAAAAACAAAACTGGTATTCATTATTGTTTTCATTTTTTGTGTTTAAAATTGATCATAATGTCCGGGTACGATTTTCATTTTTGTTTTCGAGAGCATGGTGTAAAGAAGTCCTATGCTTATCCATTTAGTCTCATTAAACGAATTGAATTCAATTCAACCCAAAAGAAAAAAGACTTAACCACTGTTGTCACCACATACGTTATCCACCTGCCTTTTGTGTCCACATGTGGGGCCAGGGTTAGGGTTGCAGTTAGGGTTAGTATTAACAGTTAAGAAAGGGTTGTCTGTCAGCTGGTCGGTCTGAATGTTAGAATACATGTGGACACAATAGCACATAGACAAATGGTATGTAGCTATAAACAATGGTATATAATTTCATTTCATGTTTAAAGCCCCAATGTCCATGAGGGCCATATGTAGCTTGCTTTCAGAATCAGCAGTCCTATCAGCAGCTAAGGCTATGCATTAGGTTTCAGTGTCCGCAGATTTCCAGCTGCTTTCTTCAAAGTGCTTTCAGGTTTTTCTTTAACACAGGTTGCCAAAATAAACCATGTAAGAATTTCTTCAAAGTGCTTTCGGGATTTTTTAAATAAACAGGTTGCAAAAATAAAGCATGTAAAAAAAATATCTATTCCTTCAAAGTGCTTTCAGGACTTTTCTTTAAATAGCAGGTTGCCAGTGCTTTCAGAACTTCTCTTTAACAAGTTGCCAAAATAGACCATATAAGAAAAAACATCTCTATCTTCAAAGTGCTTTCAGGACTTTTTTCTTTAATAAGTTGCCAAAATAAACCATTTAAGAAAAAAATCTATCAGCCATCCCTCTTTTTTGCTATCCCCCCTGCTCTAAATGTACATCTGTACCACCTCCTATACACTCCTTTCCTTTCCTCTCTTTCCAACCTAGTGTCTACACCCCACAACTATTCCCTTTACACACACACTCATACAACACTAATATTGTTAAAAACACTGACATTCCCCAAGTCGGAATGTGGCTACCTTAATGGTGGGCATATACAGCCACATATACAAAAACCTCACCTCTGTGAACCTCAGAACTCTAGCTGAGAAACAGGGAGAGGTTTTTGTTTTTTTAAGAAGGATGTATTACTATTAAACCTAATTGATGTACTTGATAACACAATGCTGTCAAGAGTGGAATGCCACTGGCAAATTATCACGATTTGTTCACAGAAAGTTGAAACTTTTTTCTTCAATTGGCACACATTTCATCATTGTTTAGAGAGGTTCATAAATAACAAGCAAAAACAAAATGAATAGTATGAGAGGCATAATTAGATGATTCACATATCTGTCATCAATCATTCATTTCATTATTCATTCTGTTCAGAAGAAAATACATGCATATACTATTTCCACTGACTGAACTGTCAGTAAACAATTCCACATACAATACCATTTCTATTCATTCATTCTCAATAGGATTTATCTATGGGAGCCATCTTTTGAGGAGTTCTGTTCATTGCATCTTAGATAGCCTTTTTAGATGATAGCTTTTTTCCCATTTTGTAACTATAGTTTATCTCTGAGAAAACCATTGAGATTGGGGTGTGATTTGTTGATCCAACATTTATATTAAAAAAGTCATCAAGTAACAAAATCGTCATTTCTGTTTCTCCATCATACTTAAAACCAATTCAATATTTAAAAAAACAACAACCAACCTTTCACACATTGTGGTCTTTGTCCTAGAGTGTTTTCCAGATCTTGCCAAAATATACAGACATGTTCACATTCCCTCAAATGGTGGATATTTTTTTTCTTTTTCACAAAAGTTGCATTTGTTATCTAATACTTTTGCAATGTCAAAAAGCTGTGATAAGAATCCGATGGATGATCTTAAGCTGGAACCACTTTAGTTTTACTTTTATCTTATTTGTCCTCTCTACAATGTCTCCTTATCCCTTAATGTATTAAGCTGTTCTTCCCATTTTCGAAAGGCTTTTATATAATGAACTTCTGCTTTATCCATCATAACATTATAATAAACTTTTGCATCTTTCTTGATACTTGAAAGTTCTCGTAAGGCAGTGGCAATTTGATTACGTTCACAAGTATTTTCTAGTATGTTTCTTTCTCTAGCATGTACAGGCAACTTGATAAACTAAAAGTTAACAGGGGCTCCCAGTTTTTGTGATAATGTCGCTTTATCTGTGAATCTATCAAACTTATCAATTCTGTTGACACTGAAACCTGGACAGAGCTAACAACAATGAACAGCAATGTACTTGTTCCTCGACTATGGTGTTCTTGAGTGGTATTCTGTCCTTGACAGATGTCCAATGTCGTCACGTCTGAAAAGAAAGAAAATAGTTGTTAGCCTCTCTTGAGAGAAGGCAGGAAAATGGACTGGGAAGGCAGAGAAGACAACAAAAAAGAAAAGAAAGGAAAAGACAGAAACAAAGATTGTTACGAAAGGGAAATTTCTTATCCAGCAAGACAGATGTGGACTTTAAAATTAAGTGTGTGCGTGTGTGAGTGCATTTAAAACCAGCCACCATGGTGCAGTGGTTAGCACCTTGGCTTACTGACTGGAAGGTCATGGGTTCAAATCCCATAAGGGCCATAGGGATTTTACAGACTCCGGCTGGCTCCTACCCAGAGAGTGTGTGCTGTGGGCTCAATGGGAAGACAGGCACCACACAGTCGAGCTTCATCCATTTTATGGATGCAAGATTTAGAGTGTTACTCAAATTCTGATCAACACTGCAGGTATCTGCATCTCAGGCCTGGTTGACGCCAGGACATATGATAGTATGCGTAGAGTACAGCCCTGACAAGTAGTCTCAAAGCATATGTACTTCCATAGCAGCAGCATTATGTCATCCCCATCATTGATTATCATGCAATAAAAAAAAAAGCCTCCGATTCTGCGGTCCCATTTGCTCTGGTCTCATGGTGACCATGGATTTGGTTTCCCTATACACTTCTGAGCCTGTGATGAGTTTGTGTCAAAGCCTTTGGGGTTAGAGGTTCGCGAGGGACGGTCGTTGGGACGTTGTTGCCACATCGGGTGGGCAACTCAGTCTGGCTCCATGACTGAGCTAACACTGTCATTAGTAAGGGGCTTAGTAGGTGGTGTCCTGCATACGTTAGCTCAGAACAGGCACCACTGAACAAAGTGACCCAGTAGCAGTGCAAGGCCCCTCTGGCTGGTGGCCCCACAGCAGCCTGATATTGATGGGCTCCTTGTGGATTTCCAACCCTCAGGATGAGACAAATCTGGGTATGGCTGTGGCAGGGAGATTGAAATGTGAACAGCAGGATGGGGATGTCACAGAAGATGAAAAAAACCACCCCCCAAACCCAACAACAAACAAAAAACAACAGTGTTGGATGCAACTTCCATTAGATGAGAATGCTACTAACAAACACAAGACACAGAAAAATGCTTAGACAGTGGGAATAGTCACAAATGTTACCTGATCACATGTTGTAACCAACAAGTGGTGGTAGATATTGGCAACCAACAAGTAGTGGTAGATGTTGGTAACCAGAAAGTGGTGGTAGAGTGGTAGATAGTAACCGACCAGTGGTGGTAGATGTTTGTAACCGACCAGTGGTGGTAGATGGTAACCGACCAGAGGTGGTAGATGTTGGTAACCGACCAGTGGTGGTAGATGTTGGTAACCAAGAAGTGGTGGTAGATGTTGGTAACCGACCAGAGGTGGTAGATGTTGGTAACCGACCAGTGGTGGTAGATGTTGGTAACCGACCAGTGATGGTAGATGTCGGTAACCAACAAGTGGTGGTAGATGTCGGTAACCAACAAGTGGTGGTAGATGTTGGTAACTGACCAGTGGTGGTAGATGTTGGTAACTGACCAGTGGTGGTAGATGTTGGTAACTGACCAGTGGTGGTAGACATGTCTTCTTCAGGAAATTGATTCCAGTCCAGTTGTTCCTGTAAGCAGTAAAGAAATCAGGAATAGGGAAAATGATAGCTCTGTTTCAATGATTCGATCTTACCACGTTGAAACAACCATTTCACAACTGTTCTTTAAAGACTGTCACATTTTACTACACTTTTTGCTTTACCTCAAAACAAAAGTGATCACACGACTATGAAAAAATGAATTCACAATTATTCTTTAAAGAAGTCACATTCGTCTTTTCATTTATTAGCCCAAATGTTAAAATAAATGCCTTTTCAACAAACAAACAAATCACAATCATTCTTTAAAGATATCACATTTTATTTTTGCTTTACCAGCTATGATATCAAAATAATTTAATGCCATTTTTTAACAAAAAAAATTCACAATTACTGTGTAAAACATTTATCACACAGTTCATCTTTTGCTTAATGGGCTAAAATATCCATATGACTTGATATTAACATTAATTTTAGTAACAAAAGTAAATTCACACAAACTTTTGAAAAATATTTTGTGCTTATTAGCTCAAATTCAAAACAGTTCAATCTAATTGCTCCGGACAAAAAATAAATTCACAACAGCATTAATGTTATGTTTTGCTTTCTCAGTCAAAACATTACAAAGATTTCATACCGTAAAACTTTATCGTAACACTCTTTACAAAGCAACCCCCAAGGTCATGAAGGCTGAATAAAACATGAGGTACTTGAGGACGGGATAGCTCAGTGGTCGGAGTACTCGCTTTCCCCCAGCCAAGTTAAGCAGCGTCGAGCATGGTTACCAGTTGGATGGGTGACCGTTTGCGCGCCTTGGCTTCAGTACAGTTCCCCCAGCTGTAAATGGGTACCTGCCCTCTTTAGGGTCAGGGAAGGTAAAGCAGCGAGGGAGAGGAGATGGGCGCAGCCCTCAATATGCTGGCCCTAGAGAAGTGAGGTCTCTGACGCCTCACTCCCCTACGACCTTATAGGTTATGGGACTCCTTTACCTTTACACTTGAGTCCAGTCCCACAGCCCCTAAAAAGCAAGGGAGTCCTAATCCCTAACATCAAAACCTCAGGTGATCTTGGCCAAAACATTAGATTTACCTGATCATGTTACTTTGAAAATTAAAAAAAAAGAAAAAAGATTTAAAATCAAAATTGGATTGTATCTTCAACCAAAATCATATATTTAATTCTATCTTCAACCCCTTGTTTGGGTCGCGATTTTTTTTACTGGTGACTTTTAAACTCTGCAAATGTATACCAAGACTGTACAAAACCACAGTAAAGTTCTTTAAGCCAAAACATTTTGCAAGTGTGCTTCATTAGCAATGAGCAACAATGCATTTAGGGGTAGAAAAAATGTCTTGGTTACAAATGACTGCATCAATTCTTACCTGGATTTTGTCCAAAATGTGAGACAACATTCCATTTCATGCAGGTACACACATAGTCCTGTGGGGTAAAGACGCATGTCCCTATTCAGTGAGGCTCCTTCCGTCTCTGGAGACAATGGCTGCGTCATCTTTCACTTCAATCTTGGTGGGGAAAAAAACGTCTAGAGAGGCTGAGAAGTTCAACTTGTGCAAGGCAGTTTCTGCTCCAGATTTTGCAGACAAAACTGGATGGCATGTTGAAGGCCTGGTTTTGGCATACTTTTGACTTCCGCTTTCACTGGAGTTGTTCCGGCTTATTTGGTACCTGGCTGAATAGACAAAAATCACAAACTTTGAAATAGGAGAAGAAATCTTACAGTGCCAGTACTTTATTTACTATTAAGATTTTTCGGGTGTAAAAAGGTTTATTATCTGGACTTTAAATGTAAAAAAGACTTTGGCATGTTAATTGATTTTTGCAAGAGGCCCAGAGCTAACAAACATTTATACTATTGGTATGAAAGCAGAACATGTGAATTAATACAAGTACTTAGGCAGTGTTATTGACAACTGGCTTAATGGGAAGACCTAGACGACAAAGTAGAGCATTTACCACCTTGCATATGCAATATTCAGAAATATTTAAATTTCACCAACACCGCAGGCGTCTTAAACCCGACACCAAAGCATCTTGTGACATGAGATGCAGAGTACAGCTCTTTGAAATAGTCTTTAAGTTTTAATACTATTCAACTCGTGCAGCACACACACAAGTTTTATAATTTTAAAATAATTTTGATTCTGTGTCCTCTAGTCTGATCCATTTGTTGGGATTTTTTAAAACTCCAGCCTGCCCCTACCAAGAGCAAAACTTACAGGAAGACCAGGAGCACTTATTTCCTACCTTAGTTCTTCCTCATTCATTACACCTCAGACCTGTTCCTACTTTCAATCAGCCTCTTCCATCTCCAACACATCTTAGTGCGTAACTCAGACAGAGAGAGAGACAGACAGGCAGTGTGTGTGTGTGTGTGTGAGAGTGTGTGTGACATCTGTTAATCCCGTTTGTGAAATGGTGCATGCCCATGAATGATTTGAATGCAAAGCACATTAAATTGTTTGCTTTACAAGACTCAGCACTATAAAAATTCCATATATCATTGTACTAATAATATCTCACAGTAACTTTTCCATACTATTTCATGCCTAAGACAGTCAGACAAAAAAAGGGGAAGAAGATCAAAGACAGAAATTAAAAAATACAAGCCCAAAGAAAGACACAGGCAGAAATAACTTCAAATAAGCAAAAAGACAAGCGGGAATACAGTTATACAAGCAAGGAAAGAGAAGCCAAACAGAAAAAGGCAGACACAGTTGACAAACAAAAGACAAACAAAAATCAAAGACAATAGACAGGGACAAAAAACATCAAATACAGACATGAGGTCAGGCAAACAAAAAGATGGCAGAGTTAAAGGTACCTTATAATTTCTGTTGCCTGTCATGAGAAGTGCCTGGCCATGAGAAGTGCGTGGCAGTGTTGGTGTGGCACTCTTCCGTCTTGTAAGGTACCTGATAAAACATGAGCACCAGATAATTTAAAATTGGGGAAAATAAGCAAACAAAAACAGAGAAACCATGATAGGCAGAGACCACAAACTATTACACAACAATTTTATTAAAGATTATACTAGGAGTAAGTCAGGTTAGTAAGAGAAACAGAAGTAAAGAATGGGCAAGCATAAAACCTATTCTCTTTAATTTTCCAAGGAAAAAAGGCAGAAACAATGAGCAAGATTTTCAAAATTTAAAAAAACCCCAACCAAACCCTGGACCAAAATAATTATCAGATCAGAAATGAAAGACCCCCATCCCTTAAAAAAAAGAGCAAAAATATAAATATAAATACCTTGTCTAGCTTTAGAAAACAGTCATGAAAGCTGCTCTCACACGTCAAGTCACCAACATCAGTGTGACTTTAAACCCCAGTGAGTTTACCGACTCAAAAATTTGATTTCATCACGCTTCTTCACCAACTTACTCAAACTCAATCCACTCTTATGTTAAATACTGAAATACAAATAAATGGAACAAAGTTATTTTGATTTAATACATTATTTCAGTATTAATTTTAATAATTAGCTAACAAGGAAGCACTTCTGTCAACACAATTATTAATCTCCATTCCAGATAATAGATACTGCCATGACTGCAGCAACCAAACACACAAGCTCTTTGTGCATAAGTAAAAACCTAAACAGCCATTTTTCTTAAGAGAATGTAAACTTTTTTTCTCCTACACAGAACTGAATAAAAAAGATACCTAAATTATGTATGGTAAAGCTGTAGCTGTACAGTTCTATGTACTTACACATGCAAGGAGTTGATGCAGCAGATGACAGCCCCAATACTGAAGACTCCCAGATGATTCACATGGCTCAGTCAAAGACCAAGTGATGAAGCATGACTCCCAGATCATTCACATGGCTCAAACAGTCAAAGCCCAAGTGCTGAAGTGATGACTAGGATCCACATGGCTCAGTCAAAGCCCAAGTGCTGAAGTGATGACTCCCAGATGATCCACATGGCTCAAATCCAAAGTGCTGAAGTGATGACTCCCAGATGATCCACATGGCTCAAATCCAAAGTGCTGAAGTGATGACTCCCAGATGATCCACATGGCTCAAAACCCAAGTGCTGAAGTGATGACTCCCAGATGATCCACATGGCTCAAAGCCCAAGTGCTGAAGTGATGACTCTCAGCTGATCCACATGGCTCAGTCAAAGCCCAAGTGCTGAAGTGATGACTCCCAGATGATCCACATGGCTCAAAACCCAAGTGCTGAAGTGATGACTCTCAGCTGATCCACGCGATGATTCACCAGGTCAGGACCCATGTTCAATAAGGATGGGAAGGCTAAGGAAATGCACCACAAATGTGACGGGATGACCAAGAAAGAATCCCTAATGACCACCGTCTAAAAGCCTTTGCAGGTGATGGTATTTTCAGACATAATGAAACGCCTAAGAAATGTGAAGGATAACAAGAGTTGCAATTCCTCATGAAATCTAAAAGCCATTGTAGGTGGTGGTACCAGATCACTGTCACCCAGATTGCACTCAGATTTCTTGCACCTTTTATTTCCCTATTTTATGTCATTTTCTTCTTTGAGTGGCTCATTTTATTGTTGGTTTTTATTTTTATTATATTATTGTATTGTATTCTACTTGTTTTATTTTATTTTATTCTGTTTTATGCTATTTTATACCTTACTTTTTGTTTTTATTTCTTAATTTCATCTTATTTTATTCATTCATTAATTTTTTAAAAATTTATCTCGCTTTTATTTCAATTTATTTTATTTCATTCTAATTTTTAGCAAGCAATACTGATGCAATCAGAAGTTGGTGCCCAGTGATCATTTGAAGACAACTGACAGGAAAGTCCAATAGCAAAGACTAACTAATACTAGATATAGAACTATAGAGGCAAAATTTGAACACAGACAGAAATATACAGGTGAGATCTGTAAAACTAACTGTGCCATGAAACAGCTACATGACTGATGACTTTTCAGGATAACCTCCATGATGAACTTTGAACTGTTGCAACTGCTCACTGGTCTTTTTTCCCCAGTCCACCTAAGCCTGACAGATCATGTCAACCCATACACATGAAAAAAAGTCTATTCTACCATGTTCTGGTTCCGTCCTATGGCATCAGGAAATACTTATGCAAGAGTCTCTGAAGGAACAGGGTAACGTAATATTCCTATATTGAAGAGAAACGATGTCCCAGATCACAAAACAAAACCTTAGGTTTTGTTGCATTTCCTTTTTCAGCCATTCCCAACCCTCTAACAACGTAGGCCTAAAAGGGTAAGATCATACTAGCTTCATGCCGTTTGTGGTGAGAAGGTCAAAGTATCTGAAAATAAAGACAAGCAAATATGTGATAAGTATATCACTATTGTGTTTAATTGAAGGAAAGGATGGGTGTGTACATGCATGTGTATTGGGGATGGGAAGGGGGGGGGGGGGGGGGGATGTGTGTGCATGTGTGTATGCTTGTGTGCACCACAGAACCTCCTATCTAACAAGTGTCATTACAAGAACAAGGCCACACATTTCAGTTTCTTCTGTGTGTGTGTGTGTGTGTGTGTGCGCGCGCGCGCACGTGCGTGTGTATGTGCATGCGTGTGTATGTGTGTGTGCGTGCGTGTATGTGTGTGTGCATGCATGCATGTGTGCATGTACATGTGTGTTCATTTGGGCACTTCATGGAAAACGGCAGAGAACTTCAACCAGTGTTAAAATATTAGCACAGAGATATGCCCGAAGCCATTTATTCCGGGCAAATTGTACTAGGGATGTATGTACTTTCAAGTCTTTTTGGTTATATCTTTTTTTCTGGGGGTCCTGCATCTGACTTTAAAAAGCATGACATGTAACTTTTTTTTTTTTTAATCACAGAAAAGTAAGCTATGGCCTATGGCATGGTTACCCTGGAATGGGTCAGGTTCCATCAGGTTCAGCTTGCACAAAACTGCCTGAAGTGCAGTGACCCCAAAGGCTCCTAAAGACGTTAAGGTAGAAGTGGAGTCAATGGATCAAAGCACACGGAAATCTTGCCCCGCCATGACAAGACTTGCAACTTCTTGGAATACAAAATTCTTTTCCCCCTTGCGTTTCAGAATGTTTTCAATTCAAACATTTAACATAATCGTCAATAACAAAGGCGCACAACATAAAAATCACAAGTTACCTGTAGCCTCTGATGAAAATTGTGGCAACGTTTGAGGGACTGGATTTGCTACATGTGTATAGGCAACGATCTTGTCTCATTGGCCGCCAGATCAGAAATGAGCCTAGCAGCCGGACAGCACAGCTCTAAAACTATCTGTGAGTGAGCAGAGTTCATTTCCTCGTGCATGTGGTGCTCCAGCATTGACGGTGATTACTTGTTGGGGTTTTTTTTCTTGGGGGGGGGGGGGGTCCTTTTAATCATCATTGGCTGGCCACTGGCTGGCTGGTTTCTTTAGCTTGTTTGCTTATCCTGGCTTTTTTCCTTTACCAGCCTCTGTGTGCAGTCGCTTGCCTTGTAAGAATGGAACTCTTCATTACTGCACATGAAAATAAGCACTGATCGAGAGAGAGAGAGAGAGAGAGAGAATGAAATAAAGATTTTTTTAACCAGAAAAGAAAGAATGGAAGAACAGGAAAGAAGAAAGACAGACAGAAAAAAATAGGTAGGAAGAAAAGCTGGACAGGAAGAAAGAAAACAATAACAGAGAAAAAAAGCTTTTAAAAAGGGACAAAAGAAGCAATACAGACAGGAAAAAAATTAAATGAATGAAAAAAACTAAAGACAGGAAGAAGCAAACAATTAAAAAACAAAGAAAAGCCAATTCAAAGGGTAAAAAAAACAGGAAAATGGGGATGGCAGAGAGAATATGAATACCCATAGGAAAGGTATAAAATTTATAATAATGTCATTAGGCCTTTTCAGCTCATACACAATGGGCCAGTGGGATGAGGGCAGCCAGAACTTCAAAATGAACATTATATTTATAACATGGAAGAAACACACATCAGACATGGCCACCACATCATGGAAAGAAATGTACCTGTTTCATGTTGTGTGTAACTACACAAACTGTCACAATCACATTTATCACATCTAGTTTAACAATAACTTAGCAGTTAGGGCGCGAGTCTATTATAAAGGTTTCCTTCTTTGACAGCCACACTGCTATTTACCATTTTTAAAGTCAACGCATACTATCATGAATGTCTTCAAAATTTTTCTTCAAGTCTTTGTCAAATTGTTTTAATCATTCCACTATATCTCTTTTAAACAGAGACGGAATAGCTCTGTAGTCAGAGCACTCGCTTCAACATTTTTCTTCAACTCTTTGTCAAATTGCTTTAATCATTCCACTATATTGCTTTAAGAGGCATCTGGTGCCTGATATATAATGTACTGTCTCCTGATGTTCAGAGGAATCATCGGCCTGCTGAAGTCCACTACACATTCAGCCTCACTGTCTGCACACTTTGCATCAGTCACGCTCACCTCCTCCACATCACCAACTGCTTCACATACAAACAAGTCCACTTCTTCTACATCTGCACTTTTCAGTTTATTACACAATGCTTTCTCATCATAACATAATGCTATATGATCTATCTGCAACTGAACACTGTATCATGTTCGCTCCCTGTCTGTTTTGTCCTTTCTCACTAGCAGGTACACAGGTAGTGAGGTACAGAAAGGGTGGAGGGACTGTTTCAAAGCATGTCTGCATTATGTTTAGCTGTACTATTTAGAACAATATATTTTTTTAAAAGCCAGACTAGAAGTAACAGGTTGGGCTAGGTTCGCCAAAGGTGAGATCTTAGCATATGATACCATTTTTGTCCACCATTAATCCTTACTCCATTAACCCTTACTATACATCACACTGCCTCTGGTGAATTAACAGACAGAAAAACAAAGAAAAAGATAATATTTTCACATGTGTGTTATTAATTTATTTGTTTTGACATGCATATATATTTGAATGTTACATATTTTGAATGAAAGTTGTTCAGAACTGAACAGAGAGCATTGCAAACATAACTTTAGAGGGGTAGTATCAAAAAGCGATTCATATACCTGAAAGAAATCACATAGAAATGTGGAACAACAGGTAATTTTCCCAGTGTAAGGTGCATGTGAGGATACTAATACTATAGTACATGAACTGAGTGTAATATCAATAGCTAAATAAGTCTGCCAAACAACGAGAACAACAAAAGAAAAATACATGTGTGTGTGCATGTGTATGTGTGTGTGTATGCATGCATGTATGCATATAACATGTGCAAGCGCAAGACCTGGGCTGCCTGTATTGCAGATGATCTTAGAGAAAGGGGCATAAATAAGGAGGAAGCTCAAAACAGAGATGGAGAAGGCTCATCAATGTCAAACCTCCCCTGGGAGAAACATGACAAAAAAGGAAGAAGAAGTGCAAAGTGCATATGTGTAGATCTATGTGGGTGGGTGGGTGTATGTGGGTGCTGGATTAAGTTAGTTCTTGACATAATCCTGCAACTTTAATAACATTGAAACTGGAACTGGAAAGCTATGGACACAAGTGTTTGACACTTGATAAATATATGTATATATATATATATATATATATATATATATATATAATGTGCTCTGTGTGTGTGTGTGAAAAGCATTAATACAATTCTCTCTCTCTCTCTCTCTCTCTCTCTCTCTCTCTCTCTCTCTCTCTCTCTCTCTCTCTCTCTCTCCACACACACACACACACACACACACACACACACCAGAGTCATTAACTGACTGAGAGCATGACAAGAAAGTGAAAGTAGAACAGGAGGGACAGAGAGAGGTAAATCATACCTTTACATTAAATCTTCCTTAGCCATACATGCCTTCTCGCACCCGTCGGGTCTGTATACATGTCCAAATATCACAAAACCACCAGGAAATGAAAAGTTTTCTTCCCGCTTGCAAAAAAAAGGGATATAATTTATTACTTTTCTATCTAGACATAGCCTGTAAGGAAAGCGTGATAGACCCGGAAGTACGTCACAGGTCAACTAAGACCGATAATCGCTATCAACCCACTGACAACATCACAAACAAAATCGTCAGAACATCCATGTTTTAACTTGCGTTTTGAAGGTCGATTCACGTGTCATCAAAAACATGGCTAATCCGAACGACTGTTCTGACATCTCACGGCACGACAAGGCTATTTTAAGCCGCATTTTTAACCCTGGATTGCCGTCGAGTGATATCAAAGATGAAATCGAGCGCCCAGACCTCCAGGAAAGTAAGTTCAGTCACCAGTCATCATTATAGTTGTGTACGATAATTCTTATTAACAGTTGGTCGTTGGTCCAATGTGTATTTTTGAAGAATAGGGGTTTTACAACAGTGCCAGTACCACTTCTAGCATAGCTTGTGTTCTTCTTCTGTTCCTTCTCTAGCTCTTCTTCTTCAGCATAATTATATGTTTACATTTACTTTGTACATTTGTGATCCAAAGTAGTATGTTTCCATTTGTTTAAAGCAGCTCTGAATACAGGCCTGGGCAGCATAGGTGTGTATCTTCAAACAGCCAAAACTCAGGTGCTACTGGCTTGAGAACATTATGGTTAGTGTGCTTGTACTCAAAATTGCCTAAAGAAGTAACATCAAGAGAAATATTGACAGGAAAAAAAATTTCAGTCTGTATACAGGCCAAACACAGGTATTAATTTGGGGGTCACATAGTATCTTCTATAGAGTGCCAGTGGAAAAAAATGTTGGTGATTTTCACAGATTTTGTTAAGTATGAAAAAATGGTTTGTGCACTTGTTTTTACAATATAATTTTAGGGATTGAGGACATAGAGCAATACCAGGTAGTCATGAGAAAGTTGGAAATAACCATGAAATTAGGTTTTCCTGTATTCCTACAGCATTGGTAAGGAAGTTAGCAGATGCTGAGATGGCAAAGGACTGAGGGGGTACAGTGTTTGCTGAAAAAATAAAAAAATTTTAACCTACCAAATTTGTTCAAAATCACATGAGTTTTGAGACAGAGGCTAGTCTTTCACAAAAAGTGGTTTTTATTTCTGTGGATGCCTTAGTACGTGCGGTATGAATATAAGAGTCATATAGAAAAACAGAAGGAAAAGAGTGATTTTTTAAAAAACCAGTGTGTAGCCGAATAGCCAGGCCTATTCTTTCTCCTGTTCACATGCGCAGTTTACAAAATGGCAGTCAGTGATAAAGTCATTTTGAGAATGGAAAAACTTTTTTTTATCATATCGAGGATAATGGAATAAGCACTCATGTGCTTTTTTACATCCAGTCCCTGTGTGTATAAAACCTGTAGCCAAATCTATTCTTTATTTGAGGAGATTACCCCACAGATTTCCTGCAGAACACACACACTGATACAGACCAAAACAAATCCAGTTCATAAGGCAAGTCAGAAATGCGTTTGCATATTTTTCACCGCTGGACGTGGTCGGTTCAGTCGACTTTACTTTGAAATTTGCGTCTTATTCAAGTTATTGGCAGACTTGATGATGATCCGAAGATTCTTGCTTTTAAAAAAACCACTATGGGGAGAGGGGGATGGGCATCCTTTTCAAGCCAGTGTTAGGCCTACCACTCGGTCTGTGTTGACGATAGGGGACTTGTAGTTACAAGTACATGTATGTACATGTATTCATAGCACTTTAAGAGAACTTGCGTCCAGCAACCCATCTCTCTCTGTCTGTCTGTCTGTCTGTCTGTCTCTTTCTTTCTTTCTTGTTTGTATATGTGTGTGTGTGTGTGTGTGTGTGTGTGTGTGTGTAGGAATGCCTGCATGTACGCTTGTGTGAGATTGAAATGAAGCCATTGAAGGGGCAGAATTTGGCAGAGGCTTTTAGGGTATTGTTATTACAGTTCTAGTACCGGGTAACCATTTGCATCTTTGAAAAGGCAAGGAGACTTGGTTCACATCACATAGTTTGAGGGATAGTGTCTTAAGTTCACTTTGCTAGTTGTTTGTGAAAAACATCTTAAAATCAGAGAAACTTATGATATCAGTTTTCACTTTGCTTGGTATTTCAAGACATGGAGACTTTCAGTTTCACACCATGACTTCGAAGTTTTACTGTGTGAGGATTTTTAATTCATTGTGGTATCTATATATTATATGATTGAAAGGCATTCTATTCTAGAACTTAACTTGCATTTGTGTCAACAATTAATATCCAACATGCAGTTTTAGACAAGGAGACTTTGCTTACATGAGTTTGAGATTAGTTTATCAAAGTAAACATGTATACAGGTTGATAAAGTATTCTTTGATACCCCACGGCTAGGCCCTAAATTTGGAAACAATGGCCCTTAAAAAGCCCTAAAAAGGCCCTAAATGTTTTCCACCATGTCTGTATGAACCCTGTAAAATAAATAATAAATAATAATGATAAATTATGTACACATGCGCATGTAGTTATGTTTCTGCAGTCAACTCAATTTTGCAAATGGGGGTCATGCACACCTTCTTACACTCTTCTGTCACACTTGCACACAGTACACACACACACACACACACACATGTACACACACTCACACACACACACACAACACACACACACACACACACACACACACACACACACACACACACAGCACACACACACACACACACACACACACACACACACACACACAACACACACACACACAGTGGATAGAGAAAGGACTGTACAGCACAAGATTTGCTAGTTTTAGGTTGGTGGTAAACAAGTTGTCTATTACCATTATTGTTAGTAGTACTAGTAGTAGTAATAGTAGTACTTACTAGTAGTAGTGTTATTATTATTATTGTTGTTTTTGTTGTTAACATTGTCGTCATTATCATTTTTGTTATCATCGTTGTTGTGGATATTTATTTATTATCATCATCATTGTATTATTATTATTACTGCCATCATCATTATCATCATCATCATTGTTATTATTGTTATGTTTGTACCACCAGTCGTCCCTGAAGATGCCAACATCAAGCAGGCCAAGAACCTGGAATTGGAAGGAGTGAATGCTGCAGAAGAGGGCAACATTGACCTGGCCATTGACTCCTTCTCCCACGCCATCGTGGTCGCCCCGCACTGGCCCTCTGCCTACAACAACCGTGCCCAGGCCTTGAGACTGAAGGGCGATACAAAAGGTAGTCTAGTGTTATGTGGAGCATTTGTTTAAAAGTGAAAAGTTGTGTTTTCTTGGTGTGTTTTTTATGTAGTGGTGGTGTGTGTGTGTGTGTGTGTGTGTGTGTGTGTGTGCGCGCGTGTGTGTTGTTGTTCAATTTAACATCTATTCACATTAAGTGATAGTACTAGTAATAATAATAATAATGTATAGAATTTATATAGCGCTGAATGTTGTAAAGCAACAAATCAAAGCTAGCAGACACAAAAAGGGAAACAATTCAGAAAAAAAGTTAAGGAACTGTCTAACTACTGTAAGTGTTACCATAATACAGTGAAAGAAAAGAATGTACTTTATGAATAACTGTATATATAACTAACTAAACTACATAGTATCAAAAGATATATCATGTATTCCACGTCAAAAGAACACTGGGAAAAAAAAGTACTTAACAATTTTGATAACTATACCATCGTGGGTAAAATCAGAATGCCTCTGCTTCAGATTATCAATAAATGACATATTTAATTGAGCTATAGCAAACTACTAGCACAAGTCTCAAAAACAAAGCAGTTTCACAGAGCGTGTGTGTGCATGTGCGTGCATGCGTGCATGCATGTGTATGTATGTGTGTTGTGTGTGTGTGGTGTGTTGTGTCTTAGTGTGAGTATGAATATGTGTGTGTGAGTGTGTATGTGTGAGGGTGTGTGTGTGGATAAAAACAAATGGCTGCACACTTATAGATGAGTTGATTCCCAAGTCTTTTATAAAAAATATTGTTTTGATCAAAATGTAAATTTGATGGATGATGTTGATGATGATGATGATGATGATGATGCTTTCTCAGCTTTATACTTAATTTCTGTGTGTTGTGTAATATATGCATAATATATACTGTATGTGTGTGTGTTAACAGGTGCACTAGAAGATTTGAACATGGCAGTGGTACTGAGTAAAGGGGAAGGAAAATCTGCTTGTCTGGCCTTTACACAGAGGGCACTGATAAAACGCTTGGAAGGTGGGTCCTTTCCATAGATCTATCGATATTTTTTTCTCTGTGTAATGCTATTTTTGTTTGTTATTCGTTTGTTTGTTTGGGTTGTTTTTTTTTTGTTCCTCGGCTAGAGCTCTGGGGTTCATCAATGGTGAGATTTTTTTATACCATTTAGGTAGCTGCATTCTGACTTTGGGGATGGCTTTGAACATGCCACCTGTGTGCATAGGGTTTTCTAAAATTTTGTCGTGTGTGTTCGTGTGTATGATTGGTGGTCTGGGTGCTAGTCTTTCAGAAAAGACGATTAACCAAGGTCCTGTGTGCAACAGGCATTTAGTGCACGTAAATGATACATGGCAACAAGAGAGTTGTCCCTGGCAAATATCTGTAAAAAAAAAAAAGCCACTGATAGGGAAACATATACTCATGCAGACAGGAAAAGAAAAAAAAAAAGAATGGGTGGTGCTGCACTTGTGGTGACGCACTCTCCCCAGGGAGAGTAGCCCGAATTTCATGCAGAGAGATCTGCTGTCACTTAAAAGTGGTATACCATACAATACATGTGGGCATGTGTGTATACTATCAGTGTTGATATAGATAAAAGGTAAAGGTGTCCCATAACCGATGTGGTCATAGGGGAGCGAGGCATCAGAGACCTCACTTCTCTAGGGGCCAGCACATTGAGAGTGGTGCCCATATCCTCCCCCTCGCTGCTTTACCTTCTCTGATCATAAAGAGGGCAGGTACCCATTTACAGCTGGGTGAACTGGGGGCCTGTACTGAGGCCAAAGCACGCAAACAGTCACCATCTACTTGATAACCACACTCAGTGCTGCTTAACCTTAGCAAGGGGAAAGCGAGTGCTCTTACCATTGATCTATCCCGTCCCCAAATGATATTGCACTTAATACTAATAGTGTTGATACGCATCAATATTAACATTGTTGATATACATCTGTGCTAACAGGAGATGAGCAAGGAGCCCTGGAGGACTTTCGGTCGGCCGCCAACTTGGGAAACGAATTTGCCAAACAGATGCTGGTGGCCCTGAATCCCTACGCCGCTCTGTGCAACCAGATGCTGAGTGAAGTCATGACCAAACTGCGCACTGGACAGGACACCTCCCAGTGAAAGTTCCACACCCCCACCCTCCTTCTCTTCTTATTATCTGCCCTCCTTTTCTTCCCCACCCCACCCCCACCCCTATCTCTCATGTACCTTTTCTCCAACTACCTCCCTACCCCCTCCTCCCCATCCCATATTGAAAATGGTTTTTTTTTGTTTGTTTATCTCCTTGCATGATTATGAATGCTTTTTGGTGGTTCTTTGAATGTGCTGCTCTGTGAGAGTATTGTAGGGTTGAGGGGATGGGGAGCTGAGTCACGGCTATTTTCTCTTTTCACTTTTTCCTTTTCCAAGTCAGCTGAAGGTTATTTTTGCGTTTTGATTTTGTTTACGTTCTGTTTGTTGGCTTCTAATGTGAAAAAGTGTTGTGTTTATTCTCTCTGATGCTAGAATATTCTTTTCCTTTTTTTCTCATCCCCCCCCCCCCCCCCCCCCCCCCACCCCTAACATTTTATTGCCTTCTCAATCCAGAGGCAGTGAAGTTTATTGTAAGTATTTGAACAAAATCTTTTTTTAACAGTATTTTGTAAAAGCTTACTATCCAAGAGATGTATTGATTTTATGAAATCATGGTCATCAGACTTGTGCCTTACTTGACTGATTTCTGCTGATCCTGGATGTGCCAATTTCCATGTGACTTTCTCCCAGCAGATGTGGTAATAAGAGACTGTGTTAAAAAAAAGTGATAGATTTTGTTGGTTGGTTGTGTGTTGGTTGGGTGGGGGGGGATGTTGGGAGGGGGGATTGGGTGGAATTTGGAAGGGGTGGTTGTAATGTCCCTTATGGTCATTAAAAGTTTTGTGATAATTGTAGCTATAATTTATACATTTGATTTTGTCATGTATTATGATATTTTCAAAAAGAGCTTGTGAGACTGGTCAAATGTTTACAAACTTGTGTTGCTTACAAAGATGGGAATATTTGAACTTATCTGTTTCCTAAATGTTTTCATATCATAAAAATAAGATGTTTTAGTGATAAAGACTTTTTTCTTTTTTCCTGTTTTATTTGACAAATGACTAATATTGTGTGTCATATCCAAATCTTTATTGTGGTGTTACTGTTGAAAAGAAAAACGAAATTCTGCTCAAGTTCAAAACCAAATATTTGGATTATGGAGACACGTGTTTCAGACAATCATTGTAAACTATTCATGAACTGATGTTGTCTTATCAACACAGTATTGTTTTAGGATGAATTCTGAGAAATTTTGCTGTTTGTAAGTATGGTAGTTTCTTTTGGTTTTTTGTTTATTTCAGTATATATGTATGTTTGGTTTACTTTTGTTTTGTTTTCTTTTGTTTTTGTTTGTTTTGTTCTCTTATATTTTGGGACAGTTTTGTTTAGTAGGTTTTTTGAGGGATTTGTTTGGTTTGGTTGTTTGGGGTTTTTTATTTTTGTTTGTCATATTCCAGTTTTACTAAAGCAGATTAAAGGTTATTGCTGTAGTCATATCAGAGGATATTTTCATTTTTTTCTGGTCTTCTCTTGCTCAGTATTATCTCAAATGGTGGGGCTTTTTTTTGGTTTGTTTCTTTGATTTTTTTCTGCCTCATCCTCAGTGATATTCCTGTCCTGCTGTTCCCGTGCCACTCATTTTGATCTCTCCACCCCAGCCTTACCCAGATTCCATATGTTGGATCCTCCAGGTCAGAGATCTGCAGAGAGCTCATCAATGTCAAGCCACTGAAGGGTCACCAGCCAGAGGGGCCCTGCACTGTTGCTGGGGAACTTTGAGGGTGTTCAGTGGTGCCTGTTCTGAGCTAACATTTGCAGGCACCACCTATTAAGCCCCTTACTTGATGACAATAAAATAGCTTAGACACAGAGCCAGACTGAGTGAGATACCCACATGGGGTAATGACCACCACAGCATCCCTCCAACAAACTTCTCCTGTGAGCTGCCAATCCTGACTGCTTTAACACAAACTCTGCACAGGCACTGAAGTGTATGGGAAAACAGAAACTGAGATCACCATGGGACCAGAGCAGCTGTGGCCATTGAATCAGAGACAGTTCTCTTTTCATGTATGATGATGAGGATGATGTACTGTTGTTGTCATGGAATAGCATGTACTTTGAGATGTCTTGACAGGGCTGTTCGCTATGCTTCCTATCATAATGTATCCCAGCGTCAACCAGGCTTGAGAAATACAGACACCTGCAGTGTTGGTCAGGTAATATGGGTCACACTCCCAAATTCACATTTTCCCAATGAGCCTATAGCAAATTCACTCTGGGTAGGAGCCAGCCAGAGTCAGAAAAATCCCTATTAACCTGCTTCCTGCCAGCCCATAACCCAAGGCACTAACCACTGCAGCACAGCAGCTTGTAGGGGAGGTGATTATTTTTATCATTACGGTCAGTATTGAAATCCAACATGTGCATTTATTATGAATTGTGATTTATCCTGAAGTGTATGTATAACTGTCATGCTTTGTTATGTTGTGCTACAATCAGTGTGAAAGCACTAAGAATGCAGGATTTGTTTTCAGTGATTAAGGCATTCGTTTTATGATGCTTATACCATTCCAGTCAATTCCATTGCTAATGTTGGGTTTTTTTTAGAGAAAGGTGTTGTTGTTTTTAATTTGTTTGCTTGGAGTTGGGGTTTTTTTTCTATTGTAGGTAAAGAATGTGATTTTAAAGGTGCACAAGTTAGGCACAAATTGATTTGCACGCTGTGAGAAGTCAGCAGATCCTTTTTCATGAAAAAGGGAGACTTAGGGATGGGTGCCAAGACATTTCAAAGAGTTTGGGACAGTACTCAGATGTAATTGTAGGCCAGAGATAGATTGCCGAAGCTGTCCAGTCCTGTGCATTCTGATTTTTATTTTAAATTTTTTGACTCTCTGATAATATCAACGATTACCTGTAAAATCAGCTGCAAATTGTGAATCATCATGTTCGCTGCCAAGTCAAAGAATAGATTCTTTTATGGAGAATATTAGGTATGTATACAAGAAGCGTCGTTTGATGACTTCTTCCTAGCGTGGTTGTGAAGAAGTATTATTTTGTTGAAAAGTGGTTGAGAGGAGAATTTGAGGTATGGTTGTGATATTAATGGAAAGTTTTAGCAATAATGTTTTTTTATTCAAGGGATCCTTACTCAATTTTTCAAGATTGAATTGTTCCCTTTAGTCTTAGGAATAATTAATATTTTTTATGAAATCCATGTAGTCTGCATATTTTGAAATTTTAAAAAGGTTAGGATACTTTTGACAACGAACAAAAATTCAATTTTCAATTTTTTTTTTTTTACATGACTTAATTTTGTTTGTACATTGTGCCATCATGTATTGCTTGTATTCCATTGTTATTCTGGGTGATTATATTGGATTTTCACAGAGAATCAAATGACTGTGTGTGGGTTTTCTTGTTTGGGTTTTTGTTGTATTTTTAAGTTTTTGAGAGAGAGAAGAGAGAGAGAGATGTGTGAGAAGAGAGAGAGAGATGAGGAAGAGACTCTGTGTGTGTGCATGTGTGCATGTGTGTGATATGATTTTGCACAAACCAAAATCTGAATATCCCACATGTGAGCATATGTCTTAGATTTTGAAAAAAGTGAAATCAGATACTACTGGATGGATGCTATAGTCGAGTGGTTGAGGCCATTTGACTTCAATGAAGTTGTGAATTAAGGATGGGGATTTTTTGTTTAATTTCCCAAGTCAACTTTAAGTGCAGACCTTCCAGTGCCTTAATTCCCTTCCTTTACATACACATGCAGAAGATCAAATATCCACGTTAAAGATCCTATAATTCATGTCAGTGTTCTGTGAGTTACGGAAACACGAACACACCCAGCACACATCCCTGAAGTTGGAAAGAGGCTACCTTCATGGTGGGCAAAAACAGTTGCATACGCAAAACCTCACCATTGGTGAACCTCCGAGCTCTAGCCGTGGATCAAAAAAATCAAACAAAAACAAACAAAAACTGCCACTATTGAGTCACCAGCGCTTTAACATTCCACATGTAGTCTTTCTTAAAAAAAAAATTTTTTTGACAAAAGACAAAATTGTAACACTTTCTCAGAAAAGGTCAACAGACATAATTATGATAGTTACTCTCTTAAAAATTATGAGGATATCTGTGTTGTTGATCAGTCAAAAAAAAAAAAGAAGTCCACAATGCCCATCTAAGTAACAACAGTATAGTCACCTGCACAGTGTGTCAGTCCACAGACTGAATCTAGAGCTGCATTTTCTGAACTACCCAAAAGTGAAGGGACTGTGCACGTCAGGCAATCATTCTTATGGAAGCCACACTGTGTCAAAACACATACTTTACTATTTTGGGTTGGTTGTTTTTTTTCTTAATTAAAACCATATTACCTTCTTTCGATAAATCACACTGCCTCCCATTGGCTTGAAGAAACATCATTAAGGTTTAGCATAGATGATTTTAAACGAAGAAAAAAACCAGCAAAAAACCCAAAACAATAAAAACACCAAGAAAACAACAGAAAAAACCCCAGAGTTGATCTGTAGTGAAAATACAGTTCAACTAAAATTACAGCCAATAGACAAAAAATTTAGACAGAGATCTGCACAAATATAATCCACTATGGCAAAGCTCATGATTATCTTTCTGAAAACAGAAACATTATTTTGAGAACAAAACATAAATTACTGCATGCACTGAATCTTTCTGTTTCTGTAGCCATGCATGTTCTGGACTATCCGACTTTAACAACAGACGTGTGTGTGTGAGTGTAAACACTTGGAAAAAGCATTCAGGTCATTTGTGTATCCACCGTTTTAAACTGCACAGTGGTATAGCAGCAATGGTGCATACAAAAAACTGTGTAAAAGCGGATTTTCTATATCCTTAATATTATCATCATTATTGTTATTATCATTGCTATCCTTATCGCTATTGTTATTATTATTATTAACACTGTTATTATTAGTATCATCATCAACAGACAAAACAATACACAGCTGTGACTTCAGAAACGTATCGTGTACTACTTCAAGTAGTCAGTATAATTATCTTATAATTATTTAGTTTGAAGAAGGTTTAAGACCAAGAGACAATATTTAAACACATAATATCTACATAAGTAAATGATACATGAGGGAGGGAGACAGTTTCCCTTTTTCCTCTCCCAAAAAAAGAGGGGATACTCGTTATCTACTGACGCTAACACATCACCATAATAACCCTTGTTTGAGGCGTGCACGCCCAAAGCCAAACGACTTAGTATCCGCCTTCAGGTTTTCCTGTCCCCTACTCCCGCCTGTTTAACCTCCGTCCAAACATCATCATTAGCATCATGGGTGGACTGATTGCATGTTTCACTCCCACCCACGCAGCTATCTATAGACCATGTTTGACCTTTAATTATTTTTTTTGATGTTGTGATAAGAGTAGCAGAAGGAAGTATGGGAGGTTAATCCCACTAGCACAGGGGACGCAACTTGTAAGAGTCAAGTTTGGGAGAAAATAATGTTGTTTGTGTGTGTGTGTGTGTGTGTTTTCCAACGGAGGTTTCGATTTTTATTTTTTTTAATTTTCTTTTAACACAATTCATTCTGCCATTTTGAAGTGGGATTTTTTATGTTGCTGTTTGTTTTTGTTTAGTGCTGTTTCCCCAAATAAAGGTTGTGTGAAGTCATTAGCATTTGCTCCATAGCTTGGTCATCATCAAGTTGTTTTCTTTTGCCAAACTTTCTTTTTTGGAAGTTGGGGGGCTATAGCTGCTTTAGTTTTGTTTTTTCTTTTTTGTGTGTTTTTGTTTTGTTTTATCTTTGGTTAGCTTTTTTTTGTTTTGCTGGGGTTTTTGTTTTGTTGGGGTTTAGTTTTCCTGATTTTTTTTTTTTTGGGGGGGGAGGGGGTGGTCACTTGGAAGGGAGTGTCCTGGAAGGGGGGTGGTGGTGGTGGTGGTACACCACGTCTTTTAAAGAAACACACTCGGCAAATGCTTCACCTTCACAAAATACAGTTTTACCCTTAAACATCATTACATCACTCCACAGCTGACAATTATAAATCCCCAAATCGTATTTTTAAACAAATGTTAAGCGTTTAATCCCTCAGTCTTCATGGAATGTAAAATAAACTGGAGATGATTCATCTGTATTACGTGTCCTTTCTTCCTAGTCCAACGCTCAGACAGCAACTAGGCCTATTGTTGTCTGTTATATGAGCGAAAATGCGTCACGCTGCCGTTAAGCGCCTGACAAGTCAGTCCCAGCGCATCCGACATCGGCATAAGAGAGAATAGTTATCTTTGAAGTCTTTCTGGAAAATACCAAAACCGCAGGAGAATGGACCAAGAAGGCAGAAAATAGACAAGAAGGAGGTGACAGAAGAAAAGGAACAAGGCAGAAACAAAGAGAGTGATATAGAAAAGAGGAAATTTCTAGCACAGATTTTCCAGAATGTGGGAATGCTATTGATACTGACAGCCCCCCGGCATCCCCACAGGGGATTACGTGTCCTATATGATGCATACATCTTTGTCTCACATATTAGTAAACTTATCTTTATTGCGTGTCCTAGATGATTCATTTTAATACCTACCCCGATTAGTCCTCGATTTAGGGTTGGGTTTTGGGGTGGGTTTTGTTGTTGTCCGTTAATGATTTAAACAGAAAAAAATTAAAAGGAATTATTAAATGCGTTTTGATGATGTCACCGTGTAATTAACAATAAGGACATGAAAGGAAGAGCAATAAAGTTATTATTAGACTTTTTTCTTTGATTTTTTTTGTTCTAGCAGTACTATCTTCACAATGATAAGCACTTTCTGTGTTTAATCAGCGTTGCTGTCACTTCTCAACTTGGGTTTGGCTTAGGTCATAATGTAGAACAAGTCAACATGGTAACGGTAACAAACAAAAATGATAAAACTGACCCATGTGTCAAATCTGGACTCTGTACAGAATATGCTTTTGGGGAGAAAACAACAACAACAATGATTGTGGTAAAATACACACATACACCACCAAAAATGGGTGATGCTCCTTTGCCAGTGATGTGTTTGATCTAGGGATTGAAATCTACAATTTTTGGGTAACTATACAGCAGACCTTACAAAATGCTGCTTTTTAATATATTTTTTGTTGCGAATACTCTTTTCAAATGGTTTGATTTTCAGAAAGTGTCACCAAGGGCAGTTGAAGGTATTTTCTTTCCATGATAGGTAAACAGTTAAATTCAAATCCCTACACTTTTAGTCCATTGATTCCTTGGCAAACGATACATTCACTTTCCTGTTTTCAAATTCATTTTCACAGCTTTTTAAAAAAACACACACCCCAACTAATTAACTGAACTGCATACTGTGTGTTCTTTTAACCCCCCAAAAATGCAATTTTAGCAAAACTGCAACATTCAGTACCTAAAAAAACAAAACCCAAAACAAGAAAAGAAGCCAATAAACGACAAAGCACTATCAAGTAAAAGCAGCCAACTATCCTCCACGTCCCCCACCCCCACCCCCACATCTCCAAAATGCCTCAGTCACTGCTGAAGTCCAAGGCGTCAGTCACGATGGGCAGGCCCCAAACAGCGCGGGAAGTATACTAACCGCTCCTCAGTAACATCTATAAGGGAAGAAAGGCAGACGATTAGAAAGAACCCGGTCCCCCCTGCACCCACCCAGTAAACAACTCTCTCTACCTCTAGATAAGCAATCTGGCCAAATTTGGCGTATCAGCAAAGATACGGAGGATGTACACTATATAAACAGTGTGGTTGTGCAGTGCTGGTCACATTTTACTCTTGCACTGATGACTGCTCTCAGTTTCGGAGGCCGGTAGCGTAAGGAACGAGGCTTGTTGACGAAGACTGCATTACCTGCCATAGACTATCATCATGCTGGCTACTGTTGTTTTTGCTGCCCTCTTGGCTCTGTCCTTTGCTGCACCAGGTAAGTTCGTTTCTTCTTCTCTGTCTCTCTCTGTCTATGTTTCCCTGTCTCTGTCTATGTCTCTCTGTCTCTGTCTCTCTCTCTGTCTCTCTGTCGCTCTCTGTCTGTCTGTCTGTCTCTCTCTGTCTCTCTCTGTCTCTCTGTTGTCTCTCTGTCTCTCTGTCTCTGTCTCTCTCTCTCTCTCTCTCTCTCTCTCTCTCTCTCTCTAAGTATTGGGTTATTATTATTAAGATGTATCCCTAACGGGCGGGGACTGGATGTAAAAAAGCACATGTGTGCTTATTCATTATCCTCGAAATAAAAGAATTTGTCATTGTCATTGTCATTGTCTCTCTCTCTCTTGAGGGCATTTTTTCCACTATGAATTTGTTTACATTTTGTTTGTCACAGCTGTGTTCTGTATCCAAGCGCTTTGATATGTTTTGTTGCAAGATATAGCGCTATATAAATTCCATGTATTATTATTATTATCATTTATTATTATTATTATTGCCATTAATCATTTATGTGACCAGCCACCTCGTCCCTGAATGGCCTAAAGGCCTCTTTATGACTAGGCCTATATCTTTTCAGAGTTCACATCTCTCTCTCTCTCTCTCTCTCTCTCTCTCTCCTCCTCCCCTCTCTCTCTCTCTCTCTCTCTCTCTCTCTCTCTCTCTCTCTCTCTCCTCTCTCTACTGAAGAGGAAGAAATAAAGGTCATGACCAAAGGAAGACATGAATTTTGGGAACGATTTTCAGTGACATCCATATAGCTATAAGCAAAGTGTGACAACTTTCTTAAAAAACACAACCATTAAAAGAATGGATATATTATATAATATATATATATATATATATATATATATATATAATATATATATATATATATATATATATAGAGAGAGAGAGAGAGAGAGAGAGAGAGAGAGAGAGAGAAGTCGTCCTACAAAGTTGTGCAAATTTTATGGCATTTTGTCGATGAGTGCTTCTATTTTCCTTCATGGGATGATTTGATAATCATGTAACAGCAGTAAAAACAATTAGATAAAGTTTTGTTCTAGCAACTTGCCTCTTATCACAGTCTTATTATTATTTTTTAAAAATTCAAACTGCTTTGAAATGATTTCTATGAGCATAGCAAGAGAGTAGAGTATATCATTGATAACTGCGGTGTTTAGAGGTAAAAGGAAAAATACCCATGTATTATGGAAGAGAAAAAAATAGGTCTCAAGAGGCCAGGCAAGATAAGACAATGATCGTTTGGAGGGTACTCATGGTCAAGATAAATCAGAGTGGAACTGTCACACACACACACACATACACACACACACACACACACACACACACACACACACACACACACACACACACACACACACACACACACTGGTGCCATTCCCAGAACGCTCCTGTTTTTCCTTAGTCCTACACTTGACATACATTGATAGAGCAGAACAAGGCATGCCGGACCGACCTACCTACCTACCTACCTTCCTACCCTACACCTCTTGTTTGTCTCGCCGGGGTGCAAAGGTCAGGTGATGCAAGAGGGAGCTGGATAAGGCACAGAGATAATAATAATAATAATAATATATGGAATTTATATAGCGCTGAATCTTGTAAAAAACAAACAAATCGAAGCGCTTGCACTCAATCATTTACAGGCATGCAACTCTCCTTAAACATTATGAGAAATCCATGCGCGCGCACTACGCACGCACACACACACACACACACACACACACACACACACACACACACACACACACACACACACGAAACAACACTTAGACGGTGAAAGATGCTGTTGAAAATTAGGGACAGATATGTGGGGGGAAAGTCTCAGGTAGGAAATAAGTGTGTTTTGAGGCTGGATTTGAAGGAATCAAGTGAAGGCTTTTGACGAAGTGAAAGAGGGAGGTCATTCCAGGTGGATGGACCAGAAACAGAGAAGGAGCGACGGCCAACAGTGGTTTGTTTGAATCTGGGTGTTCGAAAGCTCGAAAGATGATGTACTCATGGTGTTACATAATTTTTTTTAAAGATTAACATTGAAATCACAGACTCAAATGGCAAAGCAAAACATTGAAATCACAGACTCAAATGGCAGAGCAACCACATACTCAAATCACAGTGAAATGACAGACTCAAGTCCCAGTGAAATCACAGACTCAAGTCAGATCGAAACCAAAAACTCAAATGACATCAAAATCACAAACTCAAATGACAATGAAATCACAGTCTGAAATGGCAGTGAAATCACAGTCTGAAATGGCAGTGAAATCACAGACTCAAATGACAGTTAAATCACATACTCAAATGGCAGTGAAATCACAGTCTGAAAACGACAGTGAAATCACAGACTCAAATGGCAGTGAAATCACAGTCTGAAATGGCAGTGAAATCACAGACTCAAATGACAGTTAAATCACATACTCAAATGGCAGTGAAATCACAGTCTGAAAACGACAGTGAAATCACAGACTCAAATGACAGTGAAATCACAGACTCAAACGGCAGTGAAATCACAGACTCAAATGGCAGTGAAATCACAGTCTTAAATGACAGTGAAATCACAGACTCAAAATGGCAGTGAAATCACAGACTCAAATGACAGTGGAATAGCAGTCTCAAATACAGTGAAATCACAGTTTCAAATGGCAGTGAAATCACAAACTCAAGTCATGGTAGTGAAATCACAGTCTGAAATGGCAGTGAAACCACAGACTCAAATGGCAGTGAAATCACAGACTCAAATGGCATGGAAACCACAGACTCAAATGGCAGTGAAATAATAAACTCGAGTAAACACATGCAGATATTTTGATTTGTATGTTCTTTCAGATGACAGCTCATGTTATGGGGCATTTCAAGTATAATGAGACAGGAAGACATAAAGTCTAAAGATTATTCCAATGGTTAGTTACCCTGCCTGATGATACCTGGGTTAATACTGACCTGCAGTTTACATGTGTGTTGCTTAGAACCTGTTCCTACAGTACATGTTGTTTCAGGCCTATTAATAAATATAATATAGATAATTTTTATATCATCATCACAAGGAAAATGACGCTACTACTACTACTACTACTACTACTACTACTACTACTACTACTACTACTACTACTACTACTACTCCTCCTACTACTCCTCCTCCTCCTCCTCCTCCTCCTCCTACTACTACTTACTACTTACTACTATACTACTACTTACTACTTACTACTACTACTACTACTACTACTACTACTGCTACTACTACTACTACTACTTACTACTACTACTACTACTGCTACTACTACTACTACTACTACTACTACTACTACTACTACTACTACTACTACTACTACTACTACTACTACTATTGCTGCTGGTTGACCCTTATCTGACATCAGGCCTACTTATGTACTTTACAGGAACATGTCTTCCCTTTGGTTGCTTTAAATAAAAAGGTTTTTGTTTTCTTTCTTTTTCCAGAGCGACAGAAGAGACAGATCTTGGTGAACAATGGTTGCCCAAGTAAGTATACACCATAGGGGGCTGAGATACAAACAAAAAAAAGGTAAAGATAACCTATAAGGTCGTAGGAGGGAGCGAGGCGTCAGAGACCTCACTTCTCTAGGGCCAGCATATTGAGGGCGGCGCCCATCTCCTCTCCCTCGCTGCTTTACCTTCCCCGACCCTAAAGAGGGCAGGTACCCATTTACAGCTGGGTGAACTGGGGGAACTGTACTGAAGCCAGGGCGCGCAAACGGTCACCCATCCAACTGGTAACCACGCTCGACGCTGCTTAACTTGGCTGGGGGATGGGGTGGGGTGGAGGCGGGGGGGGGGGGGGGGGGGGGGGGGGGGGGAGGGGTGGAGAGGGGGGGTGTGAAGCGAGTGCTCCGACCATTAATTTTAACTATCCCTTCCCGTGGGGGGAATGGGGGTGCTGAGAGCAATAGAAAAAAACAACCTCAATATCACTTTATATAACAGTTTGATGGCCAGGGCAAGGCGAGGTGGGGTAGAGGACATGGAGGGGAACACAGATATCCAAACATACAGAACATTTAGATTTTGCATAATCCAGAGAGAGAGAGAGAGAGAGAGAGAGAGTCTGAGAGACAGAGAGACAGACAGACAGACAGACAGACAGAAAGACATACAGAGAAACAGATAGACAGAGAGACAGGGGTTCAGTTCGGGCTTTGAAATCCATTACTAACGGGTCTTAGTTCACGCACACAAACACACACACACACACACACACACACACCACCACCACCACCACCACTACACCACACCACACCACACCACACCACCCCACCCCACCACCACCACCACCCCGTTACACTCACACAAGAACAAAGAATATATATTAAACAATAACAACTTCTTGAACAAAAATTATTTGGCACAAATTACGATAGACATTTTCTTTGTTTGAACACAAGCATTCTTCAATGTTTGTCGACTGCGTCCATGTACATTGATGGATTAATTGATGGATTGATTGATTGATTGATTAATTGACTGACTGAATGATTGATTGATTGAATGATTGATTTCAGATTCATTCCAGTTGACCAGCAACCCCTGCAAAGCAGGCCAGGGCCGTGTGTATTACGCAGTACCCGGTGACGCCAGCAAATTCGTGCAGTGTGATGTGCTGGGCAGAGCCTACGTTGTCCAGTGCCCTGCCGGTCTCGTCTACAATCAGGTCAGTGTCGACAATCTCTTTCTTGGGACCTCTCTTCTGTTTACCCCCCCCCCCCCACCCCCCCAATAGAACCGTTTAGAAATAGAGTGTGTGCACATGTATAGTGTGTGTGTAAAAGAACCCACGGTAACAAGAGAGTCGTTCATGGCAAAATTTTCCTCCCCAAAAGCCGCTTTCATCATCATCAATGCCTTTGTGCCTTATTGGCACGTAGGGCAGCAACAAATGTTCTCCACTCCTGTCTGTCCTGGGCCAGCTTCTGAATGGTTCCCCAGGTATGTTGGAAGGTCTTCAGCTCTGCTTCGACAGTCCGACGCCAAGTGTTCTTGGGTCGTCCTCGTTTGCGTTTTCCCTCTGGTGTCCAGTGGAGGGCTGTTCGGGCGATGTTTCCCTGTTCCCGACGGCAGATATGCCCTATCCATCCCCATCGCCTATGCATGATGATGTTGTCCATGCTTTCTTGGTTGCAACGGGCAAAAGGGCACATAGGAAAACAAATACACACGCAATCAGGATTTTTGTTAATTTAAAAAAGGTGGCGCTGCTCTTGTGGCGACACACTCTCCCCAGGGAGAGTAGTCCGAATTTCACGCAGAGAAATCTGCCCTGACTGAAAGAAATATACAATACAAGAAATACAATACAATACAATACAATGAGTACAATACAATACAATGCAATACAATACAACTCAATACAATGCAACACAACACAGCACAATACAATACAGCACAATAATAATAATAATAATAATGTATGGAATTTATATAGCGCTGAATCTTGTAAAGCAACAAATCAAAGCGCTCAGATTTTATTTCATACCACTTTAAGTCATGGCAGATTTCTCTCCGTGAAATTCGGGCTGCTCTCCCCGGGGAGAGCGGGAGAACGCGTCGCCACTTAGCGCTGCGCCACCCTTTCACCTTTTTTTTTTTTTTTTTTTTTTTTTTTTTTACAATGCAATACAATAGGATACGATACTATACAACACGATATGATATGATATTATACGATACGAAACGATACGAGACGAGACGACACGACACAACACAACACAA
>CM054151.1:26574346-26639346 GCA_028751875.1 Rapana venosa | reverse complement strand
TGGCCTACTCTTTCGAAAAGTGTGTGTGTGTGTGTGTGTGTGTGTGTGTGTGTGTGTGTGTTCGTGTGTGTGTTTGTAGGTAATCGTCAGATGGACTGGGATTAGTTTTGGAATGTTAATTCCTTTCAAGCTAATTTCTTGTTCTACCTTATTTGTTTTTAAAAACCCTGTTTTTGTGTGTGGCATCCCTTATAATAAATCTAGTGTTGAACTGTTTACTAGTGTGCTCATCTCCACCATGCATAGTAAATTTGCCTGAGATTGTATTAGTGCTGCGCCTGTAATCCACATGATTTGCTGGTGTATGGGAGATAATACAATGTAATTTCTGGTGTATGGGATGGGAGATAATATAATGTAATTTCTGGTGTATTGGGAGATAATACACGGTAATTGCTGGTGTATGGGAGATAAAACAATGCAGTTTCTGGTGTATGGGAGATAATACAATGTTAATTTCTGGTGTATGGGAGATAATACAATGTATTTTCTGGTGCATGGGAGAAAACACACAGTAATTGCTGGTGTATGGGAGATAATACAATGCAGTTCCTGGTGTATGGGAGATAACACAATGTAATTTCTGGTGCCTGGGGGGAAACACACAGTAATTGCTGGTGTATGAGAGATAATGCAATGCAGTTCCTGGTGTACGGGAGATAATACAATGTAATTTCTGGTGTATGGGAGATAATGCATTGTAATTTCTGGTGTATGGGAGATAATACAATGCAGTTTCTGGTGTATGGGGAGACAATACAATGCGGTTCCTGGTGTATGGGGAGATAATACATTGTAATTTCTGGTGTATGGGAAGATAGAACACTATAATTTCTGGTGTATGAGAGACAATACACCGTAATTCCTGATGTATGGGAAGATAATACACACACACACACACACACACACACACACACACACACACACACACACACACACACACACAAAATGCAGTTCCTGGTGTAAGGGAGGTAAATACCGTGCTCCTAACCTAACCTAACCGGTGTTGCAGCCCTTCAACAACCCCTGCACAACCCAGCAGCTGTCCGGCAACCACTACTACTTTGCCCACCCTGACCCCACCAAGTTCATCCAGTGTGACAACGCCGGGCAGGCCTTCGTTGTCTCCTGCCCCAGCGGCCTGGTGTGGAACCAGTACTATGAGGTCTGCTCCTCTGCCTTTGCCCAGAACCCCAGTGTGGTGGGCTAAGCTAAACTGCAGGGAAGGGACTAGTGTTGGTTGTGCTGCTTGATTGTGTGAGGGCCTGCTGTCCTTCGTTTCTCATCCTTCGTTTCCGTGATGAAGAATTTCTTATGGTTGTCAGAAGCTGTTATTTATTTTGTCTGGGGGTTTCAATTCGGTGTCTTTTTGATGTTATTGATTGATTGGGTGATTGTGTGCATTCTGAGAAATTTGGACTGTTTTTGGCATAAATATCGTAGACCTGGTTCATCGCTTTTTAAAGAAAAAAAGAAGAATTGTTTGATCTTTTACAGTTATGAAATATCTTTAGAAAGAAAGAAGAAAAGAAAAAAGGATTTGCGTTAATAGTGGATCTTCTCTTGGATATACTGATGCTTTGTAAAGCTTATTTAAAACAAAAGAACTCTGTTAACATGCAAATTATTAACGCCAAATTTTGTCTTAGCGAGATGTGTTATTGATAAACTGACTTCATTTTCACGAACATTTCTATAGGTTTATCAAAACGTTTTCAAATAGCGTTTTATTATGTGTAAAATAACACAGAGTGAAGCAAGTTCGTTGTCTAATTAGATGAAGTAAGACCTACGTGAAACATTGCCATAGAAATATCATTTCATTCTGTTATTTGAAATAAATCGTTTGCAAATTTTAATTGTTGTGTCTTTTTCTTGACAAAGAAAAGGCAAATGCAACAGCTTGCATTGTCTATGAATGGATGGATATAAGATGTGCCTTCCTTCTTTTTATCTATCTGTCTGTCTGTTCTATCAATCTATCTATCTCGACAAACAAGATGTGTAATTTCTGTATTTTTGTTTGTTTTCTGTGCGTCTATCTAGATCCAGAAGCATGTCTATTCCAAATTCTATTCGTCTGGCGAAGTGAAACATTTTTGGGGGGTCAAGGGAGCAAACTGTGCCTCACTACTTAAAGTATAGAGTTACTTCCCGTGAACTAAATGGGGAGGGGGTGAGGGATTGATTAATTAATGACTATTCACTTGAATCTTAATCATGAAAAGTAAGTATAATGTTCCTTGGCTATCACACAAAATGTTGTGAATTCATCACAAAACAAGAAAAGCTGGCAAACTGAAATTTTGAATGAAAAAAATTCTTCACAGTATAAAAAATAAGTAGGACCTACGTCTGAAGCGCTTGTGTTTGTCAGAAAAGTGTTTGTTTTTACTTTATCATAGTTGAAATTTATTATATGTAGCGTATGCGACAACGTTACTTTTTTGTCCTTTAATATCTTTCAGATTTTCTTCCGTCTCCAGTTTCATTGTATATAAGCCAGTCTTCTAGTTAAAAACAAGACAGTAACGTCCAAAATAAAGGGAAAGAACTATATAAAAAGAAGCCAGTCTGTATAACTTGAAAAGCAGTTGTTCCCCTTAGACTGTAGGCGTCAAAAAAACCCAAAGTCGAAGCCTTTGGGGTTGGAGGTTCGCGGGGGACAGTCGTTGGAGGGTGCCACCTTGGGTGGGCAATTCACTCAGTCTGGCTCCGCGACTGAGCTAATACTGTCGTTAGTTACTAGGGGGCTTAGTAGGTGATGTCTTGCGTGTGTTAGCTCAGAACAGGCACCACTGAACACCACCAAAGTAACCCAGGAGCAGTGCAGGGCCCCTCTGGTTGGTAGCCCCGAGGCGGCCTGATATTGATGGGCTCCCTGTGGACTATTGACCTTGATGATGAGACATAACGAATCTGGGCATGGCTGTGGCGGGGGGTTGGAATGAGCGGCGTGGGAACAGCAGGGCGGGGACGTCACAGAAGATGAGGCAGCAAAAATACAAACAAAAAACAAACCCAGTATACATTAAATGAGAGGTTTGTGTGGTATGTCTCTTTTCAAGTACTTCGCCACACAGGCAGCAATACTCCGACTTCAGAGCAATTTTTTTCCTTCAAAAGAGAGTGTAGAGCAAGGTGATACGCTAAGGACATGTCATTGCTGAGGAAAATATCAAAATAACATTAATTTTTTTCCCGTTTCTCGACTACAGCTGACAATGAAGGTAGCCATATTTCGACTTCAGGGATATATACAGGGTACGTTCGTGTTTCGTAACCCACCGAACGTTAACACGAAATACGGGATCTTGAACGTGCCTGTTTTGATCTTCTGCATGTGTATAATTATACTTCTTCTTCTTCAAGTGTCCGGTCTGGTCCAGCAGACATCAACGATCATGGCTCTCCATTCTTCCCTGTTCTCGGTCCCTCTCATGAGCTCATTGTTGGTGCCCTCTTTATTCGTTGCGAATTTGTTTAAGCTGTCTGTGAATTTTGTGCGTTGTCTTCCTCTTCTCTTGTTTCCACATATTTTGTCACTCCATAACAGTTTCTCTAGTCCGTCAGCCCTGATTATATGGCCGAAAAATTTGAGCTGTCTTTCTCTGATGGTGTTGAGAAGGGATCTCTTGTATCCAGCCATTTCCATTACTTCTGCATTTGTTTTTCTTTTTGTCCATGAGACTTTCATGATTCTCCGGATGAACCACATCTCCACTGCTTCTAGTCGCTGTTCTGAGTCCTTGGCTAGGGTCCAGCTCTCACATCTGTACAATTATACACAAAGGGAATTAAGGCACTGGAAGGTGTGCACTTGAAGTTGATCTGGGAGATCGTCAAAATCCCCACCCTAGTTCACCAGACGCTGCCGAGATTCGAACCCACGACTTCATGGACCCATGAGATTGAAGTCGCACGGTCTTAGCCACGTGGCTATAATGTCCCTCGTAACATTTTTATATAGGTTTCAACACCGTCACCGATCCTTTGGGGCGCCTTCGAAGCTTTGTCAACCACCTTTCTCCAGTCCTCTCATCTCTCAGCCACCCTCAAGGGTGTCTCTCAGCTCCATGTCTGTCCACTCTCGAATGTTGTCCTCCCATCTCTTCCTTTGTCTGCCTCTTCTTCCTCCCCTCACTGTGCCTTGTAGGATTGTTTTAGCAAGACAAGAGGAGCTTGTGACATGACCAAACCACTTCAGTTTTCGTTGTCTTGGGAGTGTTTGAAGGTCAGTATAGGGCCCGATTTCATTGCGGATGCGTCTCTTGACTTCTTCATTCGTGATGTGGTCTTTGTACGAGATGTCTAAGAGTCTTTGGAAGCACCTCATTTCTACAGCTCTTATTCTTCTCTCTAAGTCCACTGTGAGGGTCCATGATTCACATGCATATAAGAAGATTGGCATGACCAGAGAGCGCATCAGTCTGATTTTGGAACTGATGGCGATTTTTCTGTTGCTCCAGGTGGGTTTGAGCTTGGTCATTGCGGCTGTGGTCTGGGCAAGTCTTGACAGTATTTCTGGTTTTGATCCCTCGTCTGTCACGATAGATCCCAGATATTTGAATCTGTGAACATTTTCAAGTTTCTGGTCTTTGATTTTGATTTCTGATTTGAAGTTGCTGTTTGTCATCACTTTTGTCCCCCCCCCGCTGATTTCCATACCAAATTTTGATGATTTTTCTTCTATGCGGTTCACTAAGTCTGTTAGTTCATGCTCATGACCAGCTAATCCGTCAATATCATCAGCGAAGCGCAAGTTTGTGATTGTTCGCCCTCCAATACTCACTGTTCCTTCATGTTCTTCTAGTGCTTCTTCCATGATTCTCTCAAGAAATAGATTGAAGAGTATAGGGGAGAGCAGGCAGCCCTGGCGCACACGACCGTTCGTCCGAAACTAATCACCTATGTTGTTGCTGTGAAACACTGACTTTTGCATTCTCTAGGCTCTGTACGACTTTGATTAGGTTGGCATTGATGTTGTAGAAGTTCATAGTTGCCCACAGTGCAGCGTGCCAAACTCTGTCGAATGCTTTCTTAAAATCGATAAAGACATGGTAAAGGTCCTGTTGATGCTGGAGATATTTTTCCATTGAGTCTTATGTTCAAGTAATCAAATGGGGAGGCACCGTGGTCGAGTGGTTTAGGCGGTCAATTCGTGATCCAGAGGTCGCGGGTTCGATCCCCGCTCGGCTCGGTGTTGTGTCCTTGGGAAAGACACTTTACTCCTATTTTCCTCACTCCACCCAGGTGTACAAGTGGGTACCAGCTCTGCTGGGGAAGTATCTGGCGACAGACTAGCGTCCTGTCACAGGGGTGGTGAAAAACCATCAGTTCGCTTAACGCTACAGAAACCGGGATAAGCTCCGGCTCTATGGGCCTTCTGGCTCGAAAGAACATACTTTTTTCTTATGTTCAAGATCTGCTCTGTTGTACTGCGTCCAGGTCTGAAACCAGCTTGTTCTTCTGCGATGATTCTTTCAGCCTGTGGTTTGAGTCTGTTCAGTAAGATCTTCAGCATCACTTTGCTTGGGTAACTGATGAGACTAATGGTGCGGTAGTTCTGGCATTGTTGGAGGTTTTTTTTTTTAGGAAGTGTTATTATAAAGGATTGTGTCCACGCTTTTGACCATACTCCAGTCTGCCAGATCTTGTTGCAGATTCGATGGAGTACGTCTATACATGGATCACCTCCTGCTTGCACCATTTCAGCTGGGACATTATCAACACCTGCAGATTTTCCCGGTTTTAGAGATAGACTGTTTTTACAACTTCCTCTCTCAGAAACTACATGAGGCTGTTTCAGATGACGGTCGGACATTCAACACTTCAGAATCTCCAGTGTTCTATGCGAGGATAACTCTCACAATATTCTGTCCATCTGTTCGTTATGTCTTCCTCTTCTGCCAAGCACTTTCCCGCTTTATCTTGTATAGTGGAGGTTCTTGATGATTTTGGTGCAGTTAGGTCTTTTACCAGTTGATAGGCCTTCTTTCTGTCATTTCTTTCCATGCTGGTTTCTATCTCCTCACATTTCTCCTCTATCCATTTTTCCATAGCATCTTTCATTCCTTTCTTCATCTTTTTGGTTGCTTCTTTATACTTTCTTCCCCCTTCTGCACTCTGCTTCTGACTCTTCAGTTCTCTGCACTTATCACAAAGCTCTAGGACTTCGTCGGAAACCCATGGTTTCTTTATTATCCTCTTTCTTCCAAGGAGTTCTTTTCCTGCTTCATTGAAGGAGTCATTGAATGTGTCGATCATACTTTCCATTTCGATGTCTTCTTCCAGTGCCAAGAGGGCTGCAAATCTCCCGCCAATGTTTGCTTGGAATGATTCTAATATATTTGGGTCCTTCAGCTTATCTATATTGAACTTCATTTGGAAGCTTCCCTGTTTTCTGTTCTTCTTTAAGCGTACTGCGAATATCATCATTACTAGCTCATGGTCGCTGCTGATGTCTGCACCTGGAAAGCTTCTGGTTTTGGCAATGTTTACGCTTGTCTGGAAACGGCGTTGTACCGAGATATAATCTATCTTGTTGTGGTATTCTCCCCCTGGGCTGTGCCATGTCCATCTCCTAGACGCTTTGTGTGCTCCGAAGGTGTTTGTGAGTTTAAGATCATTGCACCTGGCAAATTCTAATAGTCTTAAACCTCTGTTGTTGGTGCTGTTGTTACAATATCGCCCACAAGTGCTTACTTACATTAATAACAAGAGTGTCAGGTCGTGCTTACATGCTTGCTTGCGTGCGTGCGTGCTTGGGTGTTTGTGTGCGTGTGCGTGTGTGCGTTTATGCGCGCGCACGTGTGTGTGTGTGTGTGTGTGTGTGTACGTACTGAGGACAGGCACAGCGTTATATTATGTTTCACTCTACAATCACTTAAGAAGAAAAAAATATTGAGGGAATGGATGTATGATTTCTTCTTCTTCTTCTTCGTCCATCGGGATCGATGATGACCATCTATTCATCCTGGGATTGGGAGGGTCCATTTTAGAGACCAACCAAAAACAAAACAAAACAAAACCAAAACAAAACCTTCAAGGCCAAAGGCGTAACAGCAGTTAACCATGTGTCCTCAGAACTCTACCAAACGAAACAGCAGGCAGATTACTGGCCCAACGAAAGCTTTTGTTGTTGCTGTTGTTGGGTGTTGTTGATCAATATTGTGTTCAACTCTACGAGATGGCCTTCTCTGTAATGTCTTCTTTCCGTTTGCCAAGAGCGGGAAAAATGAGTACAGAGAGAGGGAGAGAGAGAGAGAGCCGGCGCTAGAGAGAGACAGAGACAGATACAGAGAGACAGAGACAGAGAAAGAAACAGACAGAGACAGAGAGACAGACAGAGAGGGAGAGAGAACTCGAACTCGAATGTTTTAATAAGGGTAAATGGAAGAGAGAGAGAGAGAGAGAGAGAGAGAGAGAGAGGCAGACATACAGACAGAGAGGCAGACAGACATACAGACAGAGAGGCAGACAGACAGACAGACACAGACAGACAGAAGGACATACAGACAGACAGACAGAGGCAGAGATAGAGATAGAGACAGGGAGATATGGCTAGAGACAAAGACTAGCGAAAAACAGAGGGACATAACCAGACACTACACAGAGACAGAGAGATAGAAAGTCGCAAAAGTATACGCATGCATATCCAGTAGGAAATAACTCCAGAAGAAAAGTATCGTATTTTCAGTGTTTATTCAAAGACCACAGAAATTCATATTATTTGACAATCCGATGGAAAGGAATTCAATTCATGGTAAAATTTACCAGCAATAATAATAATAATAATAATTATTATTATTATAAACTGACTGCATATTATAACAACAGACTGCAATTATATAATAAACTGGTTCCAAGAATCGGACCATAATCATATTTTTCATCAGCAGTGCACGACATTGGCTTTGATTAATGAAGGAATCGATCAACAAAATAATAAAGAGCCCCTGCAAATTAAAAAAAAAAAGCAAAAAAACAACAACAAAAACAACACAAAAAACCCCACGACTTAGAACACTTTTTCTCCCCATCAAAATGATAAAACCAGAGTGTGTATCCAAAATTTTAAAAAAAGATCATATGCTCATCTCATCAAATCATGTTTTTTTTTTTGTACCCTATAAAAATTTATTTTAATAATTTAAAAAAAAAAAGTCTTCAACGTTTTGTAAGACATAGACATCTATATAAAATACTGCTTGGGCAAACCAAAAGTGGAAGTATCTGTTCTGAAGTGGATTTCTGTGATGGGTGTGTTTATCCTAGTGCTCTTAGTCTGGTAATAAGAAGTTCTGACTTTATGCTTTGTTTCCCACTTCAAATTGCTAAAAAAACAAAACAAAAAAACACACCAAAAAAAAAAAAAAAAGGTTAGGGGGGGGGGGGGGGGGCACAAAAATCAGTTTGTAAGACAGCTTTAAAAAATCATAAAAAAGAAAAAAAAGAAGAAAAGAAAAGAAAAAACAAGACAAAATAAAAAGAAGAGGAAAATAGGCTAGGTTGTAAGCGTTTCCTGACGTCATCCATGACGTCACTTCACCACTAAAGACGTTGCAGCGTCACCATGACGTCACTGACGAAGCAACAACAGGACTAGACGATCACGTCAAATGATGCCATGAGGATGATTAGCATAAATAATGATGGCGGATGACAGTAGAAGAGATTTTTTTTCTTATATCCATATTATTCAATACAACGAATAAAATGATTATATCATTTGCCCTGTGATTATTGTTTCGAAGCAACAAAGAATACAAACACATTATTCTGAAATGCAGTCAACCAATAACCATGATAATTATACATTCTGCGATTTCTGTAATGTTTAACGTTTTACAGGGAAGCAGGCTTTTTTCTTTTTGGTCAACATTTTTATTTTGTGTACATCCGTCATATTTCTTCTGTTTTTCAATATTGTCAATACCCTCCAACAACGATAATATACAATGGTTTGCACAGCAGATCATCAAAACAACGATTTTCAGTGGAACACGCAGATACGATTACAAGGGATTTCATAATAATAAAAACTTGTTAATATTGAAAACACAGTCCACAATCGGCATAATATTTCACTACACACTGTCACACTCAAAGAGTAATTTTTTTTATGGTAAAAAGGGTGATAAAATTTACGTGTTACCCATACAACATACTCGACCCAAGACAAACCTCCCCCCAAACCCCCCCAAAAAAAACAACGGAAAGCAACACACACCATGAGGTCGACAGGAATAATTATAATTATTGCTGTGCTACACGTAGTTTCATGGCCGTGGTCTGTCCAAATCATACAGCATCTAACGATGTTGGATTCAAAACAAACTACAAGGAACGTTCAACTAGCGTCCGTGCGCTTTGGGTTGGTTGGGTCATTCTACTTCAGCACTGTCTCAAATCAAGACTGGTCATCATAATCCCTCGATAACACTAGTGTATACTCGTGTATAAGTATGGATATACTTTATGTACAAATACCAAGATTTTGACAGAAGTCACTTTCATTAGATTTATTTGTTTCAAGGGTACAAAATGCCAAAGAACTTGTTTGAAGGAAAGGTGGTTTTTTTCTTTATGATTTTGCAACGGACTTCTTCTTAAGCGTGACAGACCAGAGAAGCTTATACAATCAGGTACGATATTAGAAGCTAAACAAAAATGTATGTTCCGGCTTAAAGACACATGTTCTGTTAGAACAGGAAAAAACCCACAATTATCTCCAGCCAGTAGACCTGCTACCCACCAGTTGGTAAACAAACGATCTACAGAAATACAGGAGAAAATCTCCCTAAATATGGAAAGGCTTTAAGCTGTTCATATATCATTCGTTTTCTATGTACACAACGCTTTAAAGGTTAACATTCTTTGTTTTCAACATTAGCATTAGATTGTGAATGAAGAGAAAAAAGTTTGGTAGGGTTTACCACAACTCTTTATTTATGCACAAATTTCACTCTGAAGATGTAGAAGATCTTACGCAAGAAGTGAAATGTGGACAATCCTGTCTTCAAAGGGTTTGACTAGCTTTCTAACACACTGCTGGATATTTTTTTTCAATGACAAATCGTCACGATCTTCCCTTACCTATAGTTGTTATGGATAGAGATCGATGCATTGTTGCCGCCCCCAAAGTCGGAACTTTTTTTGTTGGGGGAGGTCGAGTTTGTTGTTTTTGATTTGCTTTCTTTTTCTTTTTATTTCTTTGATGTCAAAATTCTAGCAAGTTTTCCCAACTATCAATTCTCCTCGCTAGGCCTCTCATACACTTCAGGCTTCAATCATATTTTTGGCAACTGTAGCTTCATACAACCTTCTTGCCTTATAGTCACGCTCACATTTAGACATGTTTCAACACCAACTAGGTTCATTCTTGATCCGGAAATACTTCAAAAAGCAATTTGTTAACTATCAGTTTGTAACCAAGATTTTCATTTCAAGGAGGGGGTTGGGGGTGGGGTGGGGGAGCAAAAAGTGTATGATTTGTAACGATCCAAATTGACAATACCAATGCATAGACAAAAGGGAAAAAATAACTTATCACTCTCAGTTGGATCCGACATTGTTACAGAGACAGGAGAAAAAGAAACCTAGTACAGGCAGACCACTACATCACAGCAAAGCAAACATGTACACCTCGTGTTCTGGGCGTGACGAACACGTACTATGTACAAAGAATACGCACAAGTTGTACAGATATACGAGTTCGGAAGTCACACCAACACAGGCATCCAGAAAGAAAAAAAAAACAAAGGTGGCTTATTTATACTAAGCTCTGAGATGTACATACACACACACAGCCATCCGAGCGGTTTTAGTTGGTTTGTTTTCAGATCTGTTTTGGAGAGGTGACGGATGGACATGCTGATAAATAACTGTACAGTTTCACAGGGACTTGCAGGGCATTATCTCACTGTCTGGATTTCACATAGATCAGAAAAGGTCTTACAACATAGCAGCTTTAGGCGCACACGCGCGCGCGCAGACAGACAGACAGGCGCACACACACATACACACACACGGCACGCATGCAAAGTGAACACTCACTGGCATTAGCAAATACAAAATAATGCATTGTAAGAGATCTGTGAAGGAAAGAACATTATGTTCAAATGAACTAAACAATAAACCCCAAACAAGCAAGTAACCAAGCAAAACCCATAAACTGTGTCTTTCAGGTCTTCATGTTAAAAAAACAACTGCCGCATTTGGGAAATATTCATTCTGTAGAATTTAGAAAAGGAAAAAAACAATCTAAAAAGAAAACTATTAATATAAATGTTCAGAAACAATTTCCCTCAAATCTCTAAATGAGGCAGGCATGAATACACACACACACACACACTCACTCTCTCTCTCATGATAATGTAGTGGAGTTGATAATCTAAAAAAATCGGAAGATAATAAAGCAATCCAAATATGAGACAGCGCTATCCTCCAAAACAGAACAAAAACAACCAAAAAACCCCAACCCAGCTAAAAATTGGTAGCTGTTTTTATCTGTTACAGATCTGTCTTAAATAAAAAGGAAAGAGGAAAAAAATACCATGAATACTTTCCATCTACCAAGATAAGTGTAGTCGAAGTCCCTGACTACTCTCAATTTTCTACCAAGATAAGTGTAGTCTAAGTTATCAACCACCACCCTCAACGCTCCTTCAAGGAAAAGAAAATCCACGTTAGCACAGCAAAAACCCAAGGCACACTGTAAAACTCAATACTGACACCTTAACGAATATGAACACATACAAGCTTTGAAATCAAAACTAATATTGGAATTCGTTCAGAAAAGAGCATACGTTAATCATAGAATATCAAATATAACATTAAAAGAAAGAAAGAAAGATACAAAGAAAACTGAAAAACAACCACCACAAATGACAATCATGCTGGAAAAGGAAAGCAATGTTTATCTTTTTTCATCTTTTAGCATATCTCTTGGTTCTGTACCAAGTTATTTCCAGGAATAATAGATAAAACAATAACAGGTAACAGAAAATTGGAATGACCAGCAGAATTGCCAGGTGTGTGGTCCCAGGTCAAAATGGTAATGACGATGATTGGTCTTGTTAGTAGAAAATTCGTGTTGAAAGTGGAATGCAACAGTTCAAAAAATAATTTTGTTGTTTTTGAAAAAACTCCCAAATATCTAAACATAAGTCCGTTTTAAAATTTTGATATTTCTCTCGAATCTCTCGTCCTGTTGTTCTCATCATCACACATGCCCAGTGCACACACCCTCACACACACACACTTAAAAATTACATTTTGTCTGAACTTTAAAAAAATCACTGACACACAGCATCCAATTATTTCTCATTGGAGTTAACAGGTTTTTGACTACACACACACACACATACAAAAAACCCACCGTGTTGCACAGAATCCTACACCCAGTCAATACTATCCACAGAAGACATGCTATACTTCCATTTTCTAAGCAACAGTGGGCATTTTCCATCTACAGAGACATGCAGCAGCGAGACCAATTCTCGTTACAGAGCAATTGAACACAGCCACTGGTTAAGAAACACGCAAAGCTGTGCATCACTATAGAAATCCTACCTTCTACGCCCCTGAAGCAAAAACCACTATTCCCCTAACTAAGGCCCTACATACTCTTCAATGAGACTTCCATCTGCCTATAACTTCAATTTTGGATAGGCCTGAATGATACACACACTATCAATCTATGGATTTCTACACTATAGTATTATGAAGCGTGGAGACAAAATGAGAAGAGAAACTCTTACTGGTATAAACTGCTGTACTGGCGTTGACATCCTGATTGTAAAACATCAGCAATGCCACGATTTTGGTCCAGTTCTCACGAAAAAGGATGTAATTAATTAATTAAAGCAGCGTTGTTGGGAGTGTTTCACGATAATTATTATAATCAGCAGTCATGAGAACACTCAAGATAGGAATGAACACAAAAAACAACAACAAGATAATAGAAGAAAATAAACGTGGCACAATTCCAAGGATAATCTCTCTCTCTCTCTCTCACACACACACGCACGCACACACACATTCTGTTAAGACATACTCCACCATACAAGTACTGTTAACTGAAGATACTAACTTCCAACGTATTGACTACGCACTGTATCTTTGTGAACACTTCAGTATTGGAAAAATAAAAAAAACACAACAAAACAAAACAAGAAAAGTTTGCCAGCTCCCAGAAGGAGTGAACGCGTTTCTGTCCACAATTCTGATCCGCACATTTCCACGCTGTGGTGTTTGTTCATTCATGTCTTTGTCTCTGATAACAAAGTCACGCCTACACAATCATTCAGTATTCACACTGTCAAGTTCTCTTGACTGGTTTCTTCAAAGTCACTGTATACCAGGCTTGAACATCAAAGTCAACCCACCTCCCTCCAAAAAGGAAAAAAAAAAAGTTTAATTGAGATTTCAATTTGAAACGACGTAAGTTCTTTTGCAAGATTTCAACACTGTCTTTTTGAAGTCACAAAGAAACAAACACACATTTAAAAAAAAAAAAAGTGACCGTGTGTTATCAAGTCTTTTATATATATTCTTTGGGTGTTTGGACAATAGTCGTTTATATGATTTGTAAAAAAATTGAACATGGGGAAGATCTTTTGTCAGTAAAGAAGGAAACATAGGGAAAGTACTGGGGGAACGTATGAAGGCAGTAGAAGGGATAGGTATGACCTGCCTGTGTATTTAAACTGAGTTTACCAAAAACTACAGAATGATACAGCTGTAATATTTCAACTGTTGAACGTGTGCTAAAGAAAGTGAGTGAGTGTGTGAGTGTGTGTGTGTGTTTATTTATTCCTCTCTTTTGTTTTTGCTCTCTTTCTTTGATGTTTATCGATTTTTTTTCTCGATTTTTTTTCTTCCAACGCTGTGTGTGGGTATGTGGGTGTGCGTGTGCGCGCGTGCACGTATTTACATCAGCCAGCCGAGGACTACCTGCCTCATTTTTGCGATAATCTCAAATACTCTTTTTCTCTTTTGCGAAAGATGCTTGTCTTGCGGATATTGCCATCTTCATTTTCATTGGCTCCTAGCGCTCCGTTCGTTTTCTTTATTTCAGAGTGTGTGTGTGTGTGTGTGTGTGTGTGTGTGTGTGTGTGTGTGTGTGTGTGTTGTGTGTGTGTGTGTTTGTGTGTGTATGTGAAGTGGTGATTGTGTGTGTGCGTGTGTGTGATTACGTGCACGCACATGTGTGTACGTGCACTTGTTTGCAAACAAAAATGTTGTTCTCAGTTTCCCCTTTCTCATGTTAAGTCACTAAAAAGGGTTGATCTGCTCGGTCATCATGGCTTTACCAAACGCAACCATGAAGCCAATATTTCTGCTGTTGGTCCAGTTGCTTTTGGACAGGGCATGCAATGCGCTCTTATGCGCCACCTCTCAGCGTCTTTGACTGGACAAGTGGGGCGCTTAACCTAGCTCTTCTGTTCAGCTCTTGTGGTCGATGTAGCTAGCTAGAGCCCCCCAATCCAAACCTCGCATTCTTTAGGCCTTTCCTTGCTCTTAAGTCAAGATATTATTATCCCTAAACAGGCATCTAACGCCACGATTTCTTTTTTTTCTCTCTCTGCGAACATGAATCCAAACAACATTCTGTTGTTTATGCTAAGCGACAAACCAGCTACAAAAATCTTTACTGCTTGATGTTTCTGGTTTCATGAAGCGATCAAGCTGATTAGATAGATACCATGAGGACATTTTGATCGTTGAAATCTCGAGTAAAGTTTGTCCTGTCGGTACTGTCATAAAACTTTTAAGCTGTTTAGATACTGGAAACAGACTTTGATGGTTGATTTGTCTGTTAGCGCTTCACTTCAATTTGTTGGTATTTTGATCGAATCCTATCTTACATTAAGCTGCTTCCGTGTGTTTTTAACCTTTCGAAAATGCTGGCTGATGTTGCGTGGATGGTTTTTAGTACCCGTGAACGTAAGGATAGTTTTGTACTTTAAGTGTCACAACGTACCTGTTGAAAGTGAGAGACTGTGTTCTTATTTCAGCAATTCTGCAGGTGATCTCAGTTATGATGCGTTCTGTCTGAAGCAGTAATGATCAGATAGTAAACACTATGTGCAGAAATTCGAAAGTCATACTAACTTACAGAGTGTGTTATGGAATTTAACTTTTAAAAAAAAAGGTAAGAACAATAAGATCGTAAACTATCTGATTAACTAAGGCAAGGAGAAAGGAAAATAAAGAAAGACACTCTTAACTTTGAGAAGAAAGATGGTATACACTGGCTGCAACTCAGATACAAGCAGTGCGGTCTTCTCCACTGGAACCTCGGAGCTGCGGCGAGGACGAGCGGGAGAGCCTCTGAATGCAGCGCAGAAGCTAGCTGCGGGGGAAATCGACCTCCACACCTTGGCATCAGAACCTGGACGAGCTTAACGATTCACCGCTACGTGGAACAGGCAATGGGGGGACGGGCCACATCAGCCTCAAAGCCTTCCTTACTGTCCGTTACCCCCTCCTCCTCCTCTCTGCCCTCTGTCTCTGCAGCCCCGTTCACCACCGGAGGTTGTTGGGCCGTCACCTCGGCACCGTCCTTGACCTCAGAGTTGTTGTTGAGGATCGGGGAGAGCTCGCCCCCTTCTCCTCTACTACCGACAACGTCTGGGTTGCCCTCCTCGCCTGCAGAGTCAATGTCTGCATCACCGTCATCCGACAGTGGCAGGTCGTCCTCCTCGTCCTCCACAACCGTCAAGCTGCTGCCTTTGTCGTCCTCCGCCTCCGGAACGTCTTGGAGGGGCGGGACGATGACGTGGGAGGGGGCGGAGGGCTGGGGGGAGTGGGTGAGGGGGTCCAGGCTGTTGGCCAGGAAGGAGCGGATCTCGCTGTAGTAGGCCTCGTCTTTCTGCTCCAGCTCCGCTGTCGGGGAGTCCGACACGTTGGGGCCTTCCTGTTGTTGTCCCGGGGGAGAAAAACAACAACACCATCCAGTTATTTTAACCGTCGTTAATTCCTGTTATGCAGAACAGTAAAACCCCCGTGGTTACCCCATTTCTGGATTCTGTTTTATAGCCCTGCTGACTGCTGAGGCTGTATCAGTCAGAGCGGACACAAAAGTGTTAGAGAAAGATACTGGTGGTAATAGAGATAAATAAACACGAAAAGACCTGCAAAAAGGTCTCTTAATGATTACGTTTACAAGATTGTCGTGAAAAGAAAACATTTACATAGACCTAACATTCCTTTCCTCCAAAATCAAACGCTAAACAAACTGTAGAAGTGGAAAGCATACCACCACCCTGGCCCACGCAGTGAAAAGAACCATCATCATTTAACGTTTTATTCTGTTCAAAACTGTATAATGTTGCGTTTGGTATCAAATTCAAATGTTCTTTAAAAGATAATATAGGTCTCTTTTTTTGCTTTAAAAAGAATTATATACATCTTAAAACGAAAAAAAAGTTGGAACAGTATCAAAATGGTGTCAAAAAGAAACCCAGCTTTAATACATGCAGACGTCCTAAAATGGGCTGTTAAGCAAGCATCACCAAAACAGAAAACCTGCCAGATCTTCTTCAGCTCACATTTTCCCAAGCCAGCCACGCCCCTCTTACCTGCTCGTGTTTTTTGAGGTGGCGGTCCAGGTTGGTCTGCTGGCCGAAGGAGCGGTCACAGAGCGGGCAGCGGAAGGGCTTCTCCTTGTTGTGGATGTTCCGCACGTGACGCTGCAGGTTGGACGAGATGCTGAAGGACCGCTCGCAGTACTTGCACTTGTAGGGCTGCTCCCCGGTGTGGGTCCTCAGGTGCCGCGTCAGGTTGGCTGACCGCGGGAAGATCTTCCCGCAGAACTTGCAGGAGTACCTCTCCTTCAGCTTGTTGCTGGGCCCGTTCCCTGCCGTGGACACGGCGGGCGAGCCGAAGGGGAAGGGGTGGTGGGGGCCATGGTTGGGCACGTGAGGGCCGGCCCCGCCCGGCTTGTTCAGCTTCAGGAGAGGGGCGGTGAGAGCCTTGTCCATGTCGGGGCGGAGCATGGACAGCGGGCCCAGGGCAGGGAAGGAGCCGTGCAGAGGAGGCATGGGGAACCGGGGGAACACGAACTTGGCCAGGTCCTGCTGGTAGGACAGCGATAGCGGCTTCTCCTCCTTGAGCCGCAGCATGGACTCTACAAACGACGGGGCCGTGACAGGAAGAGGGAAGGGTAGCGACGTGGAGAAGGGGTATTTGGGTTCCGGTATTACCGGAGTCTTTCCAAACACGTGGCTGGGTTTCATGGAGTCCTCTGGGGAACTGACCTCTGGCTTCGGGGCTGCTTCTTTCCTGCTGACGCTCAAGTCCAGGGGAGCATCTCCAGAGGAGGAAGAGTCTTTAGGGGACGGAGTCTTACGATCGGCGTGTGAGACGGCAGGGGATTTTTCCCGGCTGCTTCCTGAGGAGCCTACAGAGAGATCGAAGGGAGCGTCAGGACTGCGAGAGGCAGCCTCTGGTTTGGGCGAAGTGTGGGGCTTCAGGAGGAAGTTGGCCGGGGAGTGGAGGAGAGAGATGTGCTTGCTGCTGCGGAAGGTAGGGCTGATCTCACCGGGCTCCCGCTTCATCTTCTTGGGGCTGTGCTCGCGCTCCTCCTCGCTGACGGACCCCATGTCCTGCTCTATACTGGCGGCGCCGTCCGAGAGGTCATCCCGAATCCTCGACACCTTCTCCTCGTCCTCCGAGGCCGGGCTGGAGCGCAGTCTCTTCTCCCCGACCATGGCGTCACCCAGCAAGCCGTTGGCAGTCAGCGACATGGACGGCGAGATGGACGCAGGCCCAAGGATGCCCGGGGGAAGCCCCGGCTGCAGGACAGGGAAGGTGGCCCCAGTCAGCGGAGGGAAGAAGGGGTGGAAAGGCCGGGGTCCGTACAGGTAGGCGGGGCCGAAGCCGGGTGGGGGCTGTGTCCCTGGGGACAGCGCCATGGGGTTCAGCTTGTCCTGGGAGTAGCACAGCCTCATGCCGGACCTCAAGGCCCCCTCACAGAAGCGCTTGTGCTTGCTGAGGGAGGTGACGGTGGAGAAGGCCTGGCCGCAGTCCTTGCACTTGATCTGCTGCCGGCAGTCGGCGTGCATGCGCTTGTGGCGGCACAGGTTGGAGAACTGTGTGTAGGCCTTGAGGCACACCTGTCACGGGTAACACACCAATCATCGTCATAGCTGAAGCACTTACTAGCTTGTCACTGGTAACGCGCCAATCAATGTCGCAGATCTACCAATCATCGTCATCTACCAGTCATCGTCAGGTATCAAGTATCGTCACACACCAATCATCGTCACACGTCAATCATCGTCATCTAACGCTTACCATCACCTACCAGTCATCGATACACATAAATCACCGTCATACCGTCAATATAAGGTCTAACCTTGTTGATGCTCTATGTCATTGCTTCATGTTTTTAAAGTATATTGTCTGTTTTGAGAATACATTCATATAAAGCAATCAACATCTCAAACATCAAACATAGCTACCCAAGATTTGGATAAGGCTCACAAAGTACAATACAATACATTTAAGTTTTGGCTGATCCTTTACGACGCTGATGTACACATAGATTACGGTTAAGAAATAGAGCTATTTTTAAAGTTGTATTAACACAAAATTGCACTGGATGGGAATACTGTACATAACAATGTTAAATATACAAAGCTATCAGTATCTACAGAAACTATAAACCTAAATACTCATAACTAGGGTTATGTACACACAACTTCACCATGTAAACTCATATGTAATGTTTCCTAATATTACCAAATGATATAACAGGAAATATCCCTGAGAATGATCACAGTCGTACCACTAGCTATAAGCTTCGTAGCAGGAAAGATCATAAGACAATGATAACAGCCCTATCACAAACTAATAACTCCCATCTCTATTTCAAAGAATGATTCCATTTCCAACCAACCAAGACGACTACTACCTCATAGCCAGCCTTTCAGTTCAAGTTTCCATTTCTCCTAATGGTAAAATGACAGTGATAGCAAAATTGCACAAATGTTACATCTTAACTGACAACCCCCCCAAAAACCCAAAACAAAACAAAACAAAAAACAACAAAAAAACTTTTCACCCCTAGAAATACCTGCTTGACCATCTCTATCAACTTTTCTACAAAATTCATAATAATTATAAATAAAATAGAGAACAAAGTAAACTGACATGGAAAAGAAAAAAACGGAACGTTATAAGAAGGAGAAGAAGATGCTGTGATGCCGTACCTCGCATTGGAAAGGCTTAATGCTGCTGTGGATGTGTTGATGCTGCTTCAACCCTGAAGAAGTGGCAAACGTCTTGCCGCATTCGCCGCAAGCGTGGCAGCGCGCGCCCACGTGCTGCGAGCGAATGTGTCGCTGCAGGTTGCTGGGGTCTGTGAACACCTTGTCACAGTTCTCACACGGGTAGCGCCGGTCTTCGTCGTGGGTCACCTGCAAGGACAAAACAGTTAGGGTCAAGCTGGGACAGCGTATGCGTTTGAGATTGTACTGTAGTGCAACCAGGAAAGCATGGACACCATCATCATGCATAGGCGATGGGGATGGATAGGGCATATCTGCCGTCGGGAACAGGGAAACATCGCCCGAGCAGCCCTCCACTGGACACCAGAGGGAAAACGCAAACGAGGACGACCCAAGAACACTTTGGCGTCGGACTGTCGAAACAGAGCTGAAGACCTTCCAACATACCTGGGGAACCATTCAGAAGCTGGCCCAGGACAGACAGGAGTGGAGAACATTTGTTGCTGCCCTACGTGCCAATAAGGCACAAAGGCATTGATGATGATGATAGTCCCAGTGGAATTTTCTCCGATATAGGGAATGTGGTCGCAAGTCATCCCGCTTGAGCGGCTCGAATAGTGCTCTCGTGCTTGAGCGGGCTTGGCACAGTTGCTTCACGAATAGTACCATTTTGGGGAATGGGGTAGTGCATTCCATTTCTTCCCTTTTTCCTGTATTATACACTCGCTTTGTACAAGCAGAAAACCAAGTCCAAATGCATAAAGAGTTCGCAGGTGTTACTGTGTGCATTATTTTGCAAAGAAGAAAATTAACGTAAACGTGGCTTGACTCATGTAGCGTCATCTGTCGACCCATCATAGTGAATAAATTGTTTGTAAACAGTAGTCTTCTTTTATGATCATCACACTGATGCACACATGCATGCATGCATGCCAGCAAAGTACGCATGTTCTGTATAAAGAATACACATATGCAGGAGCGCGCGCGCGCACACACACACACACACACACACACACACACACGCACGCACGCACACACTCACACACACGCACGCATGCACACGCACCTGATGCCTGGCCAGGTTGGACTTCCACTGGAAGGACTTGGGGCACTGGTCACACTTGAACTCTCCCTCCTGTCCGGACTCTTGCTCCATGCCAGAGTTCTCAGAGTCCATGCTGCAACACACAGGCATTTCCCTGATTAGCACCCACCCAAAAAAAGATAGATCCATAGTTTGATTTTTGGCCCCATAACTGGATTTTCTTCCAAATCATACTAAACATTTGAGTGATATATTGGTGCCAATCCTTTGGGTAGGAGGTAACCCTTGAGAAATGAGTAGTATATGCCTTAAAACAGCTTACAGGGCCGGCTGATGTATGGCAAACCCTTGACAAATGAGCAGTATAGGTCTTAAAACAGCCTACAGGGTCCGGTGAGGTATGGCAAACCTTCGACAAATGAGCATTACAGGCCCTCTAAAAATATCATGAGGTGTCTGATCTTATGGTCCTATTCACATTATTTGCCAGTCGACCACAGGTTAAATCGAAACTGAGTACACAATGACCGCCAGTGTGTGTGTGTGTGTGTGTGTGTGTGTGTGTGTGTGTGTGTGTGTGTGTGCGTGTGTGCTCTTTTAACTATCAATATTATTCATAATTCTATGGTTGTATATCATTCTCTACAGATGACTTGACTTTCGAGAAATCAATCACGAGAAATCAATCACTTGAATGTACAGCAAAAGCCAACAAAGGAAGCGAACAAAAAACCCATTCCTGTAGATAACACACACTGTTCATTGTCCAGAAAAACAACAGAGGCAGAAAAACGACAGAGTTTTAAACAAATTATACAACAGCAAGAAAAGGATGACACGCCAGCTGTCGTACAATCGCATGCGAAGTTTATTGGATTGGTTTGGGTTTTTTTCAAGCATTCCCTGACATGTCCTGAAAGCGGTAAGTAGCATCCGTTCAATTATGTAGTGAGTAGTGTGATTGAAACTGATCCAAACAAAACGATCTGAACCAAGACTGATCTCTCTGCTCCTGTCAAACGAATAAATATTTCACTGGAAAATAGAATGCTCTGCAGCCGTGAAAAATGCAAAGAGGAAAAACTGTGAAGATGACGACAGTTTGCCGATTTAAAAAAAAAAGAAGCAAATAAGATGACTTGCAAGGTGGTGTCGAGTGGTGTGGTGTGGTGTGGTGTGGTGTGGCGTAGTGTGGTGTAGTGTAGTGTGGTATATACCTTTTTATTTTTTAGTCACGGCATATTTTTTTGCGTGAAATTAAGGCTTCTCTTCAAGTGCGGAGCGCATCGCCACAAGAACAGTGCCACCCATTTTGAAAAAAAAAAGTTCATGTCTGTGTGTGTATTTGAATCCCTATTCGTTAGGCATTTTTCTACAGAGTTTCACCAGCGACAGCTAGAGCTCTTGTTGCTCTGGGTTCTTTAGCGCGCAGGGTTCATCGACATCGTTTCATGCTAAAGACTAGCTCCCAGACCACCAGGATAAGGAGAAAAGTTTGGGTTCAAGCAGGGATCGAACCACAAACTTCTGGCTTTCTAGACAAATGCGGGTGTGCGTCACCTCAAGACCACCGTTTTTGGGGGTTTTGTTTTCAAAATTGAAAAGACATCACACATATTTTTTTTAGACTCTCTGAAAACGCATTCTGAAAGTAATCAAAATGCACACGTTTTATCTTGCAAAGGGGTTTTGACAGGTTGGGCGTCCTCCGCCACAATAAAAGACAACTCTGTCACTACTAATGCAGAGCCAATCGCAGGTGCTAATCTTCCCAAACTAACGCTTTTGTTGGGGGGATTCCAATCGAACGGTGACAGGTCTAATTTCATCCCAGTTCTAATTTCTTGGCGACTTGCTTCACGCATGGCTGCTAATCTCGTCTAATTCGCCCTGGCGGGAGGCAACACAGGTGCTTAAAGACGTCATTTCCGGCGTCCGCCACAAAAAGCGCCAAGATACCATTTCCGATTTCTGTCGTCTTTCCGGTGTAAAACGCGCATGCTCAGTTCCTGCTTTTTTTTTTTTTGGTGGCCGCTACCTTTGATACCAGCATCCCCCGACTTTCTACCTTTCTCTCTGGTTTCCGTGCTGTCATCCTGCCGCTTGCCAACCAGTTCTGGTCAGTCAGTATTCAGAGTCCTCGCCACTAAAGGCCAGGTTGTGTTCGAGTAATACATCACTGTAAACTTAGTGAAATCGCAACCTGCTGGTTTAGAATGTAATATACTACCTTATAATCTTTCGTGACGCACATAGATCATATATACTTAACATGTATCAAAGAATATGTTTGTTCTTTCGAATTCACTACATTGTGGACTTATTCAAGATCACTAGTACTCAGACACTAGTCTATGAAAATGATCAGAATCCGGCTGTAACAGCAAGAGAAGAAGAAGAAAGTTCTCAGACTCTTCGACAAGCCTGTCCAGAGCGTAGCGTATCCTCTCGGCCATACCCACCGACCAAGTAGCGGTGGCTAGATGCTCTGCTAATTGTGAAATCAATGAAATGACATTCTTCCTAAACGCCTTATTTATCTCTACCGAAACAGCTGCAAGGAAAATTTGTCTGCTGCGGGTTTCAATTTCCTCCCGCAAAGCAATTTTTGGCCATCGGAACGAGAAATAGACGATTCTGTGATGGAAGAGGTGGGGGTGGGGGAGATGAGGGTGGGGGGAGGGGGGGGTGGGGTGTAGAGATCTGAGGGAGAAAGTGTGCAGACGACCAATCGGCTGACAGTTTAAAATGGCGAACGATGCGTCAAGTGATCAGTGGCCGACATGCTTGATGCGGCACAAGTCCGGACAGGTGTACAGCCAATTTAGCACCTGGTTCAAATATGCCCGGCCGGACGTTTGCGTCTGCTGGCTGATGTGTTACAATAAAAAGCTGGGATTATTTCTAGTTATATTTTAAAAAAAGGGGGGAAAAGAAAGAAAAGACGGACGTGTCTGAAGTAAGATAGAGAACAACAAATTTTGAAGCATCCAGTACACGGCAGATTTTTCTGCATCAAAGTCGAAAGTATTCTTCCAAAAGAGTACAATCAATATCCAAGTTATCCCCCCCCTCCCCCTTTTTTCTTTTATGCTTTTTATTATGTTGGCATGTATTTGATTATACTTAGAAATCTGCCTAGGCCATTCCTATTGTTGTACCTGGGAGATCCGTTTTAAAGTGTTACTCAAAGACAAAAGCATTAACTATTAGATGTGTGGATATTAGTGGCATGGAAAGTCCAGTACTGGACGATATTACAGCTCTGAACCTCTCGTTCTCTAGATAACTGCTTGACCACAAGAACCAAGCAGCATTATTTCCGTAAGTACGCATAAAACACAGAGGGGGAAAAAAAAGAGCGAAACAGGGCATGAGTTGAGTGGGGTGTGGGGGGGGGAGGGAGTAATTGGGATGGGTCAAATTTGAGGTAAGGGTGTATCTGGCTACCCACCAGACTTCACCGCTTGCTTCTATGGCAAAGCAGAGGATCAGGAAAGCCTCCGGTGTCAGGCAATGTTGACGTTTGTCATGATGTGGTCTTCCAGTCCAGCAGATGTGGCCAGAGATTTCAGCATTGCCTAACGATTTTCCTTCTTCTGTTCCCTTGTTTTGGCTAGGCTGCCATAGCAGAAAAAAGGCACCTTACACAGTCGGAGACGGGGAAGGGAGACGGTAGGGGTGGGAGAAGGAGGAAAGGGTGGGGAGAAAGAAAGTGAGCGAGAGAGAGAGAGATAGAGGTGAGTGAGCGAGAGAGAGAGAGCGCGGGCGCGCAAGAGAGAGAGAGAAAGAGAGAGAGAGAGAGAGAGAGAGAGAGAAGAGAGAGAGAGCGAGAGAGAGAGAGAGAGAGAGAGAGAGAGAGCTGCTTGTCTCGTCAGCGTTATCAATTGGCTAACGAGTCTAATGGTGAACTGACCACTCAAACAAGCAACAGCGATTGCATACAACAAGTAGACCTTTCTATTATTTTTGTTTTAGATCAACAACAAAAATAACAATAACAAAGGATGTTCTCTTTTATCTTCAACTAGAAGCAGTCTGGGCATGCACACTTACACCAAATAATAATAATGATAATAAATGGACTTTACATAGCGCTATATCTTGCAAAGACAAATCACCACAGGCACGATACAGTGGCTAGTTCACAAGACCACAATGGGAAGCGACGACATACCACCACAGCATTCATGTTGTGAGGGACAAAAATAATAAATATAGGCCTAGCACAACCCAACTTCCGCACAGATACCACACAAAGCCATCTCTTCTTCGTTTGTCACTGGCAAGAAATAAAGGTTCCCTAGAGATGAGATTTGGGCGCGGCGTCTGTAACAGTTTTCGCACCAATGAGGTGGCCGCATCCCGGACTTCGGAAATGTCTAAAACACGATGCTAAAGTGCGCGTACTTTGTCATCCACTCCCACCACCCACACAAGATGACTGACTCTTTTCCGAAAAGTGGAATGAGATTTAACGCGCGTGAAAAATTGTCTATGCGCGGGACCTTGGCTTTAACATCTTATCCTGAAAGGGTGGGGGGAGAAATCTGTACAAATGTTGCCTTTCAAGAAGTCTGTACATATTTGTGTTGCCTTTGTAGAGTAAGTCTACTCGAACCTGGTGGCCCACAGCTAGATTCGAACCTGTAATCTTCAGATCAAACATCAAATGTCATATCCACTAAAGCGACCACGTTGAGCGTCTCCCCAAAAGACAGCCAACACTGTGACTCACCTTTTGCCATCACTGTCCACAGGTTTGTCGATGGCTCTGTCGTGATGCAGGGTCATCCTGGCTAGGTAGCCTTGAGTCTTAGGGCAGGCGTAGGTCTGGTGACGCCTTCGAGCCACCTTCGATTTCAGGATCTCTCCGCACTCTCCGCACGGGTAGGTTTGGTTCTCTGTAATCATACAGGAAGGATTGGTTTTGAGAATGGTCGTCTTCACCTGGCTTTTGGTGGAGGTTTTTATTAACTGACGTTAGCGGTACTGTGCTCAGTGGCACTGCACAACCACACACGCGCACGCACACACACGCGCACGCACACGCGCACGCACACACACACACACGCGCACGCACACACACACACACTCACACACACACACACACACTTACACACACACACACACACACACACACACAAACACACACACACACACACTTTCGTCCTTTTTCTGAAGGAGCCGTTCTATTCCGTTTGGTCCGGGAAAGTTTGATTCCACACTGGAACAGTTTGCTATTTTGACAAACTTGTCGAAAACTGAACTGCGAATATCCAAACATGTTTGGAGAAAGTGATCAGCATTCATCGATTTTTGTTCTCTAACACACTCCATTCCCATCCAAGTCTCTCTCTCTCTCTCTCTCTCTCTCTCTTCTCTCTCTCTCTCTCTCTCTCTCTCTCTCTCAACCACGGTACACATCCTTGCTGTTTTGGTGTTAACCCAATCAGAACAAACAAAGAACAATTCCAGCACAGCCCTACTTCCAAACCGAGCCCCAAAAAGTAAATAATCCTGTGTTTCTTCTTCACAAACCTTAAGCACTCTCGCTCCACACGCTTTGTGTTAAGACGTACCTATATCCCACAACGTTGTCTGTCCAAGAAAACAAACAACAAACAAGACGAGATAACCACAGCGAAGTCTCACATACACAAACACCCAACACCGGTCTGCGTCTCCACTCTTCCCAAATGAAGTCAGTCAGGCACTCTTTGCCATCAAAGACTCCTCGATGCCAACTGCATGATTCCTTGCAACTGTCGTCAGGACGCTACCTCATTCATCCCCCCTACTGCAACCACTTTCCCCTCCCCTCTATTCATCCACTAAGAAGACACAGCGACAGGAGACGCCCTCATAAAAGACTCGGAGGAGGCAGAAAGACGAAGACGGGGACTACTGCTGATGGGGATGGAAGAAGGAAAGGAAGGGGAGGGGAGGGGAGAGAAGTAAACAAAGACAGTGAACTCATATTGAGCATGCAGCCACATCTTTACAACCCCCTTCCCTTCCCCGTCCCTTCCTCCACACACCCATCCCACGCCGTACTTCTCCTACCCCCCCCTCCCCCACCCTTACCTCCATCCGCACCAAGCTGTGTTATCTATTATGATGCAGAAAAAGGATGTGTTCCCCCCCCTACCCACCCATCCTGAAGTGCGGTCCCCTCAAAAGATGGCCTATTTTGACTGCAGCCAAGCCAGCTAGACTATGCCGTGCACTCTTCCACTCTGCAGGTGGTCGCTCCCAATCGTGGTTACACAATGTGCACGACTGAAGGACCCCCTCCCCCCCTCGCTCCTTCTCCCTCCCGTCTCTCTTTCTCATCCCCTTCGTCTTTCTCCAATCGCTTACCACCCATCCCCCCCCCCCCCCCCTTTTTTCTCTCTCTCCTGCGTGGGCCCCTAACCCTCTTTTTATTTTAGCACTTTCTCTTCTCCATCTGTTTCTTGGGTTTTCTACTTTTTTTGACGCTCATCCCCTTTTCGTCTTTGATTCTTTCAAGTAGTCCGTATAATAATGATTGTGAATCCCATGGCATTTCTTGCACAAACGTGTATCAACCCAGTGTGTGTGTGTGTGTGAGTGTGTGAGTGAGTGAGTGTGCGCGCGCGTTAAATAGTAAGTTAACCCAGTTTTGACCAACCGCCATGGCGCCCTGGCTGACTAGCCTCTTGGGTTACGGATGAAAGTCGCACGTTCGAATCCCATAACTGCCATAGGGATTTTTCAGACTCTGGCCTGCTTCTATTCAAAGACAGGTTTTTGTTGTTGCTTTAAAAATGTTTTAAAAACATATATACTCAAAGACAGTTTGCTATGGACTCACTGGGAAGACTGGGGACTGACTACACAGTCGAGCTTCATCCACTTTAACAGATGGGAACTTGATAGTATAGCTCGATTTACCCGACCTACACTTACAGTTAGGTAAAGCGAAATTTTTCATTTGGCAATCACAATGCAGAGTCCGTTTGAAAGTAACCAGCTGTAAGTTAATTACACGTAGCATTGTATGAGTAAAGAGGCAACAACTCATTTTTTGTTGTCTTTTTTTTTTTCTTGGGGGGGAGGCAAGCCAACAACCATGCCATCTCAACCATCTTTTTCCATGTACCCCCTGGAGGGAGAGAGCGGTGGGGGGGGGGGGGGGGGGGGCATAACGCGGACAGATTTGAGTGATGTCCCTTGTTGATGCTGCATGTAAACTTACACCAGCAGGTTCTGAATACATGAATGTCAATTAAAGCAGATACCTTGTCTTTTGCCAACTGCGCCATCTGACTCCCCCCCCCCCCCTCCCATCTGACTCCCCCACCCCTCCCCCGGCCCAGGAGTCTTGAACAGGCGCAGCATATTAGAAGGAGGCAGGCTTGTATTCAATAGGAAATATGCTGATTATGAGTGGGGTCTAATTAATATGTGTGTTTGTGAGTGTGTGAGAGAGAGAGAGAGGGAGAGAGAGAGAGAGAGAGAGAGAGAGAGAGAGAGAGAGAGAGAGAGCATAATGAATTTTCTTGTAATAGTTATTAGTTAAGCAACTGTTGCATCACATAAAAAATCAGAGAGAGAGAGAGAGTGTGTGTGTGTGTGTGTGTGTTTTAATAAATATTATCGTCTTGTAATGTTATTAGTTAAAGCAACTGCTGTATCCACAAAAAAAAAAAAAAATCAGAGGCAGACAGGCAGACAGAGACAGACAGACAAAGAAACAGACAGACAGACAGACAGAAAAGCTATCAACAAACAGAGTTCAACAGACGATCTGCTGCTGCGACAATGCAATCAATACCGCTATTATTCTACAACTCCCGTAACAATACAGGTGTCAAACTATTGCGCACAGTTTGAGGACGCGTCCTCACCACGCCCATCAGCTCATTAAACTTCAACCTGAGAACTACTGCCCCCACCTTCAAACTGAAAATGACAGCATGAAGAAAAATGAGAGAGAGAGAGAGAGAGAGAGAGAGAGAGAGAGAGAGAGGAGAGAGAGAGGAGAGAGACGGGTGGAAGGGTGAGAGAGAGAGAGAGAGAGAGAGAGAGAGAGAGAGAGAGAGACGGGGTGGAAGAGAGAGAAACGGGTGGAAGGGTAGAAGAGAGACAGACAGACAGACAGACAAACGCGGTAGGAAGAGACAATGACAACATTCTTTTATTTCGAGGATAATGAATAAGCACCCATGTGCTTTTTTACATCCAGTCCCCGTGAAACGGGGTGGAAGGGTGAGAGACAGACAGGCAGACAGACGGGGTGGGGAGAGCGAGAGAGAGAGAGAGAGAGAGAGAGAGAGAGAGAGAGAGAGAGAGAGAGAGAGAGACGGGATGACAGAGAGAGAGGAAGACGGGGTGGAAGAGAGACAGACATACGGACAGAGACAGAAAGAAAGACAGAAAGAGACAGACAGACAGAGAAGCCGCACACGCCACCTATTCATAAGGAAAACAAAGCCGGCCCCCTTGTCAGCTGATAAAGCTTTGACTCCCCCTCCTCCTCCTCCTCCTACTATTACCCCTCCCCTCCCTCCACTGTTAACTTTCTGGCTGCTTGCATCTGCCGTGTAGTGTGTGCGGCAAGCTCCCTGGTGATGAAACGATGCATGAGCGAGAATAACATTAAAATATTAACGCCATTGCCTGTGCCTGCCCACCCGTTTCTAAGGCCCCCCTGTGCAAAGAGCAGCGCTGATGGGTGCAGCTGATAAATCCACACTTGCCAAGGGGCTTCCTCCCTCTCAGCAGTCTTCTCTAACTGTGTAATTTCACGTTTGCATGTGAAAAAAGGTAAATGCAAAGTAGCTTTTTCTACCCCCCTCCCCCCCACCTCCCCCCCCCCCCCCCCAAAAACAACCAACAAAACACCAAAAAACAACACACCCAAACAAGCAAACAAAAAAAACCCAACAACAACAAAAAACACCACATCATTATCGGGTACTTTCAATTTCAATCGTTCGTTTAAAAGCACCGACTTCGCTGCTAATAAAAAGGTCATTATAACCATAATTATCGTCTTTGGTTTACTACAGGGTACTTTTCAACCATTTGGTAAAAGACCACTGGCATAACTGCCGCAACATGCCATGCATTTCAGATAACACCTCGCTGACAAAAACCTCTGAAGACTAATGGTTATGATTCGTAAGGGCAATAAAACAGATGACCGACTTGATGACTGTATGCTAAAAGAGTCGGTTTTATGAACATTTGTTAAAAGATGTTCGGTGGTTTCCAACAATGTTGAACTAATGTACGTTTTGCTTGAGCCTTCTGTGACAATTGGCCAAAGGAAAGAAACAACAATTAAAACCAATCCACCTTTACGCAAGTAAATTTGTATTTTATGAACAAACACCAGTACATTCTTTACTCCTAGAGTATTTTCCTGCTCGATCCTCTTGTTCTTTCTGAAAATTATGTTTGCAACTTGAAACGCTTATTATGATTGCAAATGGAAACGCTTATTTTCAAGTGTTAAACATTTCTGACTTTATCATACGTTTCTTCACTGAGCCTATGACATATGATAACATGGTCCATGCTTGGGGGTAAAAATCAATACTACAGCACAACTTGGTATTGATATGGTATGTCTGAAAAAAACGAAACGGTGGTTGAACAGTTGTGTCTAGATACTGGACTGTTGCATTTTCACCCCCTTTTATGGTAGGATTACAAGATTTCTTTGACGATTTTAGGGCTGGTCGAAACTGTCAGGGAGTAATCTAGACTTATTCTTTCAAAGGAAAATATAGCATCTCTCTCTCTCTCTTCCCTTCCCATCACCCCTCCCTCCTCAAAGGGCAATGACCCTGGCCTCCGCAGTTTTCCACGTCAGGGGAAGGGGGAAGGGGGAGGGGGAGAGGGGAAAGGTGAGAGGAGTTCTCACGTTTTACCTGATGCAGGTGATGACAAAGTCAGCTTTTAACACCCCCACACAGCACACACCCCTACCTCTTTCTCCGTTCACCTGCCTCTTCTACTCTCTAGTATCAAGTCTCTTCTGTGGCTCCTACTGCATGTACACGTTTCTCTCCTCTTCTCTGGGTGGTTTCATTTCCCCTTTCCTTCTCCTCTTCTGGATGCTTTCGTTTCTCTCGATGATGCATTCGCTTGTCTTGCAAGTTGATGCACATGTTTCTCTGGCGAGAGTGCAATCGTCTTTCGTTTCTCTCTTGGATGCTGCACATTCGCTTTGATGCATCTGCCTTTTTCTGGGGAGCGCGTTCGCTTCTGTTCTGGGTGTTTCGTTTGTATTGATTGATGCACCGGCTTGTCGTGGAAATGTATACATTTGGTTCTCTTTGAGTGCATTAGTTTCTCTTGTGGATGCGTTCGTTTCTCTTCTGGGTGCGTTCGCTTCTCTTGTGGATGCGTTCGTTTCTCTTCTGGGTGCGTTCGCTTCTCTTGTGGATGCGTTCGTTTCTCTTCTGGGTGCGTTCGCTTCTCTTGTTGATGCGTTCGTTTCTCTTCTGGGTGCGTTCGCTTCTCTTGTGGATGCGTTCGCTTCTCTTGTGGATGCGTTCGTTTCTCTTCTGGGTGCATATTCTCTATTTCTCTGTGGCTCCCTTCCTTTCTTTTTGTGGCTCTCTTCCTTTCTTTTTGTGGGTTCATCATTTCTCTGTGTGGGTTCATCATTTCTTTGTGTGGGTGCGTCATTTATCTGTATGGGTGCGTCATTCTCTGTGTGGGTGCGTCCTTTCTCTTTGTGAGTTCGTGATTTCTGCTTATGACCAAGTGCATTTTTCTTTGGGTGGGTAATTTCTCTTTGTGGGGGGTATCTTCGTTTCTTTTACCAGATGCAGTCTTGTTTTGTGGGCGAGTTTGCTTTTTTTTTTCTTCTGTTCAAATCCACGTCTCCATTGTTACTTCCAGATACACAGGTGCGAGTTTTAACAAGTTGTATACGTTATATTCTTCTATATCCCTTTTCCCTTCTCCGCCTACTGAGTTATATATATATATATATATATATATATATATATATATATATATATATATATATATATATATATTACATGTGCACAGACGACACTGCGACTATTGTCAATAATTGCTTATCTTGTGTGTGCTTTCATTTCTTGTAGTGGATTCATTTGCTTTCCTTGAGAGAGAGAGGTTGACGGACAACAGGAAAGTTTTGTGTTGATAAGGAAAAGATCAGATCAAGAGAGTTTTACAAACACACACACACCCACAAGAGCGAGAGAGAGAGAGAGAGAGAGAGAGAGAGAGAGAGAGAGAGAGAGAGAGAGAGAGAGAGAGAGAGACAGACAGACAGACAGACAGACAGATAGAAAGACAGTGACAGACAACACACACACAAACACACACACACACACACACAAAGACAAGACACTCAGAGACAGTCAGGCAGACATACAGACAGACATAGACAGAAGAAAAGAAAAAAAAACCCACCACGGACATAAAAAGACAAGAAGAGATAAGCGAGCGAGAAGGAAAGACACTCTAGTCTAGTAGAGCTAGCCTATACTATACTAGGCCAGGAGGTGGGAGGAGCTCTAGCTGAAGGTTTACGAGCAGGGCAGCCCCTTGAAGAGCAGTGTCAATGAGCTGACATATCCTGTGTCTCCTCCGCCACCTGCCGCTTGGGAAAGCAGCAACTGTCACGATCCTGGCCGGCTAGCTGCCACTCCAAAAGCGTCTTCACTATCCCCCAGCAAGCATCACGAGCACCCTGTTGCCTCACGACTTCCATGGCTAGTCAGTCAGAGAGAGCATGACAGGAATGAACTCTTCAGAAGTTGTGTTTGTCCAGACACTGGGTGTGGGTTAACATCAGATTTTTTTTATGCAGAGACTGAACATCCGGTGCAAGGCATGTCATAAGATGGCATTTCAAGGAGGAGAGGAAGAGAGAAAGAGAAAGGGAGAGAGAGAGAGAGAGAGAGAGAGAGAGAGGAGCGAGAGGGGGGAGGAGAGGGGGGGAGGAGGAGAGAGATACGTTTGCACTTCGCGTTCGATTGGCGGCTGACGCTTCAAGGACAAGAGAATTACCGCCGACAACGAAGCAAAGAAGAAGCGAAGGACGAAAGCGAGCCCGCAAAAGATTTAAAGTTGCAGCCTCGATTTTCTGCCCAACACACCACACACACACACACACACAGGTATAACACACGATGAGACCCGCCGCCGTTATTAGGGACAAGCCAAGGACTTTTGCTTGTCGTAAACCTGTCTCATCGAGTGGTCGATTCTCTTCAAGGGGCCCCAAAGAACCAGGACGCTTTACCTCTCATCCCACTTTACGAGACTAGCCCAGCCAGAGATAATGCAGGAAGTGTCCTGTAGTTCAAGACGACTCGTAACTAGTCATCTGCAGAAGTGGCCGTGTCTCATACATCATGGCCACCATGTCAAGGGGACACTAACCACGTTTATTTCCCCCCTACTCTTGTCCCTAGCTCCTCGTTTTTCCTCCTCCTCCTCCTTCTCCTCTTCTTCTTCCTCAGTTGTTAATAACCACGATGTCTCTCCTTCACCAATAATTGAAAGCGCACAGGACATGAATTTTTTTTTTTTTTTGGGGGGGGGGGGTGTGTGTTTAGTATGGGGCTATGACGTGAGTGAGGGGGATGTATGCACACCGATTATTGCTCAATAAACGCTGATTGTCAGAAAGAAATTAGGCTGTAGCTGTTTTTAAGGAAAACTGTCCAGGGTATTAAAAAAAGTTTTAAATGATTAGAAATACCAAAGGGTAACAACACGCGTACAAAACTATTTTGTTTTTCGCTTTTCAGTTCCTTCTTCTTGTTCTTTGTTGTCGATCACTGAGACGATTTATTGTTAGGGGCTGTCTCTCCCCCTCCCCCTCCCTTTCTTTTTTAAAAGCAGAAGTTAAAAAAAATTATCATTGTTATAATCATTACAATTATCATTATTATCATTATCAAAACGAGAAAGCGAAGCTCACGGTGGGAGGAGGAAGGGAGTTCACTCCCATGGCCTCAGAACATGAAGTGGAAAATGGCCTCCCCCGACACGACCCCCACGACCTGCAAGACAATGTTGTCTTCCGGGTGTCTCCTCCGGAAAGCACAAGCCTTTCTTCTTTAGCTTGTCAAAGCCAAGTCGGGTGAAGGGGCTCAAGGAAAATTTTTAAAAAAGCAAGCAGAGCTTGTTTCCCTCCCCAAAAAAAGGAACTCCCTATTTTCATGGTGCCATCTGCCACACTCCGCAGCTTTGTCTAGGGGGGGAAAAAAAGGTGATCCATTTTTTTTTTCAAAAAAAAAGGAAATCACCGTCTGCTGACCACTACCCTATCTTTTTCTCCACGGCTCTGTCCCCAAGTCGTTTTGGCTGGCCCCCTCTGTCCGACTGTCCAGGGGCCGACAGGAGAGTGCAAAGGTTAGACAAGGACGAGACCTCTGCAGGATGGATGTGTGCAGTAGTGGGCCCGGGAGGGTATGGGGGTGTGGGAGAGGGGAGGGACTAGGACCGTTCCCGCTCCCTCCCACACTGACCCCCTCTCACCCTCCATCTCCGGGCAGAGTTTGCACATGACACTGACAAAGTGAGGAGAGAGGGGACATCAGGCGTGGAATATCGCCCAAGTGCGTCTTTCCATTTATACCTCGTGTAATACCTGACTTTTTAAAAACAGAGAGAGAGAGAGAGAGAGAGAGAGAGAGAGAGAGAGAGAGAGAGAGAGAGAGAGAGAGTGAAGACTTGATCGTAACAGTATCCAAAACGAACATAATTTATAGTCTAAAACGGTAGATATCGACACCCCAGGTAACCAATCCGAAGTACAGTTAAGGATTGAGTTGAAATATACGATTATATACAGATCCCTGATCTGAACTATGTCTCTGACTCTCGATTTCTCCCATTTCTTTATGCTTATTTTGTTTCTTTCTCTTTCCTTATCTGTTTGTTGCTTAAATTTGTTTCGTTTAATACGGACTTATGAACTATTTTCTTTTTTTTATATTTACTATTGGCGATAGTTTTAAACATTTTCCCTAATTGCACGCTAGTAAAGTCTTATATTATGTCACGTACAAAACATCCCCCCCCCCCCCCCTCTTCAGAAAAAGGTGGTTTTTTTTTTAACAGAACCTTTTCTGCAACAAATAAAACTTTTTTTTTTTAAAGAGTAGCATAATACAAAACGTTTAGAACAAGCGTTCTAATTACGAGCTATTGAAATGCAAGAAAAAGAGGGAAAAAAAAGCTACAGAGTGGAACTGAAATTTCCATAGGGTATTGCCACACAAAAACAAAAGCAGTTATCTACTTTACCAACAAATAATCATTCGTCTTGCAATACTTGGCCCCTTGCCCCCTCCCCCCCTCCACCCCCCCAACCCCAAACCGCCCTCCCCCTCCACTCCTCCGTCCACCCTCCCTCTCCTTTATTTAGACAAGGTGCAGATAGGAGGCAGAAGCAAACGGCTGCAAAAAGATTTTTTTTTAAATCCCCCCTCCCTCCCCCCTCCCCCCCCCCCCCCCCCCTTCCCAGTTGACATTACGCTGATACACACTTCAGTGACAAAGATAATCATCAGCTATAAAGACTTGAGAGAACGAACGAACGAACGAACCTACCTCTACTCGCAGTATATACTGACAAAAAAGAAAAGAAGGACACACAAAAAAAACAACAACACCGAAAGGAAAAAAAAACCCCAACACAGCAAGAACAAGAAGAAAGCAAGAACAGCAGAAGAAAAAAATGTATTAAAAAAAACCAACAAAAAGCATCTGGTATTGCCATGACAACGGGGGGAATCGGGATCCGAACCCCCAAGACAGCTGCAGCGAAGACAAAACTTGAAGCGACGCCACTGAGCTCTTCTCTTCTCTCTCTTCTCTCTCTCCACCCAAGAACACGGTCGCTTCTTCTGCTACCCCCCTCCCTCACTCCCTACCCTCCTCCACCCTCTCCTGTCATCTACCCTACCCCACCACCCACCCCATCTCTATCTTTCTCTCTCTCTCTCTTGCCCCAGTCCCACCCAACATTCTTTTTTTTTCTTTTCTTCCACCCCTCCTTTGTGTCATTTCTTCTTTCCTTCTTTTTTCCTCCTCTCCCTTCTTCTTTTCCTTTAAATCGGTGGTGTGCCAGTGCAGTGTCTTTGGATGCAAATGAAAGGTGGCTTCCTTGCCTCGGTTGAAGCTGGGGTGGGTTGGGGGGGGGGGAAGGGGGGCTGGGAGGGGGGGGGGGGAGGCCACGGTTGGAGGGTGGAGTGGATAGGGGGTGGGGGGGGGGTGGAAGGGAGGGGGTAGCTAATTGTTCAAACGTCTTCAGTTCGTGCCACGAGCCATTGGAAAGGGAGGGGTGAGAGGGAGGAGAGACGAAGCGAAAGAGAAGGTGGCTGAGAGAGAGAGAGAGAGAGGGGGGAGGGGGAAGGGAAGGGGGAGAGGTAGGATATAGAGGGGAGAAAAGGGGTGGGGGGGGGGGGGGGGGGGAGGGAGGAAGAGACAGGTGAGAGAATAGACGGGGGAAGACAGCTGCAGTGGCATCATAAAAAGGCTTGAAGGGGGAGGGAGGTAAACAAAGACCCCCATACACACAGGCACTGTCTGCCACAACCATCCTTCACTACCGCTACAACTACCACCACCACCACCACCACTACCACTACCACTACCACCGCGCCTTGCTTTTTCCTTTTCTTTTTTTTCTTCTTTTTTTTTTTTTTGTTTTTGGCTGCTGCTCCGCTCTCTCTGTCTCTGTCTCGCTCTCAGAGTTCTCTCTCTCTCTGTGTTTATTCTCTCTCTCTCTCTCTCTCTCTCTCTCTCAGAGTTCAGTTCTCTCTCTCAGAATTCTCTTTCTGTCTCTGTCTCTCTCAGATTCTCTGTCCTCTCTCAGAGTTCTCTCTCTCTCTCTGTTTATCTCTCTCTCTCTCAGAGTTCAGTTCTCTCTCTCAGAGTTCTCTTTCTGTCTCTGTCTCTCTCTCAGTTCTCTTTCTGTCTCTCTCTCTTTGTCTCTCTCTCTTTCTCTGATTTAGCTCTCTCTCTCTCTCTCTCTCCTCTCCTCCTCCTCTCTCTCCTCTCTCTCTCTCTCTCTCGCAAGCTGCAGTCAGCCCCATTCTGCTTCTGCTGCCACCCCCCCCCCCCCCACTCTCCCCCACCTGCCCACTCTCCCTCTTTCCTTTTTGCACTTTCTCTTTTATCTCATGCGCTTCCGTTTGAATATAATTATATATTTTCTGTACTGTACACATTTTATTTGATCTAACAAAGCGTTTACAAGCCCTATCTATTTACCACCTTAGGCTATTATTTCTTCTTTAAAAAAAATAAATTCATGTGTTTTGATTGCTTAGCACTTGGGACAACTTCCGTAAAACTGGTCCTATAATAACCACCACCTGAATCCGCTTTGATTGAACAAAGTGAAGTGAATGATAACAAAGGCAGTGATAACAAAGCAGAGAGAGAGAGAGAGAGAGAGAGAGAGAGAGAGAGAGAGAGAGGAGAGAGAGAGAGAGAGAGAGAGAGAGAGAGACAGACAGAGAGAAAAAGACAAACCAGAGAGAAAAAAAGACAGACAGACAAACAAACACAACACACAACACACACACACACACACACACACAGAAGGGCGGGTTCACTCTTCCCTGACTTCACATACTCGAGGGTGAGGTGGGGAGGGGGGGGGGGTGGTTACGAGGTGGGGGGGGGGGGATAACGGAAGAAAGGGGGAGGCGGGGGGGAGGGGAAAAGGAGAAAGGGGGAGGAGGGGGGAGGAGAGATGAGTGTCGCAGACGCGGCACACAAAGAATTGCGACCGCTTTGTCCCCCCGGATTCCCTACCTAATCTTGTCTCAGGCCCAGGTAGACAGAAGCACCTCGACCCCGGATCGGAACAAAACACAGCCAAGGGAAAAGAAGAGCGAGCAGAGCGCCTGCCTGCCTGCCTGCCTAGCCTGCCTGCCTAGCCTGACTTGGGAGGAAAGCTACCGGACTTAAAAAAAAAAAAAACACAAAAAAACAACCACCCCAAAATCTCCCCCATCAGGGGTGTCGTAAGCTTGCAACCCTGTGCCGATGACACTCGCCTCTCTCTCTCTCTCCCACACACACACACACAACACCTCTCTCTTTGTCACCGTTACGTTCCCACAAACCCGCTTTGCTTTAAAAAAAACCCAACTCTCCATTCAACATGGCGTCATCTTAAAAAACGAAGGAAAAAAAAGCCTTTACTGTCCTCGCTGTACCCCCTTTTTTTATTTTTATTTTTTTGTCTTTTCACAAACGGACGCATGGTGTCGCATAAGTTACTTTCCATCTTGAAAACGCTAGGGAGGAAGAAGGTAAGAAGGAGGTGGTGGAGGTGGTGGTGGGGTGGGATGGGGGTAGGGGAGGGGAGGGGTGGGAGAAGGGGGGAGGGGGTGGGAGAAGGGAGGAGGGGGAGAGATTTTTTCCAAATTCAATCCCCCCCCCCTAAAAAAAAAAAAAAAAAAATTTAACCTCTTGGTAGAAGCTGAAGACACGTCGACAGTTTTTGTCTTGCCTCTTGACACAAGGAAGACAATGCTTACTCAAAAAACGAATCCCTTGAAGCTTTTGGGAGAAACAGCTTGTATATATATTGGGAAGCTAGCCTTAAATGAAGGTGAACATTGTTGAACGACCACCACCACCACCACCACCACAGCGCCCCGCAATCAGGGCAGCTTCAGTCAGGGTGAATTTCCTCGCTGCCTTTCGTTGTTCGGAAGGAAACGCTGGCCAAGTCTGTCCCACAATCGCTGTAGCAGCAAGCCCAAGATAACAAACAAGTCATGGTGATGGCGGTGGCGGCAGCGGTGGCTGAGCTGACGGTCTAGAGAGTCTTGCTTAAAAGTTCTTCTTCACTTGCGACCACAGACACTTCAAGCATACGTGACGCAGTTGCCGTCAGGAAATGAAAAACGATCCGACCGGATCAGAGAAAAGGAAGTGCACCTTACCCAGCCTGCTTCTCTGAGACTGTGTGTGTGTGTGAGTGGGAGAGAGAGATAGGTGGGGGGCAGAGACAGACAGACAGGCAGACAAAGCAGGCAGACAAGACAGACAGACAGAGAGGGAGAGACTGAGAGACAAGAAAGAGAGAGAGAGAGAGAGAGAGAGAGAGAGAGAGAGAGAGAGAGAGAGAGAGAGAGAGGAGAGAGAGAGAGAGAAGACAGACAGATAGACGCAGAGAGAGAGAGAGAAAGAGAGAGAGAGAGAGAGAGAGAGAGAGAGAGAGAGAGAGAGAGAGAGAGAGAGAGAGAGAAGAAGACAGACAGACAGAGAAAGAGAGCATCTGGACAAATCCTTGTAAGAAAACCGTTTACAAAGACACTCGTTACCTCGATAACTCGTACACAAAGACTAAACTCCTTTTCACAGACCTTTCTTTTTTTCCCCCCTTCTTCTTCTACTACTACCGCTCAGAAGGGGGGGGGGGGGGGGGGGAGGGGGAAGGGTCAAAGATATATATCATTATATTCTTACACAAATCTCCCGCTTAGCACTTTCCTACAAGGACTGTCTCTTTATGCCCCCCCCCCCCCCCCCCCCCCCCCAACCCACACCACTACCACTACCACCTTGTCCATCCTCATTACCACTCCCAGTAGGAAAAAAAGAAGAAGAACCATCCGGGGGGGGGGGGGGGGGGGAGAAACAACAGGCTCTGGCAATGCACGCCAACCCCTTACTACACAGTGCAGAGTGCAGAGACTTGGCATTCCACACCCGGAGACCTCGACCTCGGATTGGCCTCTGGGAGTCTTCCGGGTGCACACAACGCCACCCTTGGGGGGAGTGAACGGGTACACAACTTCTTAGATGTAAAATCGTTCTAAACCCCTCCTCCCCCACCCCCACACACTCACTATCTTGTCTTCTGTCTTTACTCCAAAGATACTATAAGGTAAGAAGTTCTAACTGGCATTGCTAAAAAAAGGGTGGGGAGTGGAGGGAGGGAGGGAAGGGGTGGAAGGAGGAAGGAAAGGGAAGGGGTGGGAGATGGAGGAGGGGGGGGGGGGGTTGGGGGGGAGACGGAGTGCGTGATAATCTGCAGGTAAACTTGTCTCAAAAGCGAAAGGTCTATAGTTTCGAATCCTGTCTAGCACTTTTGTAACTCGTAGACCACGAGTGTTAGGGTCTTTTGAAAGATAATGATAAATCGTGATCGCGTTTTCAACATGAATTTTGTACTATAAGTAAAGAAGCCGTAGCAACAAAACAGTTGGTTATTCGGGTGCCATTCCGTGAAAAAAAAAGAAAGAAAAATGAAGAGAGAATATGTTCAATCCTCTACAGGTCAGGTTTACGTGTGACGTCACCGGAAGTGTTAACTTTTTTGTGTCCAACAGGAAAAAGTACAAATAGTCATTTCCATTGAGAAAGATTACATGTGGACATTAACTTTTATTTTATTAATTTATTTATTCAGCAATAATCAGCCGTTATTACCAGAACGGGAAAAATGGGGATTTTGCTGGTGACGTCATACCTAACATATCTTCAAGAGGACTCCACATACACCTAAGAAAAGAAAAAGTGAAGGTGGGGGAAGGGGGGGGGGGGGGGGGGGGGGGTGGCGTGAGAGAGAGGGGCAAGTATCAGATAGCGTAAAAAGAGAACAGTCCAGCTTTTTTTAATAAAAAAAAAAAAGGGGAAAAAAAAAGGAAAAGTAAAGAAAAAAAAATAATGCCCTGACAAAACAAGTCTTTATACAGTAAAGTATTTACTGCAGACTTTATAGAGTAAAGTGTTTATATATATATACATATATTTAGAGAGAGAGAAAGAGTCCCTTCAACAAAAAACCCTCCAGAAAACACACAACTTCACCACTCTTTTTCTCATACACTCTTACCCATCCAAGCGCTCTGAACTGTGACAGTGGGCTCTCTACTACACTACACATTCATATAATTTACTAACAAACCCTGAACAGCCAATAGGCCCTGATCACAAGCCAAAGAACTTCACAACTTGTTTTCGCCGCGGATTTCACGGATCGCGGCGAGAGGTCTCGTCAGCCGACGGCGAGGCCCACCTACGATCCTCCGCTTTCATTGTCACGTGCCGACTCCACGTTAAACTAGAGCTGGGGAGGGGTGTGTGCGAAAAGACTTTTTTCCCCCCCTTTTCTTTCACTTGGGGGTGGGGGTTGAAAGGGACAGGCGGTATTGTTGTCAGCGAACCAGAGAGAATCCTCATGATCGTTAAAAGTCGTTACTCCCAGTGCAAAGTGATAAATAATTTCCGCCCTTCGTGTTTGTCGGCTGTTTTTTTTTCTCTTGAATGAAGAAGAAGTAAAAAATAAAAAAGCAAATTGAACAGGAGGGCGGGTGGAGGGGGGGGGGGGGGGAATTTTTTAGAAAAAAAAAAGTTGGAAAGCACAATTATACAAATCACACCGTTAACTTTCTTTATAATCTAAATAAAGAAAAGAAAAACAAAAATGACACCCCCCCCCCCCCTCCTCCTTCACTCACTCTCTCTCTCTCTCTCTCTCTCTCTCCTCTCTCATCTCTCTCTCTCTCTCTCTCTCTCTCTCTGTGCCAGTCTAAAATGTTACATAGTTATTCATGGATTTTAGAATTTCACATCACAGCACAAGAGATTACGCCAAGGCTTTGAAACCATAGAATAACTGTTTTCCAGTTAACGCCAATCTAATTACACTAACACTGCTAACTAGTCTCTTAACGCCAATCTAATTACACTAGCACTGCTAACTAGTCTCTTAACGCCAATCTAATTACACTAACACTGCTAACTAGTCTAGTCGCAATGCTGATATCTAGAAAAAGAAAAGTCCAGGGTTCGGATCTCGTTTTATCCACTAGAGCATGACCAAAACCGGTCAAGTTGTCTTACCTATTAGTTGTAACTGGCTGCATGTGAATGAATAGGATGAATGAAAGCGCTTTGATTTCGGGCTTTTTTGCAAGATATAGCGCTATATAAATTCCATGTATTATTATTATTATCTATCATTTTTTTGCACAAGACCATAAACTGGGTCTCTATGTGCAATATAGATAGGCATTTAACACAAGTGGAGACCATGAGGCCTTGAGTAGGCGACAAACTATCTTTCCCAACCTCGCGGCTGCAACCCGATCGAAACAGAACCGATTTATCTCGAACGGTCAGCCGAGGAACGAGGAAAAAATACACCGGGTGGCACTGTCCATTGGCGACTAGTCTTCTAGCTCTCCCTGAGGAGAACAGTCCGAATTTCACGCAGAGAAAAATCTGCAGTGGCTGCAGTAAGTAGTAGGCGGCCTACATGTATTCAGTCAAAATACTATACCACAGAAAAGTTTATCACAAAAATTAACAACTGACGTGGGAAGAGCGAGAGAGAGAGACAGGCAGACAAACAGACAGACAGACAGAGATATAACAGTTTGCCTAGTTAGACAGAAAAACGCTACCTGGCCAGACAAAGAAACAAACAAAAAGCAACCAACCTCCCTCCCTTATTCTCAGGTTGACATGAAAGTGTTTCTACGGGATTTTACTCCCACTTAACTAATTACCGCGCTGGTTTCTTTGATAGCTTAATACCATGTGGTTAGCATACTTTCTGACGTCTACAGCTGTTAGAGTCGATTACTGGACGTTTTTCCCTCCCTTCTTTCCCTGGCTTAAGGGCCACCAATGCCGAGATGATATTTTGCGTGTGTCACCGTTTTGTCCACTATTAAGGTATCACGGAATACAAGCTTTCATAAACGAAAGCGCTGAGTTATATACGATGTTCACTTTTCTCTACAGGCCGCCTTCAAGTTTGTCATTATTCTAAAGCCATTTGTAGTTTGTGGGAAGATGAAAAAAAAACCCGATCTTGTGCGCACATTCTACAACACATCCAACATGTATGAAGAAACGGGCTATGTTATATTTTCATTATCCCCCCCCCTCTCTTGGCTTAGACAGAAAGACCGGTCACATACACACACTCCCATTACAAACTCACAACACAACATTCACAATCAACATCACTAAAAAATAAAAAAAATACACCAAAATCTCTTTACGTACCTGGACTGTGTAGTTTTCTGTGAATGTACATACCAAAAGCAGGTTTAGAAGCTATCACCACAAACAGGAAACATGTTTCCATAATTACTATCAAGCAAAAAAATTTTGTTTTTAAAAGACAAGGAAACCTGTCTGTCTGCAGTCTGTATTAGGCCTGAGCCTTACTCCCGAACTCTGAGCTCCTTTCCATGTGGAGAGGCCTTTTAAAGGATCAGACTTTGCTTCGAGGGGTGGGGGGGGGGGGGGGGGGGGGGGGGGGGGGGAGAAAGCGGCGTCTTCTGCGGCCTTTGAAGTCAGGCGGGCAGCTAATCAAGTTAGTGTTTGTAGCACCTTGTAAAGGCAGTGTTTGTGACACCTGTGTGCCTCTCCGAGGGGCCCCTACCTACAGGACAGTGGCTGTGGAGAAGTGTCTGTTCAGGGTAATTACCTCCACAATAGGCATCCACACTCCACCGTCATCCTCAACACCCCTGGATGGGCAGCCCCCAAGGGGCGTCAACAAAAGGAGGGCGAATGGGGAGGGGTGGGGTAGGGGTGGAGGTGGGTGTGAAAATATAACAAAGCTGTCATGTGACTAGATCAAAAGCAGCTGTTCAAAAGGTTAGTTGTTTGTTCATGGAATTTTCTGAATGTACTTTGTGAACAGTACTCTTGATTTTTTATTAAAAAAAACCTCATTGAGTGTTTCATCTTCTTCTTCTCAAAATTAGGATATTCATCTTGGCGTTTGCCATTATTTGTCTAGGCTGTGACACTGCCTACATATCGCATGCTTCGTATTTTCTCGTCATCCATTCCTTCACCAACAGTTATACTAGCCCTACTCTTTCATGAAAAAAGAATGCTCGCACGCGGGATTCCGATTTACAATTTTATCGCAACACACACACACACACACCTAAAACAAACCTAAAAAAACACACCCAACTACGATGATAACTCACCGGGGCAAAAAATCTGTAATGCTCTGCTGTAATAAGAATCTACAACTTTCATCAGCACAGCAGAGCATGGGAAAAAATGGACATGAGAAGGAGATGGGAGGAGACTTTGAAAGGAAAAGAAAAGTCAGTGATTTGTAGCCCTAAGTCCGTGTAGGTCTATACATGTGCGCAACCACTGTCATGTAGGCAAGTAGCGACATTCTACGGACAAATTTTTTTTACAAACAACCGATAAACGGTTTATTTTTATGGATGCCCGGAGGGGTTAGTAGTCAGTACACAAAGGCAACCATAGTGTAGGTCTGTGTACACGACTACTAGCCCCACAGTCTGTACCGACAATTATCAAACGGGCCTATCGACGACTGGAGGGGTTGTTCACAATCAGTGCACAAAGGGCAACAATTACGTAGGTGAGAAAAACAAACATGACTTAGGCTGTATGTAGCAGGACTACTAACCCTGTCTGGCTGTTAAGAAGGCACAAGTCTGCAGTTGCGGAATAAAGCCGAAACTCTTATCAGTTCTCTGTTCAACCACCCTGACCTCTGAAGCCACGCAACTTAGAGTATTATAAAAAAGGCGGTGTATCTTTCCTGTTGCCACCAAGGCTGTCCACACACACGAAAAGGGGAGAAAGAGACATACATGTATAAGTTTCCTTGCACTATACATACTTTCGATTTTTTAAAAGAATATTTTACCTGATCCTTCCCTTCTTAATTGAGGAGGTAAGTCTAACCTGGGGGTGGTGTAGAGGTTTAGAGACAAGGTACAAGCACCTGTGCAGAAGATCGTCACATTCTCTCATGAACAAGATAAGAATCTCTCAGTGAAATCCTTGGCAGTTTAGCAGTCTAAGCCTTATTTACATGCCTCCTGCAGTCTAGATACCGAGGATGGCCCTTTTTTCTCCCCTCTTGCCTTTTAGAAGGACATACATACATACATACACACACACACACACACACACACAACAATATATATATATATATATTTTATATATTTAAAATTTTTTAAAAATTTTTTAAATTTTTGGCAATAAAAACACAACTGTGGTCAGCTTCATTTCTCCTTTTATTTATGTCAGCAAATTTTCGCTTCCATCTGAAGCTTCCTCAGGCTGAATGGATAACATAATGAAATTATATATATATATTTATATATTTAATATTATTTAAAATATAAATTATTATATTATTATAAATTATATATAAAATATATATACACATATATATATTACCTATTTAAAAATCGAACTGAATGTCAAAGTCCTTCGGATGAGACTATAAACCGAGGCCCCGTGAGCGAACGCATGCAGAACATCTTGCGCACACGTTAAATCCTGTTCCGCTTTTCGAAAGAGTAGGCCATTGTGTGCCGGTGGGAATAGATGACAAAATTTTAAAAACCGTATACATACGCATAAAAAAATGTCATCTGAGCGCTTTGATTTGTTGCTTTACAAGATTCAGCGCTATAAAAATCCCATACATTATTATTATTATTATTATTTACCACATTTGTTTTTTTTACAATCCCTCCCCCCCCCCCCCCCCCCCCCTCCTTCCCCATTTATTGTGTTTCCTCTGGCTTTCTTTCCATATTTGGAACGGCTTTTCTCACTGATTGAAAGATCAATGAAAAATCGATCAGGGAGAGTTTAGACGAATAGGACTCTCCCTTCCATATCTTTCAACACAACAACAACAAAACTAAAAGCAGGTTTTCACATATAATATAGTCTTCATGTCTACATGCCTTGACAAACACTGCTGATAAGTCTGTGTGCTCTTTGACAACAATGAAAAAAATATATTTAAAAAATTAAAAAACTTACACTTTCTTTTTCATTGTGTATGTACATTTTTGACTTTTTAATGATAAACAGAACTGCTCCCTCCTCCCCTTTAAAAAAAATGTTTTAAAAATCATATTGTGAACCTTTTGACAAGAAAAAATGTCTATACAAATTACAATTACTGTGTGTGAGATCTTCAGTTGTAAATGAACATAAACATGGACTGGTTATGAAACAGAAGCCCGAAGGCCACTAGGTCTAGTCTTTGTTCCCATCTGTCCGTTTGTTGTTCGTGCCGGGCCCTGTGGTTTCGCACATAGGTGGGATAAACAACGTTGGCCCTCATCTACTTACTAGCCTTTGTTAAGATGTAGGGGTGTGTGTGTTGTGTGTGTGTGTGTGTGTGTGTGTTGTGTGAGGGCGTACACGTGTGTGTGTTGTGTGTGTGTGGTGTTTGCGTGCACGTGTGTGTGTGTGTTGTGTGTGTGTGTTGGTGTGTGTGCGTGTTTTATTTATTTTATTCTTTTATATCGAGGATAATGGAATCAGCACTTATGTGCTTTTTTACATCTAGTCCCCGTGTGTATGCGGTTTTGTGAATTCTGTCATCTGTTCCCACCGGCACACAATGGCCTACTCTTACGAAAAGCGGAACAGGATTTAACGTGTGCGCAAGACCTTCGTTCTGCGTGCGTTCGCACACGGGGCCTCGGTTTATAGTCTCATCCGAAAGACATGTGTGTGTGTATGTGTTTGTGTGCATGTGTGTGTGTATCAAAGTAAAATATTTATCTCCAGATGGTACATTGAATAAACAATGCATTTGCTTTTTTCATCCAGCCATCTATCTAAGAACAAATGTCTTAATGATTGTACTGAAATACTACATTATTGCAACCTTTACCAATAAATTGAAGCACTAAAAGGTGGAAAATCGATAAAATAATACATTGGAAAATACAAATTTATACATCTTCGGATGAGACCAAAAAAAAAACCCCCCAGTGTATTGCATCACCCGCTCCCTCCCCCTCCCCCCACCCCGCTATTAATTTTCACGGGTGTGTGTGTTGTCTTCAATTTAACGTCTGTTCACTCTAAGTGTGTGTGTGTGTGTGTGTGTGTGTGTTTGTGTGTGTGCGTGCGCGCGTGTTTGTGTGTGAGAGTGAGAGAGAGAGAGAGAGAGAGAGAGAGAGAGAGAGACACACACACACACACACAGACAGACAGAGAGTAAGCGTGTGGGGCTTTTCTTTCTTTTCTTTCTTTCTTTTTTTGTTTTGTTTTGGCTGTAGGATTGTGCATTTTGACGTTTCACACAGCAGACCTAGTACTGCTACAGGCCGCATGACATTGCACTTTTTCTGTGGCTATCTGCATGTCCGGTCCCAATAAGATCAGTGTATTGCCAAACAAAACCAAAAAAATTCAGTGTATTGCATCACCCGCTTCCCCCCTCCCCCACCCCGCAATTAATTTTCACATGGCTGTGGGATGTTTAACGCGTAGTTTCTTCAAGTCCTGCTATCGCTTGTACTGCGTGGTCTGTGACAATGCCAGTCTGTTTGTTTGTTTGTTTATTTTTGTTTTCCCACGGTCTCTGTATCACTGTGTGTTGTCAGTGGTAGACAAAGCCCTGACCCCCCACTGTAAGACGTAAAACCAAAGGCGAAGGGGAAGGAGGAGGTCGGCGGGGGAGAGGGAGGGTGGCAAGGGGGGGGGGGCAGATGTCGGTGATAAGGAGAGCTTCAGAAAAAAAAATCATAATTATTATAAATGCAAGTCAAAAGAATAAAAGTAAAAATGTAAAAATCCCATTTCATCGAAACAGTATAATATCGTTTTCGCTGAGGACTGGGCCATTTAGACATTAATCTTCAAAAGACTAATAAATGAGAGGTGAACGAAATATGAAATTTACAAAATTAATAATATTTTTGGTGTTTTTGCTATTAAAAGTTGTATTGTATTTCGTCAGCAAAGACGGTCACGGTTCGAGTCAGTATTCGCCGCAATAAAATAACAAGCACATAAACTTAACAAAACAAAACAATCCATAGTAGAACAGTTTATGAGCCTTCCATTTATTTCAGACTATGATGATTTCGAAACTGAAATATCTAGAAAAATACTCTTGAAAAATCTCCGTACACTGCATGAATCAGGCTCTAAGCACTTCAACACGAACGACTTTACCAGGTTTATTTTCTTTGTAGTTTGAAAAAATCCTTTCCACTGAATTATAATCATGTACAATATGCACATGCAGTCTCCAAATAAACTGAAAGACTTTACTACCGAATTTTTAATTCCTTTTTATCATTTCTACGAATTTCTTTTTCTTTTCTTTTTCAAACATTCAATCCTGCAGCTTTCATAACACATGCCAATCTGAACTCCAAAGCACGTCCCCCTACCCGGGTCTCTAGAACAATGGTATCTACAAATATCCACCCACAAAGAACTGTTATTGAGCATGGTTAGTTCTCACGCTCTGCGTTCCTTTTTCGACATCCGTCTTCTAATAAAAACTTCGCGTTCGCATCCATCGACAAGCAAACAACGAATTGAAACACAGAGTCAGCTCGTTAAGCGGATAACAAATTCACACCAAAAAAGTTGCAAACGCTCGTTCAAACAGAAACGGTATTTACATTAGGTAACGGTGCGGCATGAGAAAAAAACAAAGACTCCGACTGCAAGACGTCGGAGCGCGTTCTCTAACCATCGTCCATGCGTTAACGTTAACAGAGCGGTCCTCCAAGTCCCTCTCTGGCAGATGGATGTATGAATATAAGTTATAAAGCGCATAACAACCTCCCCCCCACTCAAAGGTGTGATGGCAGGCGTCAGGCAGCTTCGCCCACAGTCGTCCGTCAGGCCTGGTAAGGAGGTAAAGGAGTCCCATAACCTGACTGCCAGTAAATTCCCCTCCACAGACCAACACTGCCAGTAAGTTTCACACCACTTTTTGGACAATAACTTGATAGCAAAACCTCCCCGGGTAGTCCCCCCCATCCCTAAACACTCAGGAGGAAACCAGACTTCGAGACTCCAATGAGATGGTCAATGTTGTTGACGGAATCCCGGGTATACGTCTTCCCTTGTTGTGATATTCTGGTGACGATTCTGACAAACTGACTACATAATTGTCAGCCGCATTCGAGAAACAAGCGTCGTATGTGACGGGGGGGGGGGGGGGGGGGTGGGGTGTAAAGTTTGGACTGTCTATAAGAGGGGTGGGGGTGTAAAGTTTGGACTGTCTATAAGAGGGGGGGGGGGGGGGTGTTAAAGTTTGGCATGTCTATAAACAGGGCCATTATCCCGCTCATTCAACCGTGACATGTAGGTAGACCTGTCTGTCTGAAGGCAAGTCTTTGTTTTTCATTTCGTTTCATTTATACCACTTTAAGTCACGAGATTTCTCTGCGTGAAATTCGGGCTGCTCTCCCCTGGGGAGATGCGCGTCGCCACAAGAGCAGCGCCACCCTTTTTTTTTTTGGTTTTTGTCTGCAACTGTATTTGTTGTTTCCCTATAAGAGTGGCTTTTTTTCTAAGAATGTTGCCAGGGACAACTCCCTTTGTTGCCGTGGGTTCTTTTACGTGCACTGAATAATTTTGTGTAACACACGGGACCTCGGTTTATCGTCTCATCCGAAAGACTAGCGCCCAGACCGCCACTCATGGTCTAATGGATGGGGAAAAGGTTCGGGCCCAAACGGGATGAGGAGTCACACGAAAGACAAGGACAAAGGTTCCAAGAACATCCCAGAAGAGACTAGACGGGCATGGCAAATCAGCTCCCTTGTCTTTTTTTTTTCTGGCGGAGACGCACTCTGTGTGTGTGTGTGTGTGTGTGTGTGTATGTGAAACGCATGCAGGCACAGACATAGGCATGCTGTCCTCTCTCTCTCTCTCTCTCTCTCCCACACACACATATATACCCGCGTGTGAGTGAGCGAGCGACCGACGAGCACGCGCGCGCACGGACATTCACACCCACTGAGGCAGCTAACCAGCCAGCCACTCACATAATCAGAAGACCATACTTACCTTCTGTCAGGCTGCCAATGACCACTAGCCTCCACCCCTTTCTCTGTCCTCCCCCCTCCCTCCCTCCCCCTTACCAGTTCAGACAGACAGACAGGACACCACAACAGACACACACACACACAGTCCTTCGGATGAGACTATAAACCGAGGCCCCGTGTGTGAACGCACGCAGAACATCTTGCGCACACGTTAAATCCTGTTCCGCTTTTCGTAAGAGTAGGCCATTGTGTGCCGGTGGGAACAGATGACAAAGCCGCAAGCACACGGGGACTGGATGTAAAAAAGCACATAAGTGCTTATTCCATTATCCTCGATATAAATGATTTTTTTTAAAACACACACACATCACACACAAGACCAAGGAAAGATAAGACACACTGAACGAGAAAGATGCAGATGAAAAATTATAAGCAGACGAACCATGCACATAAAATCCAGCACAAGAGCGAAAATAATGAATACTGACCATCGGTCAATTTGTGCATGGCCATGGTCTCCAGTTCCATCTCTGGGTATAGCGCGTCACGCGCGTAAAGCAACATCTCTTCGCCTGGCTGGATGTCACGTACTGCCTTGTAAAATACCTGCACACACACCAAACAACAACACACAACGTAATGATATAACTGGTAACAACGAATTGGATCAAGTTTTATATTAAAGAAGTTGTGTATCGCCTTGTAAAACGCAAGCACGTACAAAGATATACATAATTATAGACTTATCACGATGCGTGATAGACCATCGTATTCAGTATTAATTAAACAAGTCCTATCGGTACATGTTACATCTTTTTAAAAGCAGTGCAGAGTTGTGTTACTGCTTTGAGATAGATAGATAGATAGATAGACAGATAGACAGATAGATAGATAGAGAGAGAGAGAGAGAGAGAGAGAGAGAGAGAGAGAGAGAGAGAGAGAGAGATGATTGTCGGGCGTTCCCCACCTTAACACCATAGAGGTCACCCAGAATATGCACTCTGACTCACTCATCCCACCTGGGAATCACCGTGAGACTGTAAGTAAACACTGGAAGAGAAGTTTCCCTGTATGACCGTTTTCAAGTATCTTGCCATGTAGGCAGTTTTACTCCGACTTCTGACCACCGAACGTTCGGGTATGAAGACAATTGGTGAGTGGAGAGAATGCTGGAGCATAAATGGCAAACCTAATCTGCAATAATCCAGGAGAAAATAAAAAAGCGGAGGTTCGGTGGGGCAGAAAGAGAATATAAACCAACCAAAATAAAAATAAAAAGACATTTGCCCTTCATATGACATCGCCTACAAACAAACATCCCCACAATTCTGTCACTCTCAGCACCAACGCCTCGTCAGCTTCATCATTATTTATTTCCACATTGTGAGCAGAGCAGTCAACATGCATGTTACTGACACATTCAGGCTGATACCTGCGCAGCAGCAAAGCATCCTTACCACACAGACCAAGACACGACAAGCCTGATGCTACTACTACTACTACAACTACTACTACCTCTCACGGCTCACTGCGCACCCGACACACGTCATTGGAACAGACAGACACCGCGGAAATCGCCCATTCATATCAGCCACCAGACACTGCCTGCCATGGCGGCCAAAACCTTCTCAAACATAGACAATGATGTTTCCATGTAAGGGGATTTAGCGGCCATCAGGCCGGATTATCTGGTCTTTTCCTCGCCGCCTGCATTAGTGCCTTGATGCATTGTGTATGACACTCGGCAAGGGTGACCCGGCCACTTACCCCGCTTTTAACCCCCCCTCCCCTCCCCCCAAAAAAAAAAAAGGAAAAAAAAAGCCCAAACAGGATGATGCTGTTCTATCCCTGAATGCTCTGTCATCTGGCGGCTGACTGGCATGGAAATCAATGATGGGGATCTTCCTGGTTTTAACGGTACTGACTTTCAAGCGCTTCTGGTCTCAGTGGCCTGTGCTGTGATCGTGTGGGTTATTAATTTAATGCAAAAGAAAGAAAGAAAGAAAAAAGAACAGGACTTCTACTTGAATCCACGTTCCGTTTTGCTGCTTGTTTTCTTGCAAACTACTTTGAACGGAAAGAAAAGGGATGGAATGTGATTTGTTAGGATAATTTAATCGATCTCTGATGGCACAGATAAAACCTGTGTCTCTTTCAAAGAGACAGACATACAGAAGAGAAAGAGACTAAGAGAATGATACTAAGAAAGATACTAAGAGAATGAATGAATGAACGAGTAAATAAATGAATGAACCATTTAACTCTAATGCATAAACCACCTATCTCACCAATTTTACACGACTGCCCTCCAGCAACAATTAACTACAACCACAGGCAGTTACAAACAAATGTCATAACTTCCATTTACTGTCCCTCCAACACAACCAACTTTCATCTCATGAAAGCTTCACAGGGTCATCAAGCTTTCTCTGAAGCTTCAGTGTTAGTGTGGGAAAGCCTACTCTGCTCCCTCTAAAAGCCCAAGGCAGAGGAGGGCAAAGGACTACAGGCTAGGCCCTTACAAGACTGACTGCTACAAACAGACAATGGTAGGTCTTCAGTCCCTGGCCCGAAAAAAAGCTCTCTTCATTATCGGACTGGTTGGGTCATGGCGGTAGCGTGCTACCGCGGCACTGATGAAGCGATTGATGATGATACTTGCCTCCTACTCCCCTAGGCCTTGGGTCTGATCTGAAGAGGATGCCGTCTCCATAGTTCCCGCTACAGGTGAAACTATGTTACTGACTGACCAACCAGCAATCGGTGACTACACTGACTTTTAGACAATAGTCCAGGTTGGGGAGGTGGTGGGGGTGGTGGTGGTGGTGGTGGTGCGGGGTGGAGGGGGACGTTACAGCTACTAGCAGGCTTGATGATGGCATCCTTACTTGGCACAGTCATTTACAGGAGACAGGGTGGGTGGGTGGGGATGAGGGCAGGAGTGAAGGGAGGTAATTTGCATAGGGTTGTCGTCTTGTGTCTGCGTTCTGCTAAAAAGTCATAGGCCTAGCTGAGCCCCTCACGGGAATTTCGTACCAGTGTTCTGGTCTGATATGGTTATTGCCATCATGCGAGAGCAAGAGAGAGAGAGAGAGAGAGAGAGAGAGAGAGAGAGAGAGAGAGAGAGAGAGAGAGAGAGAGAGAGAGAGAGAGAGAGAGAGAGAGAGAGAGAGAGAGAGAGAGGAGGGAACATACAATAATGATAAAACTACCAGTCACAAACATTTCCACTTCCATCTCTCTCTGTCTCTGTCTCTCTCTCTATATATATACACACACAGAGTCAGAGACAGAAAGACAGGTAACCCCACACAAAGACAAGTCATATGGCACGTTGCATAGCAAAAGATGAAAAGAAGTCAAACGATTTTCGTTATAAATCACACCACCACCACCACCACCACCACCACCATACTCCACCCTTTTCCCAAGCAAAGACAAGGCACACCTCTAGCCCATACTTTAATCGTCCACACACTTGAAGGCTTCGACAGATAGCAATAAACGAACGACAAGGCAGTGTCTTCCTCTTTCTTTCTTTTCGTTTGTCTTTTTGTTTGTTGTTGGTTGGGTTTTTTTATAGTCAACACTCAGCCAGCACTTTCTTGTCACCATGCACAGAAGAAGACAATTCTACAGTGAAGCGACACTTCTGCGCTGCCCCGTTGTGTGTGTACAAGTTGGGGTGCAAATGCACAGGAGAGAAAAGAAAAAAAAAGTTTAAAAAAAAAAAGAATAGAGACATTTCAACAGACAGAAGGAATTTGTTCTACGTAGGAGGGTGTCTTGCCACTGTTTTAAGCTTAAAATAGAAAATAGGTGTTTGTTTTTTTTAAATTTAAAATTATGAAATAATCACAGAGAGAGAGAGAGAGAGAGAGAGAGAGAGAAAATAGAAAATAAGGTGTTGTTTTTTTAAAAATATGAAATAATCACAGAGAGAGAGAGAGAGAGAGAGAGAGAGAGAGAGAGAGAGAGAGAGAGAGAGAGAGAGAGAGAGAGAGAGAGAGAGAGAGAGAGAGAGAAAACTGGGGAGGGAGCAGAATTTCACCGATTTCATAACATAAAAACACCGGTCAGAAAATAATACTGCGCGTTTTCAATAGGCCTAGCCGAAATTTCTGTCACGAAACTGAAGCATTCGCCACGTTTGAAATAAAAAAAACCCAACCCGAACATGTCATTCTCCTTGGCAAACTTTTCTTTTCTTTTTTCTCTCTTTCTTTCCTTTAAAAAAAAAAATTAAATAATGCGGCAGCTGCACCACAACATTTTGTTTGAAGATCTGTCGTTTTCAAATCCTTCCAACGGAAACATTCAGGGTCAAAAATGAAACGTTTCATCTGACTGGAGGTCGAACAAGTAATCCTTTAAAACTTTTTGTTCGTTTTGGTGGGGTGAGGGGGAAAAAAGGGGGAGACAGCAAGGACTTATAATAAAATCTCTCATCAATTTTGCAACAGGCTACTACTACTAGTGGCTGGCTGAATCATCTCCGTCCATATATCAACAGGCCAGCAAACATTGCGACAGACAGCGACGGCAATCTTTCACCTTTTCAGGCCGCAAGTGAGTGACGAATGGAAACTTTTGCATGACAAGATAAAAACCCTCTTCAACTCAAAATAGTGGACCATTTGTGGTTTTTTTCCTTCTTTCTGTGGCTGCTCAGAGAGCAACAGAGAGAGAAAGAGAGAGAGAGAGAGAGAGGAGCCATCACTTTACCAGCCAACAGGTCCATTTTCCATACCTCACCCGTTATTATCTCCCTTCCCATTCACCACTCTCAATTGCCTCCCTTGTGTTACACCTTTCCTTTCCCAAGGGTCCCCCTCTCAACTAGGGGGAAAAATCACCCCGGCAACCACAGCCAGTGGCTCAGACATGCCTTTTGACAGCCAGCCAGACAGCCGTTGGGTGGGAACGTACCCGAAATGGACAGGGTGGCATCATTCACCGGTATTGTGTGTGTACCCATCCTTTGCAACGGTATTGTTACTTTCCAATTGAACCCCCCCAAAAAAAAATGGGGGGGGGGGGGTTCAAAATTGCTGCTGGTGGGGTCGCGCGAGAGCTTATGAAAAGAGTGGAACAGTTCGCTTCTCTTTCGTTCAGTGATAGTTATTGCCACAAAAAAAAAAGGTGACAGTCAATCTGTTCTTTTTCAAACAACTGGCTGGAAGAATAGTTTGGGGGTTTTGTTAATGTTTTTTTAAAAAATGGCGTCACTGACACACATGCAGGCTACACACACACACGCACGCACCACACACACACACACACCACACACACACACACACACACACACACACACACACACACACACACACACTTTGGGAGGAAATCGTTTAGAAGAGAAAAGAAAAGAAATTAGGAGTTAAAAAAAATCAAAAAACGAAAAACTCCAAAACAGTAACAACCTCAACTAAAACTTATCAATCACTAACCCCCCCCCCCCCCCCCCAACCACACACACACACACACCACCACCACCACCACTTCCAAAATAAAAGGGTCTAGAACCGTAGTGGTAAACCTACACTGCCACAATAATCCCAAACGATCACTCTGCCTTTATACACTCCGTGGATGACAGCAGTCGGGCTGTTCACGTCAGCGCGTGCTATGACTATAAATGATATGATTCATCACACTACCTTGCTGTGAGATCTGTCCTCCCTATCCCTCCTCCTCCTCCCTTCTGCCCTCTGTCAAGCTTTCAATCTTTTCAGCTTTTTTGTTGTTGGTTGGTGTCATCTGCACCCTTCACCTGCCCCCACCCTCCCCAATTTTCTCTTCTTTTTTTTTTTTAGATACTCCCCTCCCTCCCTCCGCCACACACACCTTTATTTCCTCCCAGTCTGTCATCAATATACCTTTTTTTCCCTGTTAACTTGTGACCTCCTTTCCCCCTTCTCAACCCCACCCCCCACCCCCCAAGCTCACCACGATGCACTAAGGAACACCCTTGGCACACTAAGAACTTCCTTAGTCGCTCAGAATGTGCTGTGGTGTAGGCATCTATAGACAGACCCTGGTTCAGCCTAGCCTAGTATAGCTGTCAATGGCTTTTCATCCTTTTCTTTACTCTCTCTGCTATCTCCTTCAGTCGTTTTTTTTCTTCTTCCTCCTCTGTGTGTGTGTGTGTGTGTGTGTGCGTGTGTGTCTTGTCTATTGCTGGAATGTAGGATCAGCGGCTGCTAACAATGCTTCACAAGCTGTTGGGAGGTCCGTGATTTGAGGGATTATGGACATGTTAACAGACACTAGTGACTGCACTTAGCTTATCGATTGTGTATGTGTGTGTGTGTGTATGTGTGTGTATGTATGTATGTAGGTATACAGAGAGAGAGAGAGAGAGAGTGAAAGTGAAGAGGAGGAGGAAGGGAAGGACTCTCATAGAGCGAGAGAGGGAGAGAGAGGGAGCGCGCGCTTTTCTTGTACAAAAGATATTAATTACTTAAGAACGCTTCAAAATACTTTAGTCATAAACACTATTGTCACACACATACACACACACACGCGCGAGCACACCCAACTAGCATGTATGCATACTAGGCGAACAGCTGTGCAAAGACGTTTGACTAGCATAACAAAACAGAATCACGCTACACAACTATTTAAACAAAACCAACTCGCAATTCAACGTTCGCTATTATACCCTGTAAACTGCTCAGCAAACTCGGTGAAAAAAACCACACCCAAACAAAGCAAGAGAAGAAAACTAATATAATATCATATAATTACCGCCAACATTGCTGATGTCATGTGTGCACACGGGTCCCCTCCAACTGCAGAACAGAAAAAGCGAAAGAAAAAAACAACCCCAGGATGAACCACAAAGGCAAAATCACTCGCCAACTCCGTGTACTGTCCGCAAGGAACTCCTCTTCTTCAATCCCTAATGATTTTCTCGCCCTTTTCTCTCTGTTCATTTCTTGTCCATGTCCCCATCAAGCTGTGACATCTTCCCCCCGCCGCACGATAGGTAATAAAGGCGTCAAAGCCGCCGCCTTGAAAAGAGGAGGAGGAGGAGGAGGAAGGAAGCCCTACAGAGAGAGAAATCACCAACATCTGTAGCAAGTTTTAATCCCCACAGCCTTGTTCGCTTTCAATCAAACGACACTGACAACAGCTTTCCCCTCTACAGCGCAGGAAGATGCAAAACTTCATTCACCACCCCCCACCCCCTTCTCCCCGCAAGAAAAAAAAAACCAGCCACTGCTGACGCGGGCGCTCTTGCTCTCCATGAGGCCAAGCCTAGCTATAGCATCTGCGGAGGTCCCTGATGGTGTGGCCTGGTGATTTTCCCTTTGTGGGGGAGGGCATCGCTCTGCTCCTAGTCAGTTGGGCGTCTTGTCTGTCCCGGATCCCCCCCACCTTGAACAAAATCCTGGGGTTACCGTTACATCCCAGTCCACAGGGGGAGACTTGAGGAGACGGTGGCACAGATGGTGCCGATATAAACGTATCAACTGAGATTATTGTGGACGTGTCTGTTCTGAGTGAGGACACCGCCGATGTCCATGAAAGTCACTGGACTAAGGTGACGCCGGTGGCGTGCTGAGTTCGAACTCTAGCTATGTTTAACGTGTTTTTTTTTATACTAGTTTGGTCCTTATTTGAGATTGGAATTTTTTTTTGCTGAGGACTAAAACGTTTTTGATTCAATATCGTAATTAATGTTAGTATCATAATCATTGTTAGTAGTGTATGTATTGGTAGTAATATATTCATTATTATTATTATTATTATTATTATTATTATTATCATTAGTAGTAGTAGTAGTAGTATCAACAACACCACTTTTGGTAGCCTTCTTGATTTCTGCTAGAGATCGGATTAAAACAAAATAATACTTAGGGTCGCTCCCAAATCATAATTATCATCCAAACTGTATCATTATACCATTAGTAAACCTGCAATAAACTCTGCATAGGCCAAATTCTTAGTTGTCATACGACGTTGATTATGATCACAAGATCATAAGAGCAACAGACACACACACACACACACATAATTATATATATATATATATATATATATATATATATATATATATATATATATATATATATATATATATATATACACATATATATACACACGCACTACTTACACTACTCTTAACATATTGTCGAGACAATGACACAGACAGACGCATCAAAAGAGATAGACCATAAAAGTGCAGCTGGCGCTTCTCGCTTCTCGGCGTGTGGATGGATTCCCCTTTCTCTCTCCACCCCCTCCCCCACCCCCTCACCCCACCCCCCAAAAAAAACTGTCTTCTTCCCCAACCACCCCCCCCCCCCCCCCCCCCACCACACACACAACCTTCTTTAGCGAGTAGAGACAAGGATTATGAGACATGAAAGACAAGAAGGATGAAGGAGAAAGGAGAAGGAGTGTGGGTTGGAAGAGGAGACAGGAGGAGAAGACAATGCAAGGAAGAGAGCATTCTGCAGAGGGCCTACTACTACTAGGCTGAAAAGGAACTGCTGCCGACCTGGTATGGGGGGTGGAGTGGGTTGGGTTGGGGGGGATGGAACAGGGTATAGAGTAGATGTTCAGGGTTCGGGTACAGACAGCTGCTTGGCTAGCTGGGCGATATCATCATCATCAGCCTGTCTTCTTGCTGTTCTGATCCCATTCTGTTCTCACCAGAGCAGATGGTGGGAACACAGTCATGCAGCAGTTTTCTTTCTTGCTCTACGTGCACTGTTGTCCCAAGATTTGGGGGTGGGTTGGGGGTTTTATATTCGTAATTAAAAAAAAAATCAAAACTATTGCATTGATGTGGAGATCTTTTTGTTTCATTCTTCTTCTTGTTCTTCTTGTTCTTCTCCTCCTCCTCCTCCTTCTTCTTCTTCTTTTTCTTCTTCTTCTTCTCAGTATTACTACCATCATCACGATCTTTGATTCCTTTCCTGGCTAAGATGTTTGTGGTCATAATTATAAGCTCATCTTTCACTATATCACTGAAAATCTTTCTTTTCGGTGTTGGTTCCTTATTTTGTCAATAAAACTTTTGTTATATTTTGTTATAGCAATTTATCCCTCCCTATTATTCAAATCTTGGCATTGCTAGCTCATATTTTTGTTATTAAAACTCTCTAGTTTTGAAAGTTTCATTGTTAGTTTGAATTTTGTCATAAGTAACCTCTATATTATTTTTCGTAACTGAAAACGTCTATGTTGAAATCGACCATGTGTCGCCAGTTTACAAACAGCAAAACACTTGGTTTGTATCATTTTCAACCTAGGTATGCTTAATTGTTGAGTTTTGTAAAGCCACATAGAATCCTGACTGTTTTCATTGATTTAGTACAACCATGTGTATGTTATAGCTTTCATCATTAAAGTATGAATACCAAACTTATTTTTCATTTATTCTGGACCATGCATTGAAAGAGAGTGAGTACGCGCGCGCGCGCGCGCGCGTGTGTGTGTGTGTGTGTGAGAGAGAGAGAAGAGAGTGAGAGAGAGAGAGAGAGTTTGACAAATGTTTTCACACAGGTCACGCGTATCCCATAACTCCCGCTCCCCCCCCCCCCCCCCCCCCCCCCCCCATCCTCCACGAAAAGACCTGTTAACACACACCTAAACTACTACAGTGATCATCGTCTTGAAAATTAACAGCCATCTTCATTTTCATGCGAAAATCAAAATCAGGCGCTCTATTTCATCCTGACATGTCAAGCGCTAAATGGAGCAACACACACACACACACACATGCACGCACACAACACACACACGCGCGCGCACACACGAACACAAGTACACAACACACACGCGCGCGCACACACGTACACACAGCCTAACTGTTAAAAGACAGGTTTTTCCTTTTTGGGGGTTTTTTCCTTTTTAAACATCCTCTTCCTCTCCATTCCTCTTGTGTCTCCTCTCTCCCCTACACCTTTTCATCATCCAGCATTGCTTCAAGGCCGTAAGAAATCTACACGGCCATTCTTTTTGCTTATTGATGGCACATATGTTCCCATCCCTAATACTTGCACTAGCAGGGGCAGCTGCTGCCCATACCCTATGTACGAACGTTTCAAACTCTGCTTCATATTTTATGGACATGGTGCGTCTTTAATAACCGGTGATGGTCTTTTCTCGAAAGCCGTTTGGCCCGTACTCAACTGCCGGTTTTATGCCAATGCCTTGTCACTTTTTATCTTCTTTTCGGCTTTGCTGTCGCGTAAATAAACACTTTTTGATCGAAGGAAGGGTTTGGTTTTTATTGCTCTCAAACATATGTTGTTTTATAAATTGTGGACGGTATGTTTTTGGCAGTGTGAGAGAGCGCTGAGTAATGATGCCATGTTTGACAAATTGCATCACTTACATCTTTAGTAGGGAATGATTCACATAAACGTCCCGGCAAGTGTAAAACAATGGCAGGGACTGTGAGTAAATCATGTTACACGGTAGGTTCAGGTACTACATGTCTTAACACATACACATACAGCGCGCGCGCGCGTGTGCAAAACACACACACATACATAGCGTACACACACACACACACACACACACACACACACGTTAAAATATTATTTAGCAGCTGCAGCCGTGGTGTCTATATGTAATTTTGTTGTACTAACATACCAACAGAAAGCCATGCATCACAGTTACCCGATCGAACGCTACGTTTTAAAGACGACACAAATCTTCAAAAAAGCAGACGTTTGCAAAGTAGTTGCTGTCATCTGCCCTGTCTGGCCCAAAAAACATTATGGGGCCGAATGGAACTGAATGACCACATACCTGAAAGTATGAGAGGTAACGTCTTTAATAAACCGTTAACTGTACTGTAACAGTCTGTTATTTTATCACCATTAAGGTATAATGGGACTTGTAGGAAGTCTTCTGTTGTGACATTCCTGGTCGAACAAGGCTTTAAATGAAGCTTAATGTTCTGTGATAAAGACAACATCGACCGGTAGATTTTTGTCTTGTTTTGTGTGTGTTGGGGTTGTCGTCGTTGTGGTTGTTTTGTTGTTTGTTTGTTTGTTTTGCTATACCAATATCATGTTTGAATGTGTTATATCACTTTTAATCAAACAATAAGCCAAAGAAAGGGTCATTCATGAAATGGTAACTTGGTCAGAAAGTTGAATTGAATAGAATTGGAAATATTTTTGACATATATACATATAAATGGATAAACAAATAAATAAATGAAAAATAAATAAATGAATGAATAAATGAATAATCAAAAAGACAGAAAAAGGCGAAAAAAGACACAAAGACAGAAAAAAATGACAGTAAAGAAAGAAAACAATGAAAGAAAGATATAAAACAACAACAAATAAGCAAACAACAAATACAACAACAAAGTTATAGTCATAGAATTACGACACTGTAAACCAAAACTCAAAGTTTGGATTAAAAAAACAAAAAAGGCAAATAAAGAACACATTCAGGTCAATTTGTAAAGATTTATTACGTGTTTGAACATACTCCCATAGAAATATTATTTAATCGCCACTTCGTTTACCCAGTTATCTGCCTATCACTCCGTTCTCTCTATGTCCCCTTCTGTGGGGGTAATTAATTATCTATCCTCAAACGACTGTCGTCTTTCTTTCATAAGCAAACAGAATAATTACTCAAATATATTTCTAATGTGGGTGATCAGTACCTAATCTGCCTCAAACAGCCTCATGACAAAGTGAATCATGTTTTGACAGTTGTTTCACAGAACTGTATGCTAGCTAACACAATCATGGGAATACTGCTTTCATCAGCTCTATGTCCTGGTTAAAGAATAGCTTCCACAAACGTAGATCGTCACGTCAGCTGTTAAAATCACAGAGAGAGACAGACAGACAGACCATCACGAAGGAAGATAGAACTCACACAGGCGCAGAAAGACACAAAGCAATTATCCAATTGGAAATGGATAAAGCGCTGTTTGCTCAATCATTGCATTCTACGCATTAAACTATCACAAGCGCAAATCCCAACATCCCCACTCCAAAAACCCCTTATCTGCGCCCGCCTGATAAGCCCACAGCAAAACCCTCCACACAAGTAGCTAAAGCGAAAAACGCCAACTGTTGACGACATATGAACAACCCTCCCCTCCCTTTTCCCCCTCTCTCAGAATATTTAACGAAGCAAACACACCCGACAAGAGCGATGCCATTATATTCCCCACGTCACTCTTGTCTCGTCAAACCAATCTCCTCCAGTGGGCAAACAAAGGCAGCCGAGTGAAGGAAGAGTGTCGTCTGCTTGTTCAAGCATTTGCATCATTGATTAGTCTCCCTTGTCATAGACAGGGGGGGAGAGCACGCGTGGTTGATTCCACGAGTTGTCTGCCGATTGCATCAGTTTGCTCAGGAGTCAGGTTTCCTAGTGTGCGGGCAGAGCCATCTGATGTAATTAATTATTTCAGCCCAAAGGGGAAAACAGTGAGAAGTGGTGTGTGTGTGTGTGTGTGTGTGTGTGTGTGTGTGTGTGTGTGTGAGAGAGTACACACGGGTGAATCTTCATCTAAAGGCGCCGTTTGTTTAATTCCTACGAGGATAACTTAGCTTACAGAGCGAAAATTATATTATTAAAGAACGAGAAATATAAATTTATTATTAACACCACAAAATCAATATTCAACTGGTCTAGCTTGATCTTTCTCGTTTAGCAATAATAATAATTCGTGTACTTTAAAAAAAGTAATAAAGGCAGGGGGTGACATGATGAAGTGGTGTGTGTGTGTGTGTGTGTGTGTGTGTGTGTGTGTGTGGTGTGTGTGTGTATGTGTGTGTGTTGTGTGTGTGTGTGTGTGTGTGTGTGTGTTGTGTGTGTGGTGGTGTGTGTGTGTGAGACTGTGTGTTTATGTGTGTGTGACGGGGTGGGGGGTATCAAACATAATTCTTTTCCTTCTTCCTTGTAAACACGAAGCAGTATTTCAAGTAGTTGTCATAGCTGTCCTTTTTTAATTGTAGTTGGGGTGACGGTGGTGGTGCTAGTGGCGAAAGTAGTAGTAGAAGAAGAGGAAGAAGTTAAAGTAGTAGTAGTAGTAGTAGCAGCAGCAGTAGTAGTAGTAGTAGTAGTAGTAGTAGCAGTAGTCAGTGATTGCTGTAGTATAACAGTTCTTGATTAAACCATTTATGCTAGGGGCAACAGCAAAGTGAGAGGCTGTATGACCAGTGGCTTTTCCACTCATGGAATTCCACTTTACAGCTTAGTCTTTAGTGATCGACTATGACTCTCTGACTAGGAGGCTTGACTCGCACAGTCCTTATGTGCTGCAGCCCTGGGGGCTGGTTGGCCTTGGGAGGACATATCCAACGCTGACTGTCTTTATGCCCACTTGGCTGAGAGAGTGGGGATGTACTGTGGGCAAGGCATCTCCACTATAATCAAATTTCTGCCCAGTTTCCGAAACAGCAGCTGCCTCCTCTGCTGTTTTGGAGGTCATCGTCGAACACGACGGACAAACATACAGCAGTAGCTGACGCCACGATACAGCAGAAACAAACAAGCTTAATATTTTGTTGTTGCACGTTCCCCAGCTTGACACACTTGGAGGTCAACCAAAACACACACACACACACTCTGTCTCTCTCTCTCATTAATCCCACATAGGAATCGTTGTGAGACTGTAAGCACACACACACACACACACACACACACACACTAGATAAGAAGTTTTCATGTATAATGTATGACTGTTTTCAAATATTCTCCATAGTTATACTTCGACTTCAGATAATTTTTTTTCCTCCTTTAAAAGAAGGTAGGCGGGGAAAGGGGGGGGGGGGGGGGGGGTGTTCAAGATGTTAGGCTAACAGCTTGTCATGACTCAACATAACATTTTACACTATAGCGCCGTTTTAATGTAGATCTTGGCGCTTACCGAACGTCAATAACTGACAAAGCTTTCGGCCTGAGCCACAGATAAACAAGAAGCGCAAAATAAGGAGAAGCAATCTTCTTTATGAGAAGAGATCAACAAGTTTGGTTGTTTTTATATATGTATATAAAGGATACTAGACTAGCCTTATACGCCTGTAAAATGGAAATGATAGTAATGTTGTATGGATGAAAAGTTAATTTGTTTGTTTTGAACTGTATATGTGTGTCAATTAAAAAGACTTTTTTTTTTTAAAAAGGGGGAAAAAAAAGAATACTCGACATGAAAAGAAAGAATGGATGGTAGTTCAGGGAGAACCTGAAAATGTAATGGTTATGATCTGATTTGACCATCCTGATTACTTACCTCGCATATATATATATATATATATGAGAGAGAGAGAGAGAGAGAGAGAGAGAGAGAGATATTAATAGACATTTTTGTGTGTTTGTATGTCTGTGTGTGTCTCTCTCACTCATGTGTGTGTGTGTGTAAAAATTTTTAAAAAAAGGATGAAAACTATTTCTGACTTCAGTACAATGCATGCATACAAGACAAAAAAAAGAAGATGGCGAAGAAACACAGTAGACAAATCCGACAAGAGAGAGAGAGAGAAAGAGAGAGAGAGAGAGAGAGAGAGAGAGAGAGAGAGAGAGAGAGAGAGAGAGAGAGAGAGAGAGAGCTCCACCCCTAACCCAACCCCATTTTTCTTCCGTATCCTTTCTTCTTTTTTTATTTTTTATTCTTTCTTTCTTTCTTTCTTCTTCTTTCTCTTCGTCTTTCCTTGTGGACAATACAATGTTTCTCACTGTCTCCCTTCACTTGTTTTTTCTCCATCTTCCACATCTCTATTTCTTTCTTTCCACCCCCCCCCCTCTCTCTCTCCTCTCTCACTCTCTCTCTCTCTCTCTCTCTCTCTCTCTCTCTCTCTCTCTCTCTCTCTCTCTCTCTCCCTCCTCTCCCTCTCTCTCTCTCTCTTCCTTCTCCACTTTCTCCCACATCCTTTCTTCTAGCTCTTTTCTTCTCCCCCCCCCCCCAAAAAAAAAAAAAAAAAAAAATCAAAAAAAAATCTCGATTTCGCCGCGATGGCATTCGGAAGCTCAGAATGGTCCAACGCCCAAGGTGACGGGGCGATTACAGCGGCAAGTCACGTCGAAAACACACCGATGCCGGGAGAAGGTAACGACATGGCCGAGGCTGTAACAAGCCGCTCGTCAGGGCGACGCGCACAAAAGGCGTGTGATACAAGGTGTTGTCCTCTATGCCCCCCCCCCCCCCCCCCCCCCTTTGCTTCTTTCGCATCGACTGATGGATGATTCTGATGTGAACTGGCAAGTGTGCAACAGATAACGCTGGATTCGATTTCCTGGCTTCCCCCCTTCCCCCCCCCCCCCTCCCTTTTCCTTGCTTGAGAGAGGGGGGGGGGGAGGGAGGGGTGAGAAGAGAGGGAGGAGGGAGGGAGAGGGAGAGAGAGGGAGGAGGGAAGGAGAGAGAGACAGAGACAGAGAGGGAGAGAGAGAGAGACAGCATTTTCCACTCAACCCTTCCATTGACAAAGGCTTTTTTTTTTTTTGCTGAAAATATTTGCATAAGCTTGTGCAAATGAACAAAGCAAACCAAAAAATGAAAAAAGACAGAAAGAAAGAATGACAAAAAAATACAAAACAAAACAGAATAGAAACAGAGACATGCACACACTGACAGACAGAGAAAAAAAGACAGATGAAGGGGAAAAAGATTCTGATCATTTTATTTTCTTTCTTTGCTTTTCTTTTCTTTCTTTCGTTCTTTCATTCCCCTTCTTCTTATCATCATTAAAATGACGCAAAAAAAAAAAAAATAAGAAAAGGAAAATAACAGTAATCTAGCAAGAAATCAGCGCGGTCTACCATACGCTGTATCATTCTCATTGCCGTAGTTTTTGTTATGTGGTGGTTTGTGGTGGTTGTTTTTTTTGTTTGTTTGGTGTTGATTTGCTTGTTGAGGGGAGGGGGGGGGGGGGGGGGGGGGGTAGGGGGAACTTGATGGTTTTTGCTGCTGCTACTGTTTGG
>CM054151.1:26566846-26569346 GCA_028751875.1 Rapana venosa | reverse complement strand
TTTAATTAATCAAAGGCGAGGGTGATAATTTCTGCAGCGGGCTGGCTGGTCAACTGCTGGTTGTTACAGGACAGTGGTCAATGTGTTTGACCAATACTGCATAGCGTCAGCATCCTTTGTACCTAATTGCTGCTGCTAATAAAACCTTGTCGCCAAAATAGAAAAAAAAGTCGGGCAAATCTATCTCTGTGTCTCATTCTAGAGAGAGTGAGAGAGAGAGAGAGAGAGAGAGAGAGAGAGGAGAGAGAGAGGAGAGGAGAGAGAGAGAGAGAGAGAGGAGAGAGAGAGAGAGGAGAGAGTTAGGTTTCAGATGGTTTTTTTTAATGGAAGGCCACAGGGAAGAAGGGCAACAAATAATATATTTGAACAACCAAATACATAAATAAAATAACGAAACAAAAGAAACGCTGATTGTCACTATCGGCATGCTGTGACATTACAAGGAGTCAAGACACAGCTTTTTGTTGCAGTGGGAAAGCTTCGAATAGATCTGAACCTTACTAAAATGCAGGCGTATATATATATATATATATATATATATATATATTATTTTTTTTTTTTTTTTTTTTTTTTTTTTTTTTTCAGATGACCTCACTAAACTTGGTCGGACTAGGCATGGTTGCATAACGAATGTGTAATCTTTGATTTAAAAAAAAAAAAGTCTTTAGGTTATACAGTTAAGACCTCCATCCACCCCTGCCCCACGGAGGTGGCCAAACCTTTTTTTTTTTAACTTGGATGCGAAATAACCTCGATTGTAAATCTGATTTCTCGCGGCTGGCACTTTCATGCTCAACTTTCATGCTCTGGTGGTGCCGTGAAGAGTTAAGTGGATCTGTCTCCATTGTCTTCGGATGATTGATTATTCTCGTCCACAGACTGAGGGGGGTGGGGAGGGGGGGGGGGGAGAATGTCGCGTTAAGCCACAATGAAAGGATCACTCTATGTTGACTTGTGTTATTATGTCTAGGCTTAAGTAGTTGACTTTATGCTATGTTAACTGCAGTGGTTATTTTTTTGGGTGTATATTTAAAAGGCAATTTTGCCAATTAAGAATTTCTGTAAGTTCATTATTAAGTTTTATCGGACAATAATATACACTCCAATTTTTTCTTTCCACAACATTGCAATATGAATGAGTTCATGAATAAATAAAACATTTATATATCTCAGCCTTAAAAACCATAAGAAAATCAATAATTTGCTTTCCAGTTTTATCGATTCGACGAACATGAAAAAAAAAGAATGTGTTTTAAAATTACAAATGTACGTGCTGTGTTAATGTCGTCTGCAGGCTCAAAAGACAGTAGACTGAATGCAATTTATAGAATAATTTACATCGTTTTATAAACCCAGAAACAAATGTTTAAAAAATTCAAACTGAATTATCAACCCTCCCCATTGCAAGCAAATGAAGAGATGAATGAAGAATAGTATGCTTGAGTGAGTAAACAAATACGCAAATAAATGAACAAGAATAAATAAATAAATAATGTACTTGTTTCATTATCGTCAGTTAATGTTCTGTTCTTGAAGCACACGATTGCAAGTTTTAAGGGGGGGAGTAGGATGACTTACCTCCATGATAGGGAATCAAAGAGAATCACAGGAGGTTTTTGTGTGTGTGTGTATGTGTGTGTGTGTGTGTGTGTGTGGTGTGTGTTTAATGGAATGAATGCAAGTCGCATTAATTGTTCAAGATGAATAATTTAACTTGTGTATTCTAATCTCTTTTCAAAGAAAGGAAAGTTTTTTTTTTAAAGATTTGTTTAATAAAGAAATCCATTAACGTGATGGGACGAATATTATTATTACACAGATTCTTCTTTTATTGACTCCAGTTAGTGACGTGTTCTCTCTCTCTCTCTCTCCTCTCTCCCTCTCTCTCTCTCTTCTCTTCTCTCCTCTCTCTCTCTCTCTCTCTCTCTCTCTCCCTCTCTTTCTCTCTGTGCGCGCGCACGCGTGCGTGTGCGCGCGCGTGTCTGTGTGCGTGAGTGCGTGTGTGTGTTCTTGGGTTACAAAAGACAAAAGCAGGCAAAAGGCACCAACATTAAAAATTTTTTTTATACAAAACAAACCAAACCAAAAACACAAAACCACCCAGAATGAGAAGAGGCTGGCTGATACAAGGTGGTACGGCTAAGCAGCCAGCTGGTGGTCGGTAAGGTAGGGCAGGTAGGGAGGGGGGGTAGCCATCACCACCATTACAGATTTTTCATTTTATGATCATCATGCATGGTGGTGGTGGTGGTGGTGGTGTTTTTTTCAACCCCCCAAAAAAATTATTAGCATGTCTGTTTTTGTTTGCTTGTTGTTTGAAGGGAGGAGGGTGGTGGGAGTGGGGGTGGGGGGTGGGGGTAAGGGGGTGGGGTGGGTAGGGGGGTAAGGGGGTGGGGGTGGGTGGGGAAGGGAGCGGAGGGATGTGTTAAAACTATCAGTCTTTCTAGAGTGGCATTTTTTTCCTTCAATATTTTAAGACTCGCTCCTTCCTCTCTCTCTC
>CM054151.1:26549346-26564346 GCA_028751875.1 Rapana venosa | reverse complement strand
TAAAACCACAAGTATTACAACACAACAAATGAACAGTTTAAATAAACACACTGATGAAGAAACAGATGACAGAATTTACAAAAACCGCATACACACGGGGACTGGATGTACAAAAGCACATATGCGCTTATTCCATTATCCTCGATATAAAAGAATAAATAAATAGATAATAAATAAACATTCCCTTCACTCCCCTCCCCCCTCTCTCTCTCTCTCTCTCTCTCAACAATAAGAAACTCATTATAGGCATCCAAAAAGATATATTTAAAAAAAACACTGACATCAACTTTGCCTCCTTTATTTAAGTAAGCTTAGTCGGGCCACACGGGGGTAACACAACATCTGTGATGGATTTTGAAAGGAGAAGAAAAGAATGGAGAAGGACACCACACAAAACTATGGCAACAGGAGCTACATGGGAGAAGACGATGAACGTCCAGGAATAACAGACCATACATAAGGATGATGACAGAAATACGACAGAGAGGGAGAGAGAGAGAGCAGAGAGAGAGAGAGGGAGGGGGGGGAGGAGAGAGGGGAGGGGGGGGGGAGAGAGAGAGAGAGGGGGGAGAGAGGGAGAGAGAGAGAGGGAGGGAGAGAGAGAGAGGAGGGAGAGAGGAGAGAGAGAGAGGAGAGAGAAGAAAGAGAGAGAGGAGAAGGGAGGGGGGGGAGAGAGAGGGAGAGAGAGAGGAAAAAAGAGAGAGAGAAAGAAAAAAGAGAGAGAGAGAGAGAGGGAGAGAGAGAGAGAGAGGAGAAGAGAGAGGGGGGAGAGAGAAGAGAGAGAGAAGAGAGAGAGGAGAGGGGGGGAAGAGAAAGAGAGAGGAGGGAGAGAGAGAGAGAGAGGGGAGAGAGAGAGGAGAGAGAGAGAGAGAGAGAGAGAGAAGAGAGAAAGAGAGAGAGAGGGAGAGAAAGAAAGAAAGAAAGAGAGAGAGAAGAGAGAGAGAGAGAGAGAGAGAGAGAGAGAGAGAGAGAGAGAGAGAGAGAGAGAGAGAGGAGAGGAGAGAGAGAGAGAGAGAGAGAAGCGTCGTCAAAAGGAATACAGAAAAAAAACAACAAACATCTTAAAGTTTTTTAGAGAATAATTATATAAGAATCAACATTTCTCTATTCGTGATAGAACTAATAAATGTGCAAAGAAATCACACACGGCAACAACAAACAAACAAAACCATCGAAACTACAAAGGAAAAACATATTAATGGGAACAGTTTTGGGCTAAGCATTTAAATGGCACACCAATTATAGACAAAAGGCAGAGAGAGAAAAGGAGGAGGGGGAAGGAGGCGGGCGAGTGTGGGGAGTGTGAGCGGGGGGGGGGGGGCGGAGAATATAATATGGATAAAGACAGATTAACGCGCATCGATGGAAAGATAAGAGTTCATACACTTATCCCCCCCGCCCCCCAAAAAACAATCCATCCAAACTACAATTGAAACAAAAAGTGTGTGTGTGTGTGTGTGTGTGTGTGTGTGTGTGTGTGTGTGTGTGTGTGTGTGTGTGTGTGTGTGTGTGTGTGAGTGTGTGTGTGAGAGTGTGTGTTGTGTGGTGTAGAGAGAGAGAGAAGAGAGAGGAGAGAGAAGAAAAGAGGAGAGAGAAGAAGAGAGAGGAGAGAAGAGGCATAACGAGAAGAAGTGAGAGCAGGAGGAAGATAATGGCGCGAATCAATAAATCAACATCTTAGCACACGCTGTGACACACTAGGGGCAAGATCATAAAGACAAGAAATTACAGACATTATTCAACATGAACAAGAAGCGCGTTAAGATGATCTCCTAACGCAACATGAATATGTGATTGCCTTTATATTAATTCATGTTCATGTCTTTTCAACATCCAGCTGACGGCGAAAGCCATTTGACCAGTAACGTAAAAAAACAAAAACAAACAACAACAAACAAACCAGTTTTATTGCTTGTGTCTCTTTGGAGTCGGTGGTAGATTTAAACCATGGGTCATCAACATTAAAGAGTGACCTTTAATGAAGCATAGTCAGAGTAGCCAAAACAACAGATACAGACAACAGACAGACAGACAGGACAGTACAGACAGACAGAAGCAACAACACTATCCATTATATATATTATTTATATTTAAATATATATATATAAATCTTTTATATATATATATAATAAAGCAAGGTCTAAATCAAAAAAAAAGTGTCTGTGGGTGAGTGGTGGGGTGGGGGGTGGGGCAGCATGGGGGAGGGAGGGTGTGGGTGCAGATTCGCGCGCGCACGCGCAGGTAACCGTACGTAGAGCACGTGTGTTTGTGTGTGTGTGTGTGTGTGTGTGTGTGGTGTGTGGTGTGTGTGTGTGTGTGTGTGTGTGAATGAGCAAGAGTATGTATGCCAAAATTCGCGTGCGTATACTCTACACTGTTATTATCATTATTTCTTATTGCTTTTATAGTTGCTTTGATGATAATGTTGATGATGACTACAATTACCACGGTTTCGACAACAACTTCTGCTACTACTACAACTGCTGCTGCTACTGCTACTGCTACTACTGCTACTGCTACTACTACTACACTACTACTACTGCTGCTTCTGCTGCTGCTACTATTCCCACAACTGTTTTGTTTGTTGTTGTTGTTAATAGTATAACAAATTTTTCCCCGCGCATTGTAACAAGGAGCAAGTGAAATTAAATTTATGGAGTTAATGGAACACAGTGTTGACTTTAAGCAGAAAAAGAATCTGAGACAAGATTAAATCACAAGAAAATCAATAGCAAATAAACATGTTGTAGAATCTTTGGAAAGTCGCAAACACTCCTAACCATTCTGCAGTCATTGAATTTATTCCATTTATATGCATATCCCCTCTCTCTCTCAATGAAAAACGTTTTATGCCTTGGTAAATCTTTCAAAGTGCGAGACAATATTTGAACATTAAATAAGTTGAATTGATAATGATATATTATTTTAAAAAAAATCCTTTTACAGATCTCATCTATATTCGGGAATTAATAATGATAGATTAGTTTTAAAAAAATCATTTTACAGATCTCATCTACTCGGTATTTTGTTGTTGTTGCTCAATTAATTATCTTTACGTATTATTTATTTAACCAATCATTTTTATTTGTAACCGAACTTTGTGTTAAAATGGTACTGGTACTAACAAAATTAAGTTTTTATGTAAATATACATCGAGATTTACAACACTGGTTCTGAGGGATTTAAAAAAAAATTTGACAGTTCCCAACATTACATTATCTGGGTGAACATCACCCGCATCAATAATCAAGCCCCCCCCCCCCCCCCCCCCCCCCCCCCCCCCCCCCCCCCCACACACACACACAACAACAACAACAACAAACGTTGGCCCCAGAGATAGTTTATGGATTTGAACAATGAAACCAACGTTTCACATAGCTAACTACACACACACACGTCTCTTCCAATAATCAAAAGCGAATTAAACTGTTGTCCAAATATGAAAATGACACATATTGGACGTTACTAATTCATGACTTGAAATTATTGAACAATAGTTATTTATTTGTCTTACGTATGTGAATTCCGAACGAAAACAATGAGCAACAACAAAACCTGAGATAGAACGTGAATTTTGATATGTTTAACAACAACAACAACAACAACAACAAAAAGACAGACAGACATAGACAGACAAAGTCACATAAGAATAGATGCCATACAAAAACAAAAACAAAACTTAAAAAATCCAAACCACAAAACCAACAGAAAACACACCAACACAAAACAATTCCAAGCGCACGTGCACTTGCAACCACACACACACACACACACACACACACTCCGTGTGTGCAAACACACCCTTACACAAAATACACAAACACCCACAAAACCCCCCTTGTCACGCTAAAATGCGCAACAACGCTTCAACACACACACACACACACACACTGGTGGGAACAGACAAGACAGACAGACACAGAAAGAGAGAGCGAGAGAGATAGGCCTGCTAGGGTAGACAGGCTCTACTGTCTTGTTTCCCCCCACCGCTTACTGACTGATGATAGTGGGCGTGCAAAAGAAATGTCATGGTGTGGCCCCAAAGTGACATTTTGTGTGTGGGATGGACCGCTTGCCATTTCCTTCTTGGTGGAACAATCATGAAAGATAGGGTTGTTTCTGTGTCCCTTGCCCCGTCTTCTTCAGCCTCAAAAGGAACATCGGACAGATCATCACTGTTTTCCACACACAGTCTTGCACTGAAAAAATGCTGTTGTTCTTTGTTGTCTTGTGTTCTTTCCTCTTGTTGGTCTTGTTGTTGTTGTTGTTGCCGTTATAGACCACAAAGGTTCCCACTCTATGCAGAGTGCAAAGCAGAGCAGAGCAGAGCGGGGTTGTATAAATCTGCATGTATCCTATGTTTTAAGTGATAAATAGTAGTCATATGCTGCTTCTGATTCAAAACAATGAAAACTTGTTATTTGTCTCGTATACAGTATAGGCCTTAGTAGTAGGCCCGTTTTGTCTTTGTTGGGTTGTCTGTAATAGTAACATTAGTACAGTCACTTTTACTAACTGCTTACTACTACATTTCTTAGACATTTTTTAGAGAGTCACATAGAAGACTGAAACCAAGAAGTCGCTTATGTCTGGTGAAGAGTTGTCTCCTTTGGTTGTTGTTGTTATTGTTGTTGTTATTTCTTAATGGTTTTAGGACTTAAATGTACATGGGGCGTGTTGACTTACTAGTAGATGATATAAAAGAAATGTCTAAAAAATCACAACGATACAAATGGTTTCATTCCCCGACTCTGGCGAAACAGACACCAAAACAGTAAAGTAGCCAGTGGCCGTGAGATTGGCTGAGGACTAACTATTAGGCCTAGCAGACAGTGACGGTGAAAGTGAGCCAGCCTCTTGGATCATTTTCAGCCCTATGTCTGTAGTCTGGCATTGTTCATGCATCGTGTCTTCATGCATGCTAGGTTCCAGGATGGACCGTAGCAACAAGTTAGAAAACAAAAGTCTACCCTTAGCATACAACAATGTCATATTTAGAATGTCTATGTTGGGGGAAATCTATTATGAATGATACTAGGTGCTTTTTTATATTAAAAAAATGATGACGTTAAGTTTACAATATCAGGTCTGTTCTCAAAAAGACAAACACAGAACAAAACAAGGAAAAGAGTGACTATTAACATCCGTAAACAAAAATAAAACCATAATCAAAATCATCATCAAATCATTTCAAAACTCCAAAGGTCAAATAACCTAAACAGAGTCAAAACAACACAAGTGTACATCAGCCGTCAATGAGTTTTTGAATGTTTAAACATTAAAAAAAAAAAGATATTTGAAACTTTCTCAAAGACTGTCCACATTCAATTTAACACACAACCAAAAAAAGTAAACTGTTACACAATAAAACCGAAACATGCCCAAATCAAACAATACCTTCAAAACTGGAGGGTGGGGGGAGATTCACACCAGCTTAGATGATGACACCCAAGGATGCAGCCAGCAGACGTAGGTAAGTAACCGAGGCCTAACAAGTCAGTAGACAGGCACACAGACAGACAGACAGCCCAAGCACCAACCAACCCAAGCTTTGGTGTGAAGTCTGGGTTGAAGACCAATCAGTGAAGTCAGGTCACGAGCAGCTTAATAATGTGCTCCGGATGACAGCAAGGCCGGCAAAGATAGGGGCCCAGGCAAAGTCGCCAGTTCCTGTAAGTCCTAATTAGTCCTGGTACGAACTGATTAGTCTTGTGTACACCAAAATCCCCAAGCCCGCCAACACTGACAGAGAACTTGTTTGGGTGGTGGGGACAAGGCAACAAGCCAGAGTGAGAAAAAGATGACAAGTTTTTTGCCACACAACCACAACCACTTAAAAAACACAAGGACCTCAAAAGTACGAGCCAGAGAGAGAGAGAGAAAGAGAAGGAAGGGGGGAAGGAAGAAGTTTCACCAATCACAGCCGCTCACTGTCTCTCTCGGCGCAGCCTCCACAAACAAGTGTCCTCAAAGATGAACCACTGAGGTGAAATACTCGCGGAACATCGCCACCCAATGGAAAGGGGTGGGTGGGATGGTGGTAGGTGGTGGTGGTGGTGGGTGGGAGGAGGGAGTGGGGAGAAGGAGGAGGAGGAGGAACAGACAAGGCGGGTGGGTATGTGGAGGGAGGGCGGGAGTGAGGGAGGGAGAGACTCAGACGTCATGTCAAGAAGACTGCCACTGGCTCACCGTTGTATTGCTCCCTCTCTCTCTCTTTCTCTCTTCCTCTCTCTTTCTCGCTCGCTCGCTCGCTCGCTCGTTCTCTCTCGGTAGGCTAAAACCACCTTTCGATGGGAGAAACGTTGAGAAAGGAAAGGCAGCAAAGCAAGTGAAGGAAGGAACAGGAACGAACGAAGCCACCACTAGGCTACACCACCACTACCGCAACCACGCCGTGTGTGCTAGCTTGCTAGCTTGCTTGCCAGCAATAAAGAAAACATCCACAGAAAAAGGCGTGCGGTGGAGGAACTGGAATGGTGGAGGAAGGGGGGAGGGGTGGGTTGGGGTGGGGATGGGGGTGGGGGAGGGGGGGGGGTGTGGGAAGCGAAGAAAGGGAGAGGGGGAGGGGGAGCTCTGTCTATGTTTGTGTGTGTGTGTGTGTGTTGAGAGAGAGAGGAGAGAGAGAGAGAGAGAGAGAGGAGAGGAGAGAGAGAGAGAGAGAGAGGCGACGGACTACAACACTGATTTCCAACTTTTCCTTCAAGCCCTTCTCTACCCTCCCCCTCCCCCCTCTCTCCCTCTCTCTCTCCTCTCTCCTCCCCCTCCCCCCTCTCTCTCCTCCCCCACCCACCCACCCACCACTCCTGCAAAAACACTCCCACCATCTCTCAAGCCAGATAGAGAAAGATAGAAAAGATGGGAGGAGCATCTTCGGGGCTGTTATGACGGGGTCCCCGGCACAATGGGCGCTGAGGGGGCAGGCGTCCGTGATTGGCGGAGAGGCGAGAGAGTGACAGTGGCGAGGCAGGCAAGAGAAGCCAGGAGATGGTTGGCGCTTTGACAAGGCACTGATAGCTTGGCCCTGCCATGTCAACCGCGCGCGTGCTTGAAACGTCAACCGCACTCGCTTTCGCTGCTTTGCTTCGTAGGGCTAGCTAGCTAGCCTAGTCTAGTCCGACTAGTAGGCCTGGGCTTTTTAGTTTGAGCAAGCAAGTATAGTAGTAGTAGTAATAGGGGGGGGGCCCAAGAAGCTACTGGGACTGAGTTTTTGTGGCCAGTTCTGTCTTGTAGGGATACTAACTACTAGGCTATATACATACTACTAGTACGATTGCTGCAAGCTAGCTAGCTAGCTAGCAATTATTTATTGAACTAGCGTGTAAAGATAGTTAAAGGTTGGGTTTTTTTCTGGTAATAGTATCAATCATGTTTTTGTTATCAATCGTATCACCTTTGGGATCATTCTTTGTAAGATGTCTCTTAACTAGTCATGTGGGTGGTTTGGGTTTTTTTTTTTTTACCCTGTTGCGTTGTTATTAGTAAAATATCGTCATCATGTCATCTTTGGCGTTGTTACTTTCATAGTGAAATGTCTCAATTAATAAAATATTTGGGGTAAATTATTAGTACGTAAAGTCTTTTAATTCGTTGGCATCATTCTGTTTAGTAAAATCGTTTTAGCAATCCTATGTTTAGTGTCGTTTTTAGTAAAACGTGTCTGCAAAAGAACATCACCGATGGTGTCGTTCTTTTAATAATGATACCACCGCTGTTTGACTAAAAGAGATAAATAGATGTGATTGATTTGGGCTGCCATGATCAGAAGATTTCTTGTTGGTTGTTTATAGGATCATACTACGTTCATTGTTTGTAGAGAGATGGTGTGTGCGTGCGACATTTGCCCTTTTCATTTAAAGATAAACAAACACAGATATGTAATCAATAGTCTTGTGGTAAAAAGACGTTATGATTTCTTCTTTTCTGATTGTAAATTTGGCAGAGAGTTACCAATATTTTTAATTTGAACTTTTGATACAATTTTAGATATAATTATCGCAATCACAAAACACAATATAAAATAAACGAATAAAGGATATACATGTGTGTGTGTGTTTGTGTGTGTGAGAGGGGGTGTGTGTGTGTAAGGCAAGTATACAGAAATCACTCTCGAGGCAGAGAATAAGTGAGAATACTCTCATCACTGTTGATCATAAATTTAATGACGCAAACACCCCCCCCCCCCCCCCCCCCCTTCAATGAAACTGATCAAAACTGCAAATTACAGAGAAGTCGACAGACATATTCAAGAGTTTGTCAACACAAACAACGTGAATTACAACAACAACAATAAGAAAAGAAAAAAGAGAGAAAGAGACAGAGTTAAGCATTTTGCAGCAACAGCATGAGAGAGGAAAGAGAGAGAGAGAGAGAGAGAGAGAGAGGGAGAGAGAGAGAGAGGAGAGAGAGAGAGAGAGAGAGAGGAGAGAGAGAGAGAGAGAGAGAGAGAGAGAGAGAGAGAGGAAGAGAGAGAGAGAGAGAAGAGAGAGAGAAGAGAGAGAGAGAGAGAGAGAGAGAGAGTGAGAAAGATAGATAGAAGAGAGAGAGAAGAGAGAAGAAGAGAGAGAGAGAGAGAAGGAGAGAGAGAGAGAAGAGAAGAGAGAGAGAGAGAGAGAGAGAGAGAGAGAGAGAGAGAGAGGAGAGAAGATAGAGAAGAGAGAGAGAGAGAGAGGAGAGAGGAAGAGAGAGAGAGAGAAGAAAGAAGAGAGAGAGAGAGAGAGAGAGAGAGAGAGAGAGAGAGAGAGAGAGAGAGAGAGAGAGAGAGAGAGAGAGAAAGAGAGAGAGAGAGAGAGAGAGAGGAGAGAGAGAAGAGGAAGAAGATAGAGAGAGAGAGATGCTTGGTGACATCTAGTAATGATTCTGGTTTTCAGTGATTCAGTTGACAATAATTCAATGACATGGAAAATGGACGTTCACAAGCCTACGGAGCTTCAGTTATGACCTGATGAAATGACAAAACTTTTAATATCTGAATCCGAATAGTTGTTTTGGGGAAGAAAGGGAAAGGTTGAGGCGCGTGGGGAAGGGGGGTGGGGGAAGAGGGAGGGGGAAGGTCCATTTTGTTTACGGATGTATAGTAATGACAAACAAGGTTAATAAATGATCATAACTGTTAAATTCATTCACGACCAACTATGTTTGTGTGTGTGCGTGTTTGTTATTCATTTGTTGTTGTTGTTTTTTTGTTGTAAAACCATGTGACAATCAGAGAGAGAGGGGGAGAGAGAGAGAAGAGAGAGAGAGGAGAGAGAGAGAGAGAGATGAGGAGAGAGAGGAGAGAGAGAGAGAGAGAGTGAGTGGTGAGGTTGAGAGAGAGAGAGAGGGAGAGAGAGAGAGATCTGACCATCAATGTGTGTGGTAGTATTAGAACTAAAAGAAAAATGGTGATTAATATTATTTTACTTCAGAAATCCATAAGCATACAGTGACAAGTGTCACATACAGTGTCACAGTGCGGGGACGGGATAGCCTAGTGGTTAGAACATTGCGCTCGCAATCTGACGACCCGGGTTCGATTCCCGTTCAAGGGGGATATTTTCCTCCTGGAGTTAACATCAGTACAGACTCCACTCTCCCCAAAAGTCCTTTGGATGAGACTATAAGCCGAGGTACCGTGTGCGAATGCACGCAGAACATTTTGCGCACGCGTTAAATCCTGTTCCGCTTTTCGTAAGCGTAGGCCATTGTGTCCCGGTGGGAACAGATGACAGAATTTACAAAACCGCATACTTCACACGGGGACTGGATGTAAAAAAGCACATAAGTGCTTATTCCATTATCTTCGATATAAAAGAATTAAATAAATTAAATAAATGAAAACTAATGTTGCTTTTGAACTATAGTTTTTAATGTATTTTTTCACGAACGTTTTATACTTAACGTAGAGAAGAGCTTTTCTCTCTCTATTAAAAATTCTGCTTTTAACATTTCATTTAGATATAAAATTAGTTGAGAAATAAATCTGTCTTTGGTTTAAACAAAATGCTATTAGTTCAGGAACAACATAGCGCTAATACATGAAATGAGTACAACAAGCAATGCTTATTTTAGTACTCTAACATCTTTACATGTGCAAGATTGGGCTGCAGCTGAACAAAATTGCATCTGTCTTTCGTTTCTTTGTTGCGCAATTTTATAATTCAAGACAAAAATCTACGATAGAAGTAATAAAAAAAAAAACCCAACCAAACCACCAACCCCCTAACTGTTGATAACTCACGTTGGGCGTTCTCCAGCTTAACACCCCTATCTATGGGATCACCCTCAAAGATCTCTTCTATTGTATGTTATTTTCCTCAAATTGTGTCAATGCTCTTTGCCACAGATAAAAAAACAATTCTTCCACTTTTTTTCCTGGTTAACCAGAGACAACATTTTTACTCTGTGTGTGTGCGTGCGCGCGAGAGACAGACAGAGACAGAGACAGACAGGCAGACACAGACACAGCCGCATACAAAGACAGACAAACGGACAGACAGAGAGACAGACAAAAGACAGAGGCACAGAGAAGACACACACACAGAGAAAGAGAGAGAGAACAGACACTGAGACGGAGACAGAGACACAGAGACGGAGAGAGACAGAGAACAGAGTCAGACACAGGTAAACACAGAAAAAGAGAGACACAGACACTGAAACGGAGACAGAGACACTGAGACGGAGACAGAGACAAAGACAAACAGAAAGAGAGACAGACAGACAGACAGACAGACAGAGACACAGTGAAGAGACAGAGAAAGAAAGATACAGAGACAGAGAGAGACAGACAGAGGAGAGAAGAGGGGGGAAGGGGGAGATAGAGAGGAGAGGGAGAGAGAGATACGGAGAGAGAGAGAGAGGAGAGAGAAGAGAGAGAGAGAGAGGGGGAGAGCGAGAGAGAGAGAGGGAGAGAGAGAGAGAGAGAGAGAGAGAGAGAGAAGAGAGAGAGAGGAGAAGAGAGAGAGAGCGGAGAGAGAGAGAGAGGGCAGAGAGAGAGAGACAGAGCAGAGAGACAGAGAAGCAGAGAGAGAAGAGAGAGAGAGAAGAGAGAGGAGAGAGAGAGAGAGAGCGAGGGCGAGAGAAGAGAGAAGAGAAACGAGCGAGAGAGAAAAACAGACAGACAGACAGAGAAAGAGACAACGAGAGAGATACAGAGACAAGAGAGACAGACAGATAGACACAGAGAGACAGAGAAAGAGACAACGGGAGAGATACAGAGACAGAGAGAGACAGACAGATAGACACAGACAGAGAAAGAGACAACGAGAGAGATCACAGAGAAAGAGAGAGACAGACAAAGACAACAGAGAGACAGAGAAAGAGACACACGAGAGACAGAGACACGAGAGAGACAGAGAGATAGACAGAAGAGAACAGAGACAGAGAGAGCAGAAGAGAGACACAGACACAGAGAGACACAGACACAGAGAGACACACACAAGAGAGACACACAGAGACAGAGAAACACAGACACAGAGAGACACACACAGACAGAGAAAACAGACGACAGAGAGACGACAGAGACAGAGAGAGACAGCACAGAAACACAGAAAGGAGAGACACACACACAGGACACCAGAGACAGGAAACACAGACAAGAGTAGATGAGGCACACAAAGAGACACAAGAAAGTATGACACACAGAACACACAAGACAGAGACAAGAGAAAGCAACGCACAGACAGAGACAAGGAACAAGGACACAAAGAGCACAGAGAGACACAGAGACAGACAGAGAGAGGAGAGAGAGAGAGAGAGAGAGAGAGAGAGAGAGAGAGAGAAGTGTGGTTGGGTGGTGGAGACGTTTTCTAGTAACACTGAAGGGAGCCCACCACTACTAGGCCTCTCTAGCCTACCCCATCAGCGTGTGTTGTGGGCAGACAGTAATGAAGATTAATTAACAGTTTATTGACCAAAACCACCAAGGTGAGGAGGAGAGAAGCAACTGCCAGGGAGAAGAAAAAAAAAAAAGAGGAGAGAGAGAGCGAGAGAAAGGGAGAGAGAGAGAGAGGGTGGGGGAGAGATAGAGAGAGAGGGATAGAGAGAGAGAGGGGGGGAGAGAGGGGGGTGGAGAGGGAGGGAGAGAGGGAGGGGGAGAGACAGAGGGAGGGGGAGGGGGGAGGGAGAGAGGGAAAGAGAGAGAGAGGGATGAGAGAGAGGAGGGGGAGAGAGAGAGGGAGAGAGAGAAAGAGAGAGGGAGAGGGAGAGAGAGGGGAGCAGAGAGAGAGAGAGAGAGAGAGAGATAGGGAGAGAAAGAGAGAGGGAGAGAGAGGGAGAGAGAGAGAGAGATAGAGGGAGAGAGCGAGAGCGAGAGAGAGGGGGGGGAGAGAGAGAGAGAGGGAGAGAGAGATAGGGAGAGAGAGATGGAGAGAGAGAGCGAGAGAGAAAGAGAGAGGGAGAGAGAGAGAAAAGAGAGAGAGAGAGAGAGAGAGAGAGAGAGAATAGGGAGAGAGAGAGAGGGAGAGAGAGAGAGAGCAGAGAGAGAGAGAGAGATAGGGAGAGAAAGAGAGAGGGAGAGAGAGGGAGAGAGAGAGAGATAGAGGGAGAGAGCGAGAGCGAGAGACAGGGAGAGAGACAGAGAGCGAGGGAGAGCAAGGGAGAGAAAGAAGAGAGAGAAAGAGAGAGCGAGTGAGATAGTGAGAGATGGAGAGAGAGAGAGCGAGGGAGAGCGAGAGAGAGAAGAGAGAGAGTGAAGAGAGAGAGAAGAGAGAGAGAGAGAGAGAGAGGAGAGAGAGAGAGAGGGAGAGAGACAGAGAGAGAGAGGGAGGGAGGAGGGAGGAGAGAGAGAGAGAGAGAGAGAGAGAAGAGAGAGAGAGAGGCAAGAGAGAGAGCGAGTGAGATATGAGAGAGAGGAGAGAGAGAGAGAGAGAGAGAGAGAGAGGAGAGAGAAGGAGAGAGAGAGAGGAGAAAGAGGAGAGAGAGAGAGAGAGAGAGAGAGAGAGAGGGGGAGAGAGAGAGAGAGGAGGAGAGAGAGAGAGAGAGAGAGAGAGAGAGAGAGAGAGGAGAGAGAGAGAGAGGGAGAGAGAGAGAGGAGAAGAGAGAGAGAGAGAGGGGAGAGAGAGAGAGAGAGAGAGACAGAAGAGACAGAAGACGGCAGGGGACGCACGCCTGCTTAGAGTGGGGATGGAGTGGAGGAAGACGGGAGGGGAGGAGGAGGAGGTGAGAGAGAGAGAAGAGAGAGAGAGAGAGGAGAGAGAGGAGAGAGAGGAGAGAGAGGGAGAGAGGAGGAAGAGAGGAGAGAGAGAGAGAGAGAGGGTAGGGGAGAGAGAGGAGAGGAAGGAGAGGGGTGGGAGGATGAGGAGTGAGGGGTGGGGGGGATGGGGGTGGGGGGGTGGGAGGGGGGGGGGGGGTGTGGAAGCCAGTGGAGAATGAGTGTCAGGGCAGATCGATAGCAGAGACATTTGCTGGATTTCGATTTTTTTTTTCTTCTTCTTCTTCACGAAACGTCAGTTCTTGAATTTCACCGTTCGCTCCCCCCCCCCCCCCCCCCCCCTCCACTCCTCGTCCCCCCCACCCCACCCTCCCCCCTCCCCTCCACCCTCCCTCAAAAAAAAAAAGAAAAAAAAAGAAGGGAGAGTATTCTACGTGTGCGCGTGAAAACAGGAAGGAAGAAGATGGGGAGGAGGTGGGGGAGGTGGTGGGAGGGGGAGGGGGATGAGGGGGAGGGGGATGGAGGGGAGGGGAGGGGAGGAGAGCGAGGCGCGTGCAGGTAAGGGTAATTGATTACGCATTCGCGCACACACAGCTTTAGCGTTTAAACTCGTTATGAAACATCACGTCATGAGATGCATGTATAATGAGTCCAGCTGCTCTATACCGGAGGTTGGTTTTTTCTTTTCTTCTTTTCCTTTCTAAATAAATTCAGATTGGTTGGTGTGTGTGTGTGTGTGTGTGTGTGTGTGTGTGTGTGTAGTGTGTGATGTGTAGTGGTGTGTGTGTGTAGTGTGTGTGTGTGTGGTTGTGTGTGTGTGTGTGTGTGTGTGTGTAGTGTGTGTGATGTGATGTGTGTAGTGTGTGTGTGTGTGTGATGTGTAGTGTGTGTGTGTAGTGTACTTTCTTTAATTTAACGTCTGTTCACTCAAGGCGATATTAGACAATTGTGTGTGTGTGTGTGTGTGTGTGTGTGATGTGTGTGTGTAGTGTGTGTGATGTGTGTGTAGTGTGTGTGTGTGTGATGTGTGTGTGTGGTTGTGTGTTTGTGTAGTGTGTGTGTAGTGTGTGTGTGTGTGTGTGTTGATGTGAAAATAACTGCTAGACAACCTGTTGGACAACGAGTGAGTGTGTTGATGTTGTTATACAGCTTTCTTTGGAAGATGGCTATAGCCTAGATATATATTATATTATATAGCTCTAAGGACGGGGACGGGATAGCTCGGTGGTCGGAGCACTCGCTTTTCCCCCAGCTAAGGTTAAGCAGCATCGAGCGTGGTTACTACTTGGATGGGGGTGACCGTTTGCGCGCCTTGGCTTCAGTACAGTCCCCCAGTTCACCAAGCTGTAAATGGGTACCTGCCCTCTTTAGGGTCAAGGAAGGTAAAGCAGCGAGGGAGAGGAGATGAGCCCCGCCCTCAATATGCTGGCCCCTCGAGAAGTTGAGGTCTCTGATGCCTCACTCCCCCCTACGACCACATAGGTTATGGGACACCTTTACCTTTTTACATCTATTGAAATTTTTTTAAGGGGGTCACTGTATGCTTGTATTTTTGTGACATTTTCTTGAATAAATTCTGTTTAGAGAAGTACCAAAGAAAAAAAAGAAAGACACGACTGTGATTTGCTGTGTTCATGCTGCTGGTTCAATGTCCAATGTTGAAAACTCGGTTGGGAAATAAATACATTGTAAAAATGCTTCTAATTGGGTTTGGCTTGCTTGTTTGTTTGCTCTCTTTGTTTTGTTTGATCATTTAGTATTAAACCGAAGCCCTTCTTCAATACAAAGAAACCAAGAAAACTATTCAATTAAGAAAGGGAATTATCATAATGATGTTTTTGAAAACAGAATTTTTGGCAAAGACAACGGTCGTG
>CM054151.1:26536846-26546846 GCA_028751875.1 Rapana venosa | reverse complement strand
TCACCCCCTCTCTCTCTCTCTCTCTCTCTCCTCTCTCTCTCTCTCTCTCTCTCTCTCTCTCTCTCTCTCTCTCTCTCTCTCTCTCTCGCTGGCGGAATGTAGCTTCCAAGGGAGACTAACAATCAAGAAAGCCCCAGAGAGCGGTGTAATTAATGATGATCATTGTTGACTAAATACGAATAATACCTTCTCTTTGCAAATTACGTGTCCGAGCAGTAGCGGGGAGGTAATTACGTGGCTTGGGTTGTGTCCCTTGGTGGTTCTGGGGCCTCGTTATGATATTATGGATGTCGTCGGTTTGGGGAGGGTGAGGGCTCCACCACCTCCTTCCCACTCCCCAGGTTTTCTCAGGTGTGTGTGTGTGTGTGTGTGTGTGTGTGTGTGAACGCGCGCGCGAGCGTTCTTGTTCTATCATAATTACAGTCAGTTACATGTAGACAAAGAAAGCTTACAGGGTTCAGAGAGTGCTCAAAACAAACAAACAAACAAAACAAAACGGACAACCATGACAACATCGAAACTATAAAATATATTTTCCGAAAATGTATCGATCTTTCAGTGACCATGGTCATTATGTGTACACTACGTCACCTCTGGCAAAACAACCGTTCAAATTCACCGATAATTCTCGGCAGGGCAGATTTATCAAAACAAAGCATAGGCTAACTCGTCCTTCCTTCCTATACCTACCAACTCACAATCTCTGAAGCGATTAGGAGACGCAAAGCTACTTCTCTTTCTCTCCTTGTATCTCTGTCTCTCTGTCTCTATCTCTCTGTCTCTGTCTCTCTGTCTCTGTCTCTCTCTGTGTAACTACTTGATAAACCCATATAATCAACTTGCTGCAAACTCACGACTGCATACACACTGGAAATGTAGCCAAACCAGTGAACACTAGCACCAACACGACAGATCTACACCATGCATATTGAAAATTCGGCAGTATCCCCGAAGTCGTAATACTGCTACCTTAATGGTGGGTTAAAAACAGTTGCATACGCACAATATCACATATAATATAATGCAATACAATGCTATGAAATACAATACAAAACTATACTTTACTATATTGTACTATGCTATGCTATGCTATGCTATGCTATGTTATGATATACTATACTATACTATACTATACTATACTATACTATACTATACTATACTATACTATACTATATATACTGTACTGTACTATACTATACTATACTATACTATACTATACTATACTATACTATAGAAGTACACTGCGTCACAGTTCACTAACTGCAGCCGTCCAAAGTTACAACTCTCAACCAACCAACCAACCAACCAACCAACCAACCAACCAACCAACCAACCAACCAACCAGCCAACCAACCAACCAACCAACAACCAACCAACCAACCAACCAACCAACCAGTCAACCAACCACCAACCAGCCAACAACCAACCAACCAACCAACCACCAACCAACCAGCCAACCAACCAACCAACCAACCAACCAGCCAACCAACACAACCAACCAACAACCAACCAACCAACAACCAACCAACCAACCAACCAACCAACCACCAACCAACCACACCAACCAGCCAACCAACCAACCAACCAGCCAACAACCAACCAACCAACCAACCAGCCAACCAACCAGCCAACCAACCAACCAACCAACCAGCCAACCAGCAATCTACACTAATCTAAGCCAGTCTAGCCAGCGAGACATCGACAGTCAGAAGCATGTCACCCCACCAAAAGAAACCTCCTGTCTTTACATGGAACCTCGGGGAGTGGGGGGAAAAAAGAGGAGCAACCAAAAAAAAAAAAAGAAGAAAAAAAAAGAAAAAAAAGAAGCAACGGCTAAGCCCATACACATTCATGATGATGAAATCAAGAACACTACCCTAGGGAAGTCTCATGAAAGACTAGTATAGGACACAAGCAAGACTGTAACCAAGACATTTGTAATCGTCTCCTCTTCCTAAAAACCATTCTGGCATTCTTCCTTCCACACCACAAATTACCCCTTCCTCCTCCTCCTCCTCCCTCTGTCTTCCCTCCTTCCCCTCTAATTCCCCTCTCCCACCACCCCTCCCAGCATTCACTCACACACACACACACACACTCAAAAAAAAGTCTGGCCTTACTCCCTCTAGGCCCACAGATCAGATACTAACCCAAGTGTCCAAAATTAGTCATGTCTAGGATAAAGAGGCATGCATGTGCCTCGTCCACGTGGTAGCCTAGGGAAGAGACCACAGAGGGGCGGAGGATGGCTGGATGAATGGCTGGATGAATGGCTGGATGAATGGCTGGCTGGATGGATGGGTGGATGGATGGGTGGATGGATGGGTGGATGGATGTCCCCCAGGCGGACAGCAGGGAGGGCAGGCAGGCAGGCAGGCAGCAGTATGGGCCACTGTAGTGCTGAGTTATGAATCTTTGATGCCCTCAAAGGGAAGCAGGCCTAGCTAGCCTGTCTGCCTGCCTTGCCTGTCTGCTGGTAGAGACACGGTCAGAGAGGCGTGATGGTGCCAAGTAGGGGTGATTATTAAGAGCTAGCCTAAGCTCTAGGCGTCAGCAGTTGTCAGCCTAGCCTCTGCCGCCTCACTCTCTGTCGTTTAATAATAATAATAATATATGGAATTTATATAGCGCTGAATCTTGTAAAGCAACAAATCAAAGCGCTCAAAGCGTTTAGCTTTTATAAAAAAAAAATAAAAGTCATGTGATGGGATGTAATGTTATAGTAATAATCACGTAATGTTACGTATTTCGCGCAGAAATGTATATCGCACTTGGGGTGTAATATAATATCATGTAATATCTTGTAATTTGAGCTTTCTACCTTGAAGTAGCCTAGCCCAAAAAGGGCTAGGGGCCAAGTGAAATAAACAGCGGCGATAATACAGGGAATGCCATGTAATGCGCCCACAAACGGAGCGGGGAGGGGGGGGGGGGGGGGGGGGGGGGGGGGGGGGGGGGGGGGGGGGGCAAGACAGACAGAGACAGAGACAGGACACAGAGAGAAAGAGACAGGCAGAGACATAGACAGAGAGAGAGAGAGAGAGAGAGGAGAGAGAGAGAGAGAGACAGGAGAAGACAGACAGACAGACAGACAGACAGACAGATATACAGAAGGGAATTGTCATTACAACCGAATCTAGCCGTTAAAATCATGTGATGATGATATATTGTCTTTGATCACAGGGGATGTACCGGAAGCATCAGCAATCAAACTGTAAATCCATCATCATCGCCGTCATCATCATCATCATCATCATCATCAAAATCATCTTTAATGTCATCATTATCACAATCTCACCACCACCACCACCACCACCACACAATCATCATCATCATCATCTCACCCTTAACAACAGATCTCTACCAGAGTTGCAAGGTAACCCCTCACCCCCTTCCCTTACAGGTAAAGCACACCTTCCAACTCAAGAGGACACACCTCTGTCCGCTCGCTCAGCTCACTCAGCTCCGCCAAGCAAAAAAAAAAAAAAGGAGGGGCAGACCACCCGTGTGCTTGTTGTGTTTGTCTGACTTGAGGTGTCGCAGTGCGCTGTTTCCTCCCCACTGAACAAAACGGGAGGACAAAAGATGAGCCGTAGCGGCTGACGCGGAATTCCTGTGAAGCCATTGTCCTGCCCCCAGCCGGCCTCTGTCCACAGTTACCTCCCTGTCCTTTTCTTCCCCCTGTCCCCGCCTACAAGGAGGATCACTCTCCTTGATCACTCAAATTATCTCCCCCACCAGCCTGGGAGTTGCGATCTCTAGGATATTAGGGGAGGGGGGAGGTTGGGGGAGGGGAGGAGATGAAGAAAATCCTTTACAAACCAGTGTATCATTCTTGTCTGGTGGAAAAGGAGATTGGGATGGGGCTGGGGGGTTAGGACTGGGACACACTAACCCCTTAACTTAACCCTTGCTGATTGGAGGGTGGCCCAGCTCGCTCATTATGCCACAGTTGCGTGGCTCCACGGGATTAAGATGGCTCCCTGCAGGATTGAGATCCTGACAGGAATTTGGGGCAGAAAGGGTTAAAACGATGAGCTTGGCCGTGAAAAGTGAAAGGCTTGAGGTGTGTTGGGGGAGAAAAAGATTTAGCGATGTCTAGGGAGTAAGAGCTGGAAACTTCTTTTCAGTGCCGGGGAGAGCAGAGAGAGGAGGCAGAGGAGGAGGAGAAAAAGATGGAGACAGACTCGTAGGGGAGCATCCCTTCGGACACGTGCATCTTGTGGTCAAGCAGTCTGGACAACAACCACTGCCAAGCACTGGGACTGAACTTTTCTTCACACTTTTCTTGCAGAAAGTTTCCAGACAACGTTTCCATGAAATGAGTACCACGCAGATTTTTTGTTTTATTTATGTTTTTATTTTTGTGTGTGTGTTCTCTTGTAAATTTTGAGATAAGTATGCGGTAAGAGCAGGATGACATTTCTGTTCCCTGTGGGTAGCCCATCCAGGGGCCGCAACTCGTGAATCACTTCCGGAAGAGTTAATGTTCTTCACTGTAAAGTTGCCTAAATGCTAGGAAGGAAAAGAAATAAAGACAAAATAAGAAAAAAATAAAGGAAAAAAGGAAGAAAGAAAGATACAAATTAGATAGGAAAGAAGAGAAAAGAAGAGAACTCTCTCTCTCTAAAGATTCTGATCTTAAAGGAAAAAATCTAAACCCTGATTCAGATAGATGACCATATTTGAATGACAAAGTCTTTGCATGTACTTATCTGATTTGTGATTCTCAGAACTATTTTGAATGATAAGAAGTCTTTGCTTGGGCTTTTTAAATCACACACATACACACGCACCCGCGCGCATACACACACACTACACACACACACACACACACACACACACAAGAGGAGCAGAAGAGAGAGGAAGAGAGAGAGAGAGAGAGAGAAGATGAGAGAGGAGAGAGAGAGAGAGAGAGAGAGAATTACAAAATTAAAACCGAAACCAAAGAAAAAACAACTGGCATGCACACTGGTGTCCTGTGTAGACATCATCCATGTAGTTGGAAAATGCCTACCTTAATGCTGGGCAAAAAACAATGCCATATGCAAACTCTCTCCTATTGGCAAACTTCGAGCTTTATCCGAGAGAACAAAGAGAGCGAGCGAGCGAGCGAGCGAGCGAGGAGAGAAGAGAGAGAGAGAGAGAGAGAGAGAGAGAGAGAGAGAGAGAGAGAGAGAGAGAGAGAGAGAGAGATCCATATTCCCCCATCGGAAAGATCTAAAACAAAAACCAGGCAGGATATTTTCTTTCCTCCTCCTTCTCTGTACGCCCCCCGTCATTTCTGATATTCTAATTTTCTTTTCGAGACCGAGCCGCTTTTGACTGGACCCTGTCCCTTAAACGTTAGACAGCAAGACAAAGCCAGAGGGCTTGATTACAGATGGTGAGTAAGATCCTGCCCATCCATCCATCCATCCTTTCCTCCTGACGTTTCCACTCCAGCTTACTACTACTCCTACCTGAAAGAAGCCTTCACCTAATCCCCCACACCGACGCCACCCACCCACGCCCATCCTCCCTCCACACACACACATGCAGAGAGAGGGGGAGGACACCCCGGCAAGTACCCAGCTAATCAAGCAGAAGACGGTGAGCACGTGCTTTTGATCGCTCATCCTCTAACCGGGAGTACCCAAGTCCTTGATCTCGGCCCTCTGCCCCCTCCCTGTTCGCTTGTGCGACCATCCATCCCTACACGGGGGCCTCCATTGTGGGCTCCCTTCCCCCCAGCCCACCCCACCCTGTGAGACTGTCCACTGCCCGTCATTGTGGCCCAAGACCCCGGCAGAATTTGTAGGATCCTTCCAAAACATGTGTCCTCCTTACCCCGGCAAGATGACTGGTGACGAATGGGTGTTCCAGCCCAAAAGCGAGGAACAGAAACAGAATGGGTCAGGCCAGGCTAGTGAAAAGAAAACCCCTGTCATAACTCCCCAACAAGACAGCGAGTGTGAAATCAAGCCTGCTATTCTCGCTCTCCCCCTCAATGCGAAGACGGGGGTCTAATAACTTGGCTAACGCCATTCCGGCTTTATTATAATCTGGAGGTGTCGTCTATTGAGCTCACTCGTGTCCTTTAGTCCAGGTACTGTCTAAGGCGAGGAATCGTCCCTGACCACTGCTTTATGGGCCGGTGCTTTGTCCGGGGACAAAACTTTTATGGATATGTCTGTGCTCTTCAGAGCTTTGATGTGGGCAAGGCGAGTCATAGGCCGGGGCGTTTAGCAGATTGGTGTGGAAAGCCCGCGAAAGAGCCTTTAAAGGCGAGTTGTAACAAGCCCTCAGAAAGGGCTTCATTTGGGACATTAAAAACTACGCCAGTCCTTGGACCAGTCTTCGCTCTTTTCTGGCTGCATTGCTGTGGGAAATTTGTACCAGTTGGCTGTGGCCACACCTTGCAAGGAGGACTGACTACACCGTCGGTGACAAAGACAAGGTGTAAAACTGCAAGAAAAGCCACGCTGAAAAATAGTAGTTGAAAGCTGGTAGAGGGGTAAAGAAGAGACGAAAAAAAAGGTGGGGGGGGGGGGGGGGGGGGGGGGGGGGGGGTATTGTTGCTGTTGTTGGTGTAGTTTTTAAAAAAATATTTTATATATAACTGTTATTGTTACTTGGTTGATTTTGTGGAATCGTTATTTTTGTTTGAGCTTCTTCTTTTTAATCTTAAATGTTTGTTTATTCTATTTTTTTAAAGGGATGCGAGATATCTCAGTGGTTATAGCGTTACTCTTGTGATCTGACGGCTAGGGATCGAACCTGAGATCGAGCCACCACCGAGATACCCGTTCAAGGTTTTGGTGGGTTTTTTTTCAAACATCAATTCTGCCTCCACTCCCCTGAAACTCCTTACAACGAAGCCATAAACCAAGGCCCCGTGTGCGAACAAACGCTGAACATCTTGCGCACACACATTAAAAACCGTTCTGCCTTTGGGAAGCGCGGGCCATTCAACACCCCCCCCCACCAAAAAAACAACAACAAAACAACAACAAAAAAAACCCACCCCCCCACAACAACCAAGAACAAAAAACAAAAACAACAACAACAACAACAAAAACAAAAAGCACACACAACACACAAAAAAACCAAAAAAAACAACAAAACAAAACACACACAAAAACAAACAAAAAACCCCAACCTCCCCCACCAAAAAACCCCAACAACCACAACAAACAAAACAAAACAAAACCCACAAAAAACAAACAAACCACGAACCAAACAAAGACCCCCAAGCACACTGGTATCATAAATATTTAGACATCCCCGAAGTCGGATTGCAGCTACCTTACTATCAATGGTGGGTACCAAACGGTCACTCACATACGCTAAAATCTCATCATTGGTAAACCTAGAAACTGTAGCCGAGGAACAAAAAAAAAAAAAATTTTTTTTGCCTTTTTGGGGGGTGAGGGGGGAGATGGGGGATGATGGGGTTGGGATTGGTTAATTTTGTGATTGCTTCTTTGCTGTTTTTATAATTATAGTTTTGTGTTGGTGCGTGTATGTGTGTGTATGTTGGGGGGGGGGGGGATGGTGAGGGGGGAGGAGGAGGAACGGCCTGGTCCTTTAAAAAAAATTGTTGTTGGGGGGTGGGTGGGGGGATGTTGTGTGCGTGTGTGTGTGCGTGGGGGGGGTGGGGGGGGGGGGGGGGGGGGGGGGTGGGGGAGAGGGATATAGGTGGGAATGTGGGTGGTGTATCTTGTATAAATAAATTGTATGTTGCTTTTTGGGAATGTGTGTGTTGGGGGTTGGGGTTGGGGGTGGGGGTTGTGGGGGTTGAGTTAAAAATAAAACCATGGTCTTCCTACAACCTCTTCACACTATATCAAGCGCACATCAGCATCACAGCTTTTTTTATGCTAGCGAAATGGTTTTCCACAGTTAAAGATGACCAGACTTGATGAAGTCAACAGCCCTAATCATTCTGTACACACATAGCATAACTAAACATGAATAAATCAGTATTTGGTTTAAAGAAACCTATAACATGTACACAGAAATGTGATCTATACCGTGTTGTTTGTTATGTCTTTTTGTCAAATGTGGATTCTTCGGGCAGTTAACTGAACAGTTCGTCTGGCAAAGCTTACATGACTTCACACAACACACACACACACACACACACACACACACACACACACACACACACCACACCACACACACACACACACACACACACACACACACGCGCGCAGCGCGCGCGCCGGTGGGGAACAGATGACAAAATTTACAAAACCGCATACACACGGGGACTGGATGTAAAAAAGCACATAAGTATTTATTCCATCATCCTCGATATAAAAGAATAACACCCCCCCCCCCACACACACACACATACACACACACTAATACCACTTTGAGTGAAACAGACGTAAAATCGAAGCAACACACAACAACAACAACAACAACAACAACAACACACATTAATATCACTTTGAGTGAACAGACTAAAATCGAAGCAACAACAACAACTACACACCCACACACTACACAGACACACACACACACTACACTACACTACACTACACTACACTACACTACACACACACACTCACACACACACTACACACACACTTTCACACGCACTACACTACACTACACACACACACACACACACACTACACACACACACACACACACACACACACACACACACACAACACACACACAATACACACACACATACACACACACACTACACACACACACTACACACACACTAACACACACTAACACTACACACACACACTACACACACACACTACCCACACACTACACACAAACACACACACACACACACACACACACTCCCCCGCAACTCCTGTTACGTGAGCAGAATGTGTTTGTCCCTCAACCTTTATCCCCCCCCCCCCCCCTCCTCCTCCTCCTCCTCCCTCCCTCTCTTCTCCACCCCCACCCCATCCACCCCCACCCCCACCCCTACCCCCATCCACCCTATCAAACCACCCAGGACGACATCTCCAGCTAATCCTTGATGCTCTGTCAGTCACCTGACACACACAGGAAGCTTCTGTATTGTGGTGTGTGGTGTTGTGTGGTAGTGTGTGTTTTTTGGTGTTTGTGTGTGTGTGTGTGTTGTGTTTGGTTGTGCCCTTCTAGTCTTATTTTGCCTGCATCCTTGCTCTCTCTTTCTGTCTTCTTTGTCTCTCCTGTTCTGGTGTTTCCTGTCTGTCGTTTTTTGCTCTTTTGGTGTCGTGTGTCTGTCTCTGTCATCTGTTTTGTCTGTGTCTCTGTCAATCGTCTGTCTTTTCCCCCTTTCTCTCTCTCCGTCTCTCTCTCTTTGTCCTGTCTGTCTGTCAATATTCTTTTCTTTTTTCCGTTCTGACTGTTCTCTGTCTTCGGGTTTTTGTCTCGTCTGTCTTCTTCTATCTCCCCTTTTCCCCCCTGTTTCTGTCTGTTGTTTCCCTTTCTCCCCCCCCCCCCCCCCATCCTCTCTCTCACTCTGTCTTCACCTGTTTTGTTTGTCTGCTCTCTGTCTGTCTGGCCCCACCTTGATTTTTAAATTTAATCAGGTTTAACACACAGAAAATGATATATTAAGTATAGAAGTTACATGTACTTTTCCATGCAAACAAACATATAATATCTTTCTTGCTTTTTGGCTGCTGTCTCCCTTTTCCTCTTTTTTTTTGTCTGTCTCTCTGCCTACCCCCCCCCCCCTCCTCTCTGTCCCTGTTGTCTTTTTCCCCTCTTTTCTGTTGTCCCCTTGTCTTGTGTTTTTGTTTGTCTTCTGTCTGTCCCCCCCCCTCCTCTCTTGTTTTTGCACTCTTTTTCTGTCTGTCTGATCTCAGTTCCTGTTTGTCTGTTGTCTCCCCTCCCCTGTCTGTCCTCTGTCCCCCCCTTCTTTCTCTCCGTTGTCTGTCTGTCTGTCGCTGTCTTCTCTGTATCTTTCTATGCTTTGTCTGTCGGTATGCCCTTGCGCTTTTAGTCTTCTTATCTCTATCTATCCTTGTCTTCTGCAGTCTGTCTGTTTCTC
>CM054151.1:26529346-26531846 GCA_028751875.1 Rapana venosa | reverse complement strand
AAAAAAAATTTTCCGCCTTGCTTTCATTTTTTTTCTTCCCCTCTTTCTTCCTCTCTCCCCCTTTTCCTCCCCCCCCCCTCCCCTTTCCCCAAAAACCCCCACCCCCCCCCCCCAACCCCACCAAAAAACCCCCCCCCAACCCCCCCCAAAAAACAAACATTTAAGAAAAAGGGGAAAAAACTTTTAAACAATAAAACGTAGTTTTCCCCCCCCCCCCCCCCAACCCCCCCCCCCCCACACATCACACACACCACCACACACACACAACACACACACCACACCACACACCCCCACACACACACACACCCCCCACAGCAAGAAAGGTATAAAAATAAAAACCCCAATAAATAATCACCCAACCAACCAACCAAACCCAACCAACACAAACGCTTTTGCAACGGGAATTCCAACAACCACACCATATTGCTTTTTTTGTCGCCCCCCCCCCCCCTCCCCCCCCCCCCCCCCCCCCCCCAAAAAAAAAGCAGCTTTTACGAGCAGAGTTCCCCCCTTTTAGTCGAGTCAACGTGCGAATGGAAAATGGTATCTACACAGAAAGGGAGGAGGAGGAAGGAGGAAGAGGGAAGAGGAGGGGGAGGAGGAAGGGGGAGTGTGCGCTGGAAGACGACGAGGGACTCTGGACATCAGGGGGACCGAACATGCCGACCGCACACACACTGGACCATCCCCCCCCCCCCTTCCCCCACCCTACCACCCCCTCTTCATCCCTCGCACATCTGGAAAAAAAAAAAAAACAACCCTAAGCTTTTTTTGTTGAGGTGTGTGTTTATAAAAAAATTTTTTTTTTTTTTTGGTGGGGTTGAAAATTTGGTCTTTTGGGAAAAGCCGTATTTTTGCCTTATGATACCTTAAAAGGGAAATCTAAAGGGTGAGGGAGTGGGGAGGAGGAGGACACCCAGGATTGTGTTGTTGTTTTTTTTTTTCCGTCGTCTTTTGTCTTTTTTAAAGAGAAAGGGGAAGATGAGGGGAAGGGGAGGTGGGGGGGGGTGTGGGGGGGGGGGGGGGGATGGGGGTGGGGGGTGGGAGGGGGTGGGAAGTGTGGGGGGGGGAGGGGGAGAGGGGAGGGGGGGTGTTTTTTTTTTTGAGGGTAGGGTAAGACTTTTAGTACGTTTTTTGTTGGGTTTTTTGTTTTTGTTTTGTTTTTTACAATGTTTTTTGCACCTTTATGATAGTTTGGGCTATAAAACGCAGGTCAGTATCCAAGGGCATGAGACAGAGAGAAGAGGAGACAAGAAGAGAGAGAGAGAGAGAGAGAGAGAGGAGAGAGAGAGAGAGAGAGAGAGAGAGAGGAGTGGGGAGTACAAGAGAGAAAGAGAGAGAGAGAAGAAGAAGGAGAAGAATCAGCCAGACAGAAACAGATAAAAAGAAAAGAGAAAAAGAGGAGAAGGAAGAGGGAGAAGAGAGGAGAAGAAGGAGGAGGAGAGGAGAGGGGAGAAGAGAGGAGAGAAGAAAGAAGAAGACGGGGCAGACGAAAGACGACAGTCAAACAACAGACAGACAGAAACGACAGAGACAGAATAGACAGCAGAGCAGATAAGAAAGCAGACAAAAAAGGGTACACAATACAATTCAATGAAAGGGAACAGAAAAAAAAACCCACAAAAACAATCGTTAGAACAATGAAAAACACCACTACAATAAAATAAAGCAAACCTTTTAATAAATAATAAAAAATAAAATAATAATAATAAAAGATGGAATTTACTAGCGCTGATCTTGTAAAAAAACAAATCAAGCGCCGACTTTCAACTCATTTACCGCATCATCCCACATAAATAAAAAACAAAAATCATTACAATGAAATACAACAAAACAAAATACATACAGTGCAATCAGCACAATACAACACGCCCCACAAAAAAAAAAATAACCCAATAAAATACATTCAGATTTTTGTACTGCCGTTCTTATCCTGTGGATGGGTGGGTGCGGTTTGGCTTGAAGGATTTATATGAAAATGTTTTTTCTTTACTTGATATTTCATCAAGGGTTTTTTTTCTTCTGAATTTCCCCCCTTCTTTTCATCACCATCATCAACATCACATCATCATAAATCAGCAGCACAAGCAGCAGCAGCAAGAAAGCAACAGCAGCAAGCAGCAGCATCGTCGTCTTATTATCAAAAACCATCCCCACCACCCCCTCCCCCAAAACCACCACCATCATCTCATCTCGTCGTCGTCGTCGTCCATACATCATCACGTGTTCTTCCCCCCGTTTTTCCCTTTCTTCAATCTTTTCCTCTTTTTGATCCTTTTCCCATTTCCCCCTTTTTTAAAAAAAAAAAAAAAGAACAAATTTTTGTGTGGTGTGTGTTATTTGAAAAACCGTTTCGTTTTATATATTTGTTTGTTATCTTTCATCATTTTCTTTCATTTCTGCCCCTTTCCCCCCCCCACGCCACCCCCCCCCCCCACCCCTACCCATCATTCATTTTTTGGGGGGGTTTTTTTGCCCTTTTTTTAAAATTTTTTTTTGC
>CM054151.1:26521846-26524346 GCA_028751875.1 Rapana venosa | reverse complement strand
GGGAAAGGGGGAAAAAAAAAAAAAAAATTTTAAAAAAAAAAGGGGGAAAAAAAAAAAAAAAAAAAAAAACCCAAAAAAAAAAAAAAAAGGGGGGGGAAAAAAAAAAATTTTGGGGAAAAAAAAAAAAAAAACCCCCCTTTTTAAAAAGGGGGCCCGGGGGGGGGGAGGGGGAGGGGGGGGGAAAAAGGGGGGGGGGGAAAAAAAAAAAAAAAAAGGGGGGGGAAGGGGGGGGGGGGGGGGGGCCCGGCCCGGGGGGAAAAAAAAAAGAAAAAAAAAAAAAAAAAAAAAAAAAGGGGGGAAGGGGGGGGGGGGAGGGGGATTTTTGGGGGGGGAAAAAAAAAAAAAAGGGGAAAAAAAGGGGGGGGGGGGGGAAAACCCTTAAATTAAAAAAAAAAAAAAAGGGAAAAAAAGGGGGAAAAAAAAAAAAAAAGGGGGGGGGGGGGGGGGGGGGGGGGGATAAGGAAAAAAGGGGGGGGGGGGGAAACCCCCCCCCCCTTTTTGGGGGGAAAACCGGGGGGGGTTCCCCGGGAAAAGGGGTTTTAAAAAAAGGGGGGGTTTTTTTTTAAAAAAAAAAATTTTTTATTTAAAAAAAAAAAAACCCCCCCCCCCAAAAAAAAAAAGGGGGGGGGGGGGGGGGGGGGGGGGGTGGGGGCCCCCGGGGGGGAAAAAAAAAAAAGGGGAAAAAAAATTTTTTTTTTTTTTTCCCCAAAAAAAAAAGGGGGGGGTTTTTTTTTGGGGGGGGGGGAAAAAAATTTGGGGTTTTTTTCCCCCCCGGAAAAAAAGGGCCCCCCTTTTTTGGGGGGAAAAAATTTTTAAAAAAAATTTTTCCCCCCCCTTTTTTAAAAAAAAGGGGCCCAAAAAACCCAAAAACCCCACAAAAAAACCCCCCTTTTAAAAAATGTTGGCAATACAATACAGACACCAGACTTACCCCCCAAAAACACCCAGTCAGAACCCAAAAAAAACCATGTTTTGTATTTTCTGATGGATAAATCTGTAGCTTTGCAAACCCTCACCCCCCACTCCTTACCTACTAGCCATTGCCTTAACCTTTACGTCGGAGGAGATTCACAGGGAAGGCTGACAGTATGGGATGAAGAGCGGTTTGAGGTGGTTACATTTGGGCCCTGCATCGAAATATGTTCAAGTATTTGAGTAGTGTTGGTATCAATAGGTATGTAGGTATGCTGTTATGGTGGGTGGGTGGGTGGGGGCGGGGGGGCATGCCCTTCTCTCTCTGTCGGCTTTTTAGCATAGAAACAGCACCTAGTCAAAATTTTTCTTCTTTTTCTTCGTTGGAAAGCTCAAACAGCTACTTTTTTTTGTCTGTCATATGGGGCTAAAATATGTTGGCTGCTGTTAAGCGCCTGACAATTCAGGCCAGCACATTTGACTTCAGCTTGGGAAAGAAAAATAGTTTAAAAGGGAAAAAATTTTACATCCCCTAGCCTTTCCTAGCACACACGGGAACACACAACACACACACTCCACAAAACCACTGCTTTTTTGTTTCTTTTTAAGCATCCAAACATGGTTTTTTAAAAACAGGAAAAATAAAACCGACAAAACTCTCAATCTCATGCTTGAACTCTTCAAAAACGACCCCTTTTCTTGATCTAGGAGGAACCCACATCTGTCTCTCTCTGATCCTGGCGAAGGCCTGGTGCCTTTCACCAGCAGGAACGCAGTGTTGTAAACGAACCTAGCTACCCTGGTGGCGGAAGGAATGCCTGTATGTAGGCTAAGGATGCACCCCAACACCCACCCCTCTACCCCCAAAGCACTTTCCCCGCTTTCTGTCCATGTCGGGGAGTGCAAAATTGGGGTTTCCTGTCTGCCTGTCAAAAAACGGGACAGCTGGAGGCTTTAGTGCTGATGACACCTCTCCCCTATGCTCCTGCCCCTCTCCCTCCACCCACCCACCCACACCCCCCCCCACCCCCCCAACACCCGTTTTTTTGCTCAAAGGTGGGGTTCTTTTTTTTTTTGCTTGTTGTTCTTCCTGTCTTCATTTTCATTTTCTTTTTCAGAAAAGTCGGGACCTAGACTTTAGAGGTGTTAGAAGTTATTGACTGGGATCATTTAGATCGCGGTTTTGGTGTACTGATTTTACACCCTTTTCAGTAATAGATGAGGAAATTTGGATAACTTTGAGAAGAGGACACCGGAGCTGTGGCTTTTTTTGGCGTGGGACCAGCAAAGCTGCGTATGACAAGGATTGAAAGTTCTTTCTGTTGGGTTTGAATGAAAAACAGATATGATAGTGTTGTTTAAAGGGTGTCATGAACTCTGGTAATATTGGCAGTGAGGTTTCAGGTTAAAGGTCTGGTTGACAGGCATTCTTTCCATAGTATAGGCTTCAGAGCTTTTCTTCTGACTTCAAACAAAAAAACCCTATAAATAAAAATCTTGCGCTCACCATAATTCAGCTACTCCTTTTTACAAGTGAAGACCAGTTATGGAATTTTGATGTGGACGATTTGAAAACACGCCATGCAAC
>CM054151.1:26508519-26521346 GCA_028751875.1 Rapana venosa | reverse complement strand
GATAGAGGCAGAACAGAGAGAGAGAGAGAGACAGATGAGAGAGAGAGAGAAGAGAGAGAGAAGAGAGAGAGTGAGTGAGCAGTCAGACAGAGAGACAGATAGAGAGAGAGACTGAGTCAGTCAGAGAGATCGGCAGACAGAATCAGAGACAGATAGAGCAGATACAGTGAGAGAGAAGAGAGAGAGTAGAGAGAGAGACTGGGGTAGAGAGAGGAGACGAATAGAGAAGAAAAGAACAGAAAGAGAGAGAGAGAGAGGAAGAGAAGAGGAGGAGAGAGAGAGAGAGAGAGAGAGGAGAAGACAGACAGACAGACAGGCAGACAGACAGGCAGACAGACAGTCAAACAGACAGACAGACAGACAACGACAGAGACAGAGATAGACAGACAGAGACAGATAGATAGAAAGACAGACAAAAAAGGGTACACAATACAATTCAATGCAATGGACAGCAAAAAAAACCCTACAAAAACAATACGATTCAGAACAATGCAAAACACCACAGTACAATACAATATAATGCAAAACCTTAATTAATAAATAATAATAATAATAATAATAATAATAATAATGTATGGAATTTACATAGCGCTGAATCTTGTAAAACAACAAATCAAAGCGCCGACATTCAACTCATTTACACGCATACGATCCCACATAAATAAGATAAACAGATATCATTACAATGCAATACAACACAACACAATACAATACAGTGCAATACAGCACAATACAACACTGCACCTCACAACACAAAATAACACAATACAATACATTCAGAGCTTTTGTACTGCTCAGTTCTGTATCCTGTGGATGGGTGGGTGCGGTTTGGCTTGAAGGAGTTATATGAAAATGTCTTTTGTCTTTCACGTTTGATATTTTCATCAAGGGATTTTTTTCTCTCTGAATCTTCCCCTTCTTTTCATCATCATCATCATCATCATCATCATCATCATCAGCAGCAGCAGCAGCAGCAGCAGCAGCAGCAACAGCAGCAGCAGCAGCATCGTCGTCGTTATTATCATTATCACCATCACCACCACCACCTCCACCATGACCACCACCACCATCATCATCATCGTCGTCGTCGTCGTCGTCATCATCAACATCATCATCGTGTTCTTCCTCCCGATTTTCCTTCTTCAAGTCTTTTCTCTTCTTCTGATCCTTTCCCATTTCCTCCTTTTGAAAAAAAAAAAAGGAACAAATTTTTGTGTGTGTGTGTGTGTATTGAAAAACCGTTTCGTTTTATATATTTGTTTGCTTATCTTTCACTCATTTTCTTTCATTTCTGCCCCTTACTCCCACCCTCACACGCCATCTCCCATCCCTCACCCCTACCCTATCATTCATTATTTTAGGCGTGCGGGACTTTTTTTCATGCCCTTTATTTTCAAAGAGTTTTATTCTTTGCTGACAGAATGCTTCTTTCCTACCCTCTACCCCCCCCCCCCCTTTCCCCCCCCCCCGTCCCCAACGTCCCTCCACCCCCCCCCCCCCCCCCCCCCCCCCCCCCCCCCCCCCCCCCCCCCCCCCCCCCCCCCCCCCCCCCCCCCTACCTCCACTTCACCTTCCTCGTCTTCTTCTTTTAGTCAGCGATTTTCATTCTGTCCTGTTTGCCTTTCTGTCTTTCTGTCTTTCTTTCTCACCGCGGTCAGATCAAAGACGATCTGATTCATAGCCAACTAGAAAAGAAACATGAACATTTTTTGTGTAGATGAGAGAGAGAAGTGTGTGTGTGTGTGTGTGTGTGTGTGTGTGTGTGTGTGTGTGTGTGTGTGCGTGCGCGCGCGCGCATGTGAGTGTGTGTGAGTGAGTGAGTGACAGACACAGAAGGGAGATGGTGTCAGCTAACTGGAAAGTGCGTCACCAATGACGCTGCGGTGTTCTGTGTTTTCTGTGATTTTTGTTGTTGTTGATGTGGTTGATATGGTTGCTATGGGTGATAGGCATTGAAGATTACTACGCTCATAATTAAAAAAAAAACAAAAAAAACTTATATCAAATTCCCGACGTTTATCAGATTTTTTTTCTTTTTTCCAAAACCTGAAGCCGTATATCTTTTAAAATGAATTTGAAAAAAATTCAAAAGAGACAGAAGACATTTTTTTTCCTGGCTGATCCTTAAAATATCAAGCTGGGGAACGCCCAACAACACCCCCCACCCCACCCACGCACCCCCTTTAAAACAATATTTGTTTCATATGTAACGAACAATGGTGATTATCCAGGGTCCTTGTCTCTCTGAGGGGGGTGGGGGAGGGGTGGTGGGGGGGGGGGGGGGGGGGGGGCTGATGTACCCAGTGACTGGTTCGGTGTAATGACCAGCCCGACCGACAGACGAAAATGGCAGAAAAATGGTTCTGGCAGATGACAGGGGAGACAATTACAAGGCTGGAAGACAGGTCATTAGATGCTAACGATCATTATGACCAATGACTCTATAAGAGATGAACGCAGAAGAGCATAATTATGACTTCAACGCAGTTGAGTCCAAAAGGTCGTAAGTTCCAATCTTGTTCAGGACGTCTAGAGAATCGGGGGTGGGAAAGTGGAGGGGGGGGGGGGGGGGATGGGGGGTGGTACAATAACTTAGGTCAACTTAAGTGCAAATCTTGTGTTAAAAGTCACCACAATTTATTGATGTCGAAGTAGGTTTGCACACTTAAAAAACCCAAAACAACAAAACAAAAACAAAGACAACAACTACAACAAAATAAACAGGCAAAACAACAACAAAGCAAACAACATAACAAAATAAACAAGCAAAACAACAACAAAACAAAAAACATTAACAACATAAACAAGCAAAACAACACAAAACAAACAACACACAACCAAACATAACAACGACACAACAAACAAAAACAAAAAGCCCAGACAGAGACAGAGACAGAGAGAGACAGACAGACAGACCGACAGAAGCTGTGGGTGGCAACAAGATGACGTCATGGCCGCCATGTTGAAAGGAAAGGGAGGATACAAGACATCACTGTGCACCAAGCGACAGGAAGGACAGGAAGTGACGTCTCAGCACTTGCGCGCAGAGTGGCCTAACTTGGCTGTGCCAGATGCCATGTGCACGTAGTTGGCTGGTCACCGCTCGTTTGGCCAAGACAGAGATGACGTCATGGCATGTCAATGACAATAAAGGGTAAGGATCTGGGTGCAACAATTTAGCACCTCGCCCTAACACCCCCCCCCCCCCCCCCCACACACACACACACACACCCTTCCTCCTCCCTACGGCTGTATGTTTGGGGGTTGTGTGTGTGCATGTGTGTGTGTGTGTGTGTATGTGTGTGGTGGTGGTTTTTTTTTGGGGGGGGTGGGGGTTGGGGGGGGGGGGGGGTTGGGGGTTGGAGTACTTATTTCTGTTTATTTGTGTGCTAATTTCTTGGGGTTTGTGTGTGTGTGTGTATGTGTGTGTGCGAGTGTGTGTGTGTGTGCGAGTGTGTGTGTGTGTGTGTGAGTGTGTGTTGTTTCTTTGATTTTATGTCTATTCACACAAAGTGATATTAGACGAGAGAGAGAAGAGAGAGATGAGAGGAGGGAGGGGGGGGGGGGGGGAGGGGAGAGGAGATATAGGTATGAGCTGTAGGAAAGTAATGTAACAATATATGTGTGTGTATTTTGGGGGTTGGTTTTGTTTAGCTTTTCTTTTCTTTGGTCATTGTGTGCTGAGTACAACAGTAAACTTCACAATGTTATGTTTTGTAATGGCTAACTTTAAAACTGTCTGGATCAATATATTTGAACACTAAAAAGTGTACATGCTTTATTCTCCAACACAAAACTTCTTTGCCATTATATATTTTTTTTATAGTAAATCTTGCTGCCGTCACTTTCAGATAAATATCAACTTATACCGTCAAAACAACAAACAAGCAAACATGATAAAAAAAAGAAAAGAACCCCCCAAACAAACCCTGATTTCATCAATTAAAACAACAACAAAAGAAAGATGTTATAGATAATATACATTAAAAAACCCTCCCTAAAAGAAAATCTAACATCTTCTCTCAATCTCAAGTAGCTAAAAAGTTGGTACCCGTCACGGTGTTAAAATGACAACCCCCCCCCCCCCCCCCCCCCACCCCACCCCCCCAATCCCACAAAGAAGAGAGAATGGAGCAGAATGATCTCTCTCAAAGCTGTCCAAAAATCTCTCCAAAACCCAGCCGACCACGTCAGCCACCTAGTCTTTGCCTTTGTCCTTCCCAGAGGACAAGGCAGGCCGAGGTTTTCCTTGGACTGATCTCTCCATAAAAGAAAGGAGAAGAGAAGGGAGCAGTGTGGAACTATGCCCCCCCGTCCCCCGTCCCCTCCTTGGGCAGATAAACTACGCTAAGTCTTTGTCCCTCATCAAGTGGTTCCTTTTGCTTCATTTTTATGATGACAAATTTGATAACAGGTGCGTCAGTTGACTGTCCGAAACTGCTTTTGGACTCCCGAGGGGTGGAAAGAGACAGAGAGAGAGAGAGAGAAAGAAAGAGACAGAAAGAGGAGAAGAGAAAAATAAATAAAATATAATAACGGCGTCTTAAGCCATAGTCTCGGATGTTGTTGTTTTTTTTTTAGGGGGGGGGGGGGGGGGGGGGTTGTTTGCTTTTTGACACAAATGGCTGACCGTCAGTATGTTTAGCTCATTGTGTCTTTTTAGTGTCTTCAGTTCTTGGATAGGTATTCATTGCGAACTATCTAAAGACTGCAAAGGAAGCCGAAGAAAGAAAAGGAAGAGGAAGAGAGAGGGAGGAGGAGAAGCAAGAGAAGGAGGAGGAGGAGGAGGAGGAGGAGAGAAGAAGAAGAAGAAGAAGAGAGAAGAAGAAGAAGAAGAAGAAGAAGAAGAGAAGAGAAAGAGGAGGAGGAGGAGGTGAAGAAAGAAATGGAGGAGGAGGAGAAGGAGGAAGAGGAGGAGGTGGAGAAGAAGGAAATGGAGGAGGAGGCAGCAGAGGAGGAGGAGGAGGTGAAGAAGAAGAAGAAAAAGAAGAAGAAGAAGAAAGTGGAGGAGAATGTTTCGACATATTTCAGTTTCATTTCTTTGTTTTGTTGGGGTTTTTTATGCTGTTTGTTCACATTTCTTGTATTTGGGTTTTGTTGTTGTTGTTGTTGCTTTACCATTTTTTTGTTTTTACCTTTTTAGGGTGGGTGGGACGATGGGCGAGGGAGTAGGGGTGGGGGATAAAGACAGAGGGGGAGGGGGGGGAGGGGGGTGCACAGGAAGAGACTAGTTAAGGGTGGTGGTAAGCTGGTCTGCGAAAGGTCAAACACCTCAGAGACAGAAGAAACCCACAACAACACTTTGCCAACTAGCCTAGCCCTCACCATCCCCATAACTACTATACAAGAGAAAAGACAAGTGGACGGAAGCGAGGAGGGAGGGGGGAGGGGTGAGGGGGAGGGAGGGAGGGAGAGAGAGAGAGAGAGAGGAGAGAGGAGAGAGTGAGAGAGGTGTGTGAGAGAGAGAGGGGGGTGGGTGGGTGGGCTGACAGTGAATGAGAGAGAAATCAGAGAGAGCCAGAGATAAAGAGAGAGAGAGACAGAAAGAGAGACAGAGAGAGAAGAGAGAGAGAGAGAGAGAGAGAGAGAAGAGAGAGGAGAGAGAGAGAGAGAGAGAGAGAGAGAGAGAGAGAGAAGAGAGAGAGAAGAGAGAGAGAGAGAGAGAGAAGAGAAGTGACGGTGGACGTGGGACGTAGATAAAAAAAAAAAGCTGAGGAAGAAGAGGAGAGGTGAAGAAGAGATTTGAGGGGGGGGGGGGGGAGGTGGAGGGGTGGGGAGAGATAGGCAAAAGGGGAAAGGAGAGGGGGAGGAGAGGGAGGACGGGGAGGGGCAGTAATGTTTGTGTGACAGGCGACAAGTCACTCACTAGTGACAGGTCAGCCCAGGGACTCATTAGCAGTCACTGACCCATACACTGCACGGACATTGGCTCTCTCATCTGAAAAAGCCAGACGCAAGTCACATACTTACAGACAGACACCACACACACACACACACACACACACACACACACACACACACACGCACGCACGCACACGAGCGAGAGAGAGAAGAGAAGAGAGAGAGGAGAGAGAGAGAGAGAGAGAGAGAGAGAGAGAGAGAGGAGAGAGAGGAACAACAGATTGAGAATGTGAGACACAAAAGAGACAAAATACCTCGAGTAAAAAGAAAAGAAAACAACAAAAAAAAGCAGATGGTATGGGTGTGTGTGTGTGTGTGTGTGAGAGGAGGGAAGGAAGTTTGCTTCCTTGTCTAATCTTTCTTGGTGCAGTCAACCAGGTTTAAGAAATACAGGGACCTGCAGTGTTGGTCGGACAATGCCCCATCACATAACTATAACACACACATGTTGGCAATACAATACAGACACACAGACATACACACACACACACCAGTCAGAACCCAAAACAACCCATGATAAGTATATTCTAGATGGATAAATCTGTAGCTTTGCAAACCCTCACCCCCCACTCCTTACCATACTAGCTATTGCCTTAACCTTTACGTCGGAGAGATTCACAGGGAAAGGCTGACAGTATGGATGAAGAAGCAGGTTGAGGTGGTACATTTGGGCCTGCATCGAAATATGTTCAAGTATTTGAGTAGTGTTGGTATCAATAGGTATGTAGGTATGCTGTAAGGTGGGTGGGTGGGTGGGGGGCGGGGGCATGCCCTTCTCTCTCTGTCGGCTTGTAGCATAGAAAACAGCACCATAGTTCAAAATATTTTCTTCTTTTTCTTCGTGGAAAGCTCAAACAGCTACTATTTTTGTCTGTCATATGAGCTAAAATATGTTGAGCTGCTGTTAAGCGCCTGACAATTCAGGCCCAGCACATTTGACTTCAGCTTGGGAAAGAAAAATAGTTTCAAAGGAAAATTACATCCCTAGCCTTTCCTAGCACACACGGGAACACAACACACACACTCACACACACACTGCTTTTTGTTTCTTTTTAAGCATCCAAACATGGATTTTAAAAACAAGGAAAATAAAACCCGACAAACTCTCAACTCTATGCTTGAACTCTTCAAAAACGACCCCTTTTCTTGATCTAGGAGGAAGCCACATCTGTCTCTCTCTGATCCTGGCGAAGGCCTGGTGCCTTTCACCAGCAGAACGCAGTTGTAACGAACTCTAGCTACCCTGGTGGCGGAAGGAATGCCTGTATGTAGGCTAAGGATGCACCCCAACACCCACCCTCTACCACAAAGCACTCCGCGCTTCTGTCCATGTCGGGGAGTGCAACTTGGGGTTTCCTGTCTGCCTGTCAAAAGCGGGACAGCTGGAGGCTTTAGTGCTGATGACACCTCTCCCCTATGCTCTCTGCCCCTCTCCTCCACCCACCCACCCACCCACCCCACAGTCACCCCGTTTATGCTCAAAGGTGGGTCTTTTTCTTTTGCTTGTTGTTCTCTCCTGTCTTCATTTCATTTCTTTTCAGAATGTCAGGGACCTAGACTTTAGAGGTGTTAGAAGTTATTGACTGGGATCATTTAGATCGCGGTCTGGTGTACTGATTGACACCTTTTCAGTAATAGATGAGGAATTTGGATAACTTTGAGAAGAGGACACCGGACTGTGGCTTTTGGCGTGGGACAGCAAAGCTGCGTACTGACAAGGATTGAAAGTTCTTCTGTGGGTTTGAATGAAAACAGATATGATAGTGTTGTAATGGTGTCATGAACTCTGGTAATATTGGCAGTGAGGTTTCAGGTTAAAGGTCTGGTTGACAGGCATTCTTCCATAGTATAGGCTTCAGAGCTTTTCTTCTGACTTCAAACAAAGACCCTATAAATAACATCTTGCGCTCACCATAAATTCCAGCTATCCTTCACAAGTGAAGACCAGTTATGGAATATGATGTGGACGATTTGAAAACACGCCATGCAACTTTGTACTAAAATATCATGTGTGTAGCCAGACATGTGGTTGAACTTTTCTAATCAGAAAGAAAAGATTGCTGAGACAGAGGGTAAAACGTAAAAGGCAACACCTCGCTAAACCATTTTCCTGAAAATATGAAGGAGACAGGCATGCGATGAAGGCCCTATCCCTGCACTGGGTTCATTTCTTCCTTAACTCTGTGAAGGCATTGGGGCACTGCAATTGCTTTGTTCAAGTTGATTTTCAGCAGGTTAGCCTAGAAGAATACATTTCTTCCCAGGTTGTATGCTGGATGCTGGGTATGCTCTATCTCATCCATGCCCCCAGCCATCCATAGCATACTCTTCTATGAATAGTGGTTGGGATTCTAATGTATGAACAAAAGGTCCAATGTTTATTCGCACATGGACCACAGTTTAAAGTCTCATCTGAAGGATTTTAAGGGGAAAGGATTCGGTACAAATGTTGCAGCATCAAGCAGTGGCAAAATACTCTCGAAGGACTTTCTCTGTGGAGAATCGAATCTGTGCCCTCAGTTATTGCCAGATCACAATTTCGTCATTCTAACCATCAGACCCTTTCCCCTTCACACTGGTTTCATGTTGGCAAACATCTCAGTGGATTTCTTGGCACATCAGGTGTGATGTATATGGAATATTCCACTCAAAGCAAAATCGTAACACTGAACAAAATAAAATCCTTTAAAGTTTCCTAACAGTTGTGAATACAAAGCCCCGACTTCTTCAACAGTGCAGGTGGCGGAAAGAGCGTATGCAGCAGGCTAAGGATGCACCCCAACACCCACCCTCTACCACAAAGCACTCCGCGCTTCTGTCCATGTCGGGGAGTGCAACTTGGGGTTTCCTGTCTGCCTGTCAAAAGAGAGACAGCTGGAGGCTTTAGTGCTGATGACACCTCTCCCCTATGCTCTCCTCCTCCCTCTTCTAATCTGGTTAGGACCCCTTGGGAAAAAAAGGGTGTTCCTATCTCTTCCCTTGCTCTCTTTACCTTTTCTTTCAAATCCTTTTCAAAAGGTTGTACATGATCAAGTATTAAAAGTCACCGACGACTACGTTTAGCTGTTATGATCTGGGACGCCCATGGATCCTGGTCAGCCAAGCTTGAAGACTTGTGTCGTGTGAAAGGGGGCACACTATTAGTGTCACTCCTTTGTCAGTCTGGATGTCATGAGTTGACGCAGGTCTTGGATCACAACAGTTTAATTTCCTCCCGACACAAATGCGGCTTGGAAGGTTAGTGGGATGGGGTTAGGTCTACACGAACACTTTCTTGTCAGCAGATAAGCCTTTATGTAAGTTTTTTTGGGTTGTTTTTTGTTTTTGCTTTATGCTGGAAGAATTACATTATCTGTTTGCCATATTTTGCTTCTTTCTTTTAAGAAAATCAAAACAAACTTTACTCAAAGACAGAAGATACCATACTCCTTACGCTGGTGCGAAAGAAAATGTATTTTGTAACATTCCTACCTTGAGCTAAACGAAATAAAGACTGATAAACACATGAACCATCACTATTTTCACCACCATCACATCACCACCACCACCACCACCATCTCCTCCTCCTCCTCCTTTTCACCTCCTTCTCCTCCTCATCACCTTCAATATCATGATAATTGTCACTATCATCTTCGTTACTACTACTAGAAGTAGAAGTAGTGTCGGCCCATACGAACGAACACACTATGCAGTGTATACATGTAGATAATTATTTCACACCCAAAAAAATCCCACAGATTGCTTCAATGCTTGTCCTTTCCTTTCCGTAAGCAAACCAGCCAGTCAGCAAAGGCTAGCATGTACATGTAGTGGTGTTGACCTGACGATCGCAGTAGTATTCTAAGCAAGACATTCGCGCCTGTTCGCGGGATGTGCAGTGGGAAGACAACGATGTGACAGTAAACAGCGATGACACTTTGTCGTCTCTTCTCGGCTTTACTCGGATTACTTCGGCCTTCTCCGCCTGCCCGTTGCGCAAACACAATCAAGCCGTCCCAAGGTGCAAATGCTTTGGTGACCATCTGTGTTCGTAAGGGAACGTGTTTACTGTTTAGTCTACAGAGAGATTTAGCGACACACGCATGCACATTTGTGTGTGTGTGTGTGTGTGTGTGTGTGAGAGAGAGAGAGAGAGGGGGGAGAGAGGGGAGAGAGAGAGCTCTGGGACACCTTTTCAGACCTTTAGAGTGTTATCCACACAACTTGTAATTTTTGCAACATCATTTACTGCACCCCCTTCCCTCTTCCCTCCTTGATATTTTGTAATATCTTAATTGCCTTAATTACACGAAGGACACTACACAGCCCAAACAATCTGGCAAGGTGATATAGAATATAGTAGATCTAGTTCTTTTTTTGTTTCATTCTTTCTTTCTATCTTTTTTTACCGCTATCCAAGGTAAGGTTGAGAGCGAAGGATCCTATAATATTGCCAACATCACCGAGATCAGTGGTCTGGGAAGGCTACAGGACATTGTAGAACTCAGCAGAGACAGAGACAGATGAGGAACCCTGGTGACATTGACGTGGAACGTCCTCCTCTGGACAATATCGGCGATAAAGACAGTGTGTGTGTTGTTGTTGTTGTTGTTGTTGTTGTCTTCAATTAAACGTCTGTTAACTCTTAGTGATATTAGACGAATGAGTGAGTGAGTGAGTGAGTGGAGTGTGTGTGTGGTGTGTGTGTGTGTGTGTGTGTGTGTTAGGTTTTCAAAGGAACCAGTTACCAATTCCTCTTTTTCTTCTTCTTCTTCTTCTCCATTATCCTTGTTATTATTTTAAAATTTCTGCTTTCATGAGGCAGGCTTTATAAGAGATCCTTAGGGCTTTTGAGACACGCCTTCATTTCAAACGCTTAAATCCTTCCTCCCGTTCGCGCCCTTCAGATGCAGAACAGGGCTGCTCTCAATCTGTGTGTTGTGATAGCTACTAGTAAAATACTTCCACAAGTCTAATAATCCCAGCTGTAATCTTCAACGTGGTAACAGCTTTTGAGTTGGGTTTTCCTGGTGTGGAGTGGGCGGCGGCGGCAGGGCGCGAAAGCCTAATTCATCATCAGTTCTTTAACGCCTCGGGTGTAATTAATTCAACAAAAACAACAACAACGAGGTAATTGTACAACAGCATGGAAGAGAGAGAGAGAGGAAAGAAAGAGAGAGAGAGAGGGGGAGAGAGAGAGGAGGGAGGGAGAGAGAGAGAGAGAAGAGAGAGAGAGAGAGAGAGAGAGAGAGAGAGGAGGAGAGAGAGAGAGAGAGAGAGAGAGAGAGAGAGAGAGAGAGAGGAGAGAGATTTCTTTTGAAAGATGACTTCAAACGCAGCATGTCGTCCAGTCACATCCTATCGCTCCGTGAAATCTTGGGGAGCAGTGTACTCTTACAAACGACCTCCGCTGTTGGCGACTGATTAAGTAGCACACTTCACGCTAAATGCATGCACACAAGCGTGCCAAATGACAGCCGAGACAGCCGCGAGACAGCCGAGTAGTAAAAGGGCCTAGGCTCTCCACCCATCCCCCCTCCCCCACCCCCCACTCCTCCTCCTCCTGCACACACAAGGTAAATCAATGATGTTGAATTCAACAAAGCCTCAGCTGTCCCTATTATCTTAATGCCTGTAGGCTGTCAACGCGAACAAGAAACGCCACTTCGCTCTCTCTTAGCTTCAGCATCGATCGCTGAGACATCTGTAGGATACAGACCCAGATGACGTAGGTATTGATATCGCTAAAAGGTAGGGGGGAGGGGGGGAGGGGTAAGCTTTGTACTTTCAGCTGGGCGGACTATTGACCAGGTAAATCATCCCCCCCTACCTAACCAAGCGGGCCCCTAGAGGGCTTTGAACAGTGTCTAGTTTTGGGTGTGGTTTTTTTTGTGTGTGTGTGTGTTTTGGTGTGTGTTTTTTTTTTAATAGCTTCTCTCAGATGTTATCACATTTCTGGAGAGGTTGTTGATGCGTTCAACTCGGTCCCGTTACCTCACTGTCAATGCCGCTGACAGTGGAAAGGTAGACAGGCAGGCAGGCAGGCAGGCGTCAGAAGGCCTGCTGTGAGTGAGAAATAACTGCCACCGCTGCAGGGGTAGGGTGTTGAGGGTTTGGGGGGAGTGGGGGGGGGGGGGGGGGTGGGGGGGGGGGGGGAGGTGGTGGTTGGTGGGTTGGGGTGGTTTGTTTGGGGGCTTATGCCATAAAGGGGGGTAAGGCTGGAGTCATACTGGGTTGTGTGTGTGTATATATATATATATATATATATATATATATAATATATTATATATATATATAAAATATATATATATGTATGTATGTATATAAATATATATATATATTAATAATACTACATACATCATAATACATATATATATATATTTTATTATTATATATATATAATATTATATATATATATATATATATATATATATATAAAATAAAGACGTAAACATGTGTTTATATGTACATTTTTGTTTTGATCTAATTGCATTAGTTAGCTGGTGTGTGTGTGTGTGCGTATGTGTGTGTACGCGCACACGCACACACAATAGACCCGGGTTCGATTCCCGTTCAAGGGGATATTTTCCCCTGGAGTTAACATCAGTGCAGACTCCACTCTCCCCAAAAAGTCCTTCGGATGAGACTATAAACCGAGAACCCGTGTACCAACGCACGCAGAACATCTTGCGCACACGTTAAATCCTGTTCCGCTTTTCGTAAGAGTAGGCCATTGTGTGCCGGTGGGAACAGATGACATGATTCACAAAACCGCAAACACACGGGGACTGGATGTAAAAAACCCAACATAAATGCTTATCCCATTATCCTCGATATAAAAGAATAAAATGAAAATGAAAATAAAAACAGACGTTTTTGTGTTCATCAGGGGAGACAAATTACGAAATACATAATTATCTCTTCGGCTGCTTTAGCAAACAGACAAA
>CM054151.1:26496019-26503519 GCA_028751875.1 Rapana venosa | reverse complement strand
TGTCCTTAAAAACATTCAACCTTTTTCTAAAAGAAGCCAGTCCTCCAGACCGTGATTGAAAACGCTTCTGCAAAAATGTGTCCGAAAAGTCAATAGGATTCATGAAGTGACCGTGTGAATGTGACGGCGAACCCCACCCCGAAAAGGAAAAGAGATCCCCCCAAAAGAGCAACTCCTCAGACAGCTTTTAATCGGGTGGATCAGTGCGATCTTCTTTCACGCGCGAAGTCTCTTGCACCCGGGTACCTTGGCAGACTATTGAAAGCGGGTACCGGGGTGGGAGTGAATGATGATGTTTAACTCTGGCAGCAAAGCGACAAGAGGAGAGATAAAACAAGGACATGAGAGGCTTTGGGGGGACTTGAGGAGGTCTATTGCTATTTGGGAAAGGGGGGGGAGGGGGACTGCACTTTTAAGTCATCCATAGCCATCCCACCCCTCACAGTCACACTTAAAAAAAAACAACACCGAACATTCGGCGGCGAAGTGGTTTGTGTGTGTGATTTTATGATATATATTATTTTATATATTAGATATATATTTTAATATATACATATTAATTTTTAATACCTATATAGAGATTTATATAGATATAAACAACATAACATACATATATATATATTATTTATATATATATATATATATATATATATATATACATATATATATACATATATATATACACACACATACACACACACACACACACATATGTATATATATATATATATATATATATAATCATAAGAGGAGAGAAAGAGAGAGAGAGAGAGTAGAGAGAGAGATGAGAGAGAGAGAGAGAGAAAAGAGAGAGAGAGGAGAGAGAGAGAGAGAGAGAGAGAGAGAGAGAGAGAGAGAAGAGAGAAGAGAGAGAGATGTGTGTGAGAGACTGTCTGCAGTCCTACTGTACCCCCCTCCCCCTCCAAGAAAAAAAAAAAAGAAATAGTACACAAGCAGTCCTACTGTCCCCCCCCCCCCCCCAAAAAATGAAATAAAGAATACAAGGAAACAAAAATAACATTTTGAGGGGGAAAAATTATATCATAACTTACAAGAAAATGAAATAAACAACGATAAAATAAAACGCCCCCCCCAAAAAAAAAAAAAAAAAAAAATCAACACGAAAAAAACCCGAAAAAAACCCAACAACCCGATATCGTAATACTTAGCTATCTATCACCTTACCTAGAAAAAAATGAAAAGGCGCTTCGTGAATGATAATATAGGGCTTGACTTTGTACCTTCTTTATTGCTTATTAACTCTTTCTGGCCGCTTTCAGTGCGTTTATGAAGTTAACCTTTTCCTGCCGCTGCTGTCAGGATGTGTGCCGCTATTGAGGGAAGGGGGAGTGCAGACACAAGGGGAGTGCAAACGCCGCTGTCTGATCCTCAATTGACTTACTCAATACAGTTGAAAGAGTGCATTGGGATCACTAAAGTATATCTCTTCTTCGCATAAAGACATTTTCACCTGACGTTTCAATTGATCGTTGTGTGAGGCTTAGTGTTGTTGTATGTATGTATGTGTGTGTGTGTGTGAGTGTGAATGTGTAGTGCGTAGTGTGTGTGTGTGTGTGGTGTGTGTGTGTGTGTGAGTGTGTTTGTGTGTGGTGTGTGAGTGTTGTGTAGTGTGTGTGCTGTGTGTAAATGTGTGTGTGACAATTTTGTGAAAGGCTCTTGTGGTGGTAATTTTAGAAGACCAAAAAAAGTGTGAGAATTTAGAGAGGTACTAAATATATCAATCGATCAATCAATCAATCAATCAAACCACCTGTCAATGAGTCAATAAATAAAAACAAGTTGTGGTAAGTGAAGATTTTGGAGGTGATAGGGTGGGGGAGTATGTACGTAACATTTTCAGCTGACGAAAACAGTTGCAATTGAATTCGCTGATTTACTGATTCATTCCTTCATCTAAAACCTTCTCATAAAACAAGATAATCCATCGTAGTCAAAGTAAGACAGAAACGAGACAGAATTCAACATAATTATAAAATGACCTCAACAATAAAACCAAAAGTAACAACACCAACACATTCAAACAGGAGTTTTTTTGCTCAACCTTGTCAACGAGTGGATATTAGCAATCTTCATACAACTGGACTTGAACGAACATTGGACTGCATCCAATGTACATGTCACACACACACATACACCACACACACACACACACACACACACACACACACACACACACACACACACACACACACACACACACACACACACACACACACACACACACCACACACACACACACACACTACAATTTTCAATCAGGTTTAAAAGTTTTCAACTAGCTTTAAAAGTCGTTTTACTCTCACTTTGAAAACTGAAGAGTCAAAATCATGCATATCTGTCTTTTCACTGCTCTTCATATCCGAGCTGTCTGTTCAGAACTGGACTAGAAGAAAAACAAAAAATATGAAAGATGAAAAAAGGAGAAGAAGACCAAAAAGACGACAACGGCGACGATGGCAGAAGAATTGCGAAGTGGAAGAATTGTGAAGAAGAAGAGGAATTGCGAAGAAGAAGAGGAATTGCGAAGAAGAAGTGGAATTGCGAAAAAGAAGAGACGAATTGCGAAAAAGAATTGCGAAGAAGAATTGCGAAGAAGAAGAATTGCGAAGAAATTGCGAGAAATTAAGAGAAGAAGAAGAAGAAGAAGAAGAGAAGAAGAAGGAGAAAAGAAAAGAAGAAGAAAGAAGAAGAAAGAAGAAGAAAGAAATCGAAGAATTGCGAGGAAGAATTGCGAAGAAGAAGAAGAATTGCAAGAAGAAGAATTGCGAAGAGAAGAGAATTGCAAGAGAGAAGAAGAAGAAGAAGAAGAAGAAGAAGAAAAGAAGAAGAAAGAAGAAAAAGAAGAAGAAGAAGAAGAAGAAGAAGAAGAAGAAGAATGCGAAGAAGAAGCGAAGAAGAAGAATGCAAAAGAAGAAAAAACAACGAAGAACAAGAATACGAAAAGAAACGAACCGAAGATAAAACGCCAAAGATGACGACGACGAAGAAGAAGAAAAGACACTTTGCAATGCCAGTAACAGATGTTGGCAAAGCTGGCGCCAAGAAAACCGCTTCCCCATCTGGTACCAAGGAATTCCTCACAGAAAGTTGGAAGGGAAAGGGAGATGGGGGTGGGGGGAAACGTCGGCAGGATGGGTGGCATGGAGGAGAGGGGAAGGGAAAAGAAGAAGAGGGTGGGGAGGGGGGAAGGGGAGCGGTAGGAGGTAGGAGAAGGGTGGTGGTGGTGGTGGGAAAAGACAAGGTGGCGGTATAATACGGCGTGGGGAGAAAAAAAACCGTGGGAAGATGCGACCGTTTGGCGAAAGAGACAACCTGTTATTAGTCTCTGAGAGAAAGAAAAAAGAAAGAAAAAAGGATAGTGTTGGGTCTGGGAGAGAGAGAGAGGGACGGAGAGAGAGGGGAGGGAGGGAGAGAAGAGAAGACTGAGAGAGAGAGAGAAGAGAGAGAAGGGGGAGAGAGAGAGAAGAGAATGAGAAGACAGCGAAGAGAGACAGACAGAGAAGATTATTTGTGCAAGCAGATAGTAGATGCATGGGATTCACTTTTCTGCTGCAATGCTGGGGGTAGTGCTTTTGATGATGTGGTTTACGTTTTACTACTCGTCTGCTACTGACGGGGGCGCTGCTGTGCTGTGTATCTTTACGTACTACTGCTATCTCTGTCATAATCTTACTGCTTTGTGTTGTGTCATGATGTGTGCTAATAATATACGAAGTCATCTACTGTATTACACTACTAGATACGTAATCAGATGTTATGGCTCTGGAATCTGTAAATAGGTGCTGTAATGAGTGTGTTGTGTATTGTGTTGTGTGTGTGTGTATTGTTTTGCGTTTGTGTTGTTTCAGTATTTCATGAAATAAAGTAATCGAATAAATGCATCCGATGATTACGATGAGATGCGTAAAGATGTATTATGGCATGAATTGTATATGCATGTACTGGTGCTGTGTGTGATGTGTGGATGATGTTTTGTGTGTTACGTGATGATGATGTGTGTGTGTGTGTTGTGCGCGTGCGTGTCGTGTTGATCTCATTGACTTTCAAGTCAATCTGGAATAGGTAGTGATGTATATGTGCGGCGTGTGTATATGGTGATGTGATGTTGTGCTGTGTGCTGCTGTGTGATTGGTGAAGCGATGATATGACATCCGTTGTCATGCATTCATATACGCAGGAAGGCTGGTGATGATTAGTCGTTGGTTGATGTTTTTGGCTGCCTGTGCGTGTGTTGCTGCATGCGTGCTGTGCGTACAGCTGTATGTGGTACGTCTGCTTGTAATGCGTGTCGTGCAGGGGCGCGGGTGTATGTGTGTTTGTGTGAAGCTATATCATGACCATTCCCGCCTTGTCCATTGCATTCTTATCAGCGCAGGAAGGCCTGGTGTGTAGTGTAGCTCGTTTGGTTGATGGCTATTTTGTGGCCTGACCATCAAATGACATCTGCTGCTGCTGCTGCTGCTGCTGCACGTTCACCCTTCCCTCCCCTGCTACACTCTCTCCTCTGATAAATGTGTGTGTTTGTGCTGGGGGGGGGGGGGGGGGGGGGGGGGGGGGGGGGGGGGGGGGGAGAAGGGGAGGGGGTTGGTTGTGTGTGTATGTGTGTGTAGTGTAGTGTAGTGTAGTGTGGAGTGGTGTAGTGTAGTGTAGTGTAGAGTGATGTGGAGTGGAGTGGTGGAGTGTGGTGTTGTGTGTGTGTAGTGTAGTGTAGTGTTGTGTAGTGTAGTGTGGTTTAGTGTAGTGTAGTGTGTGCAGTGTAGTGTAGTTTAGTGTAGTGTAGTGGAGTGGAGTGGAGTGGAGTGTGTGTGTGGAGTGTAGTACGATTTAGTGTAGTGTATTGTGGTGCAGTGTAGTGTGTGTGTGTGTAGTTTAGTGTAATGTAGTGTAGTGTGTGTAGTGCAGTGTTGTTTAGTGTAGTGTAGTAAAGTGTAGTGTGTGTAGTGTAGTGTGGTTTAGTGTAGTGTAGTGGAGTGTAGTGGAGTGTGTGTGTGTGTGTTGTATGATTGTATATGTGTGTGTGCACGCACGCGTGCGTAAACTGCGCATGCAATGTGCAAGATTGTTTATTACTGTGTGCTTGTGTCAATATATTTCCGCTCTGTTTGGTAGCAACTAACATTAGTAGTTCTTTATAGACCTGTGTTTCTAAAACTAGTCACCCCCCACACACACACACGCACACGCACACACGCGCGCGCGCGCATATGTATGTATGCATATATGTATGTATGTGTCTCTCTATCTCTCTACCTATCTCTCTATCTGTCTATCTATCTATCAATCTCTCTATCTCTCTACCTATCTATCTATCTATCTATCTATCTATCTATCTATCTATCTTATCTACTTACCTACCTGCCTTCCTACCTACCTATTTACCTACCTGCCTATCTACCGACTCACCAACCTATCTGCCGACCCACCCACCTACCCACCTACCTACGTGCCTGCCTGCCTGTCCATCTGCCTGTCAGTCAGTCAGTCAGTCACAGTCAGTCAGTCAGTCAGTCAGTCAGTCAGTCAGTCAGTCAGTCAGTCAGTCAGTCTGTCAGTCAGTCAGTCAGTCAGTCTTCCATCAAACCGTTTATGCAGCGACCTGTATCACATCACAGTGAGGTGTCAGAGCATATCTACAAATCTGTTGTATAGTGAAGTCGTACACGTGTAATCAGTGAAATCAGAGGATGTCCGTGAGAAGCTGTCCTTAGCTAGTCAGTCACAGCCCAGGAGAATGGGAGAGAGACGAGGGGGATGGGAGAAGAGAAGAGAGGAGAAAGAGAGTAGAGAGACAGAGAGAGAAGAGAGGGCGTTGAGAGAAGTAGAAGTGAGGGAGAGAGAGAAGACGTGTTGGAGAAACGATGATAGAACAGAGAGAGAGAGAGGCACAGAGAGAGAAGGGAGGAAGAAAGAGAAGAGAGAGACAGAGAGAAGAGAGAGACACAGAGAGAGAAGAGGGAGAGAGAGAGGGAGAGGAGAAAAAGAGAGAGAAAGAGAGAGAGAGGGGAACAGAGAAGAGAGAGAGACAGAGAGAGAGAGAGAAAGAGAAAGAGAGACAGAGATAGAGGAGAGAGAAGAGAGAGAGGGACAGAGAGGGACGAAAGAGAGAGAGAGAAAGCAGAGAGAAAGAGAGAAGGAAAAAGAGGAGAGAAAGGGAGAGACAGAGAGAGAGAGAGAGGGGCAGAGAGAGAGACAGAAAAGGAGTAAGAGAAAGAGAGAGGAAAGAGAAGGATAGGAGAGAGAGGGGGACAGAAGGAGACAAGAGGAGAGAAAAAAAGGAGAAGGAAAGGGAAAAGGAGAAAAAAATTTACAACAACGCAATATTTTTGCCTATGGCAAAAATTTGTCGAGGCGAGTTGCTCTGACAGAACGCGGATTGTTTGGTGCCCCCCCACAATTTTTAAAAGCTGTGTGATGTTGCTGCTGGCAAAAACAGGCCCCCTGATAATAATACTTGCGAGATTTCATTTTGGGAATGAAATTTCATCGGGTTTTTTTTGGGGGGTTTTTTTTTGTTGGTGTGTGTGTGCGGTTTAAAACTTAGTCGTTTATGAAACGAATGCCCTCTCCTCTTCTCTCTCTCTCTCCTCTCTCTCTCTTTTCTCTTCTCTCTCTCCTCTCTCTCTCTGTTTTGTTTTATGTTAATGTTTTATATATTAATATCTAATGTCCCCTTCTATTTTTATCTATCTATCTCCTCTCTCTCTCCTCTCTCTCTTCTTATATATATATTATTTAATATATGTATATAGTTTACTTAGTACAATCAGGGATGGAGGAGGAGAAGGGGTAAGAAAAGGGGGAAAGGGGGGGTAGGGTGGGAAGGGGGGGGGGGTGGAGAGGAGGAGGAATGGGGTGGGGGGGGTGGGGATGTGGGGGGGGGGGAATGAAAATTTTGAAGGGTTTGGGGTTTTTTTTTAAAAGGGTACTCCGCTGCCCTAATGTTTGTGAAAAGGTTGGAAAACCAAAAGAGAGAAAAAGTTTGAAAACAGAATCAACCATTTTTATTCAGTTTAAAAAGGAACAAAGGGAGAAGAGGACTGATTTTATTTCAATAAATAAATTCAAAGAGTGGGCAGAGAGGAGACAGCAGGGAAGAGAAGAGAAGAGGAGGAGAGGGAGGGGAGAGAGAGAGAGAGAGAGGGGAGAGAGAGAGAGGAAGAGAGAGAGAGAGAGAGAGAGAGAGAGAAAGAAAGAAAGAGAGAAGAGTGAGGGGGTTTTTTTCCCCCCAAAAAAACAAATTAGTGTTTTTTACACGGGTCCAGAAACAGCAGTTTTTTATTGTCAAACTTACCCCCCCCCCCCCCCCTCCAACACACACAATACACACACACACACACACAAACACACACACACACACACATCACACACACCTCTGTCTTTCTCTCTCTCTGTCTCTCTCTGTCATCTCTCTCTCTCTCTCTGTGTCTCTCTCTGTGTCTCTGTCTCTGTTCTGTCTCTCTCTCCCCCCTCTCTCTCTCT
>CM054151.1:26491019-26493519 GCA_028751875.1 Rapana venosa | reverse complement strand
AGAAGGGACCCCCGCCCTGCTTTTTCAGGAAGAGTTCTCGTTCTTGGCAAAAGGAGCGGGATGGAGAGGACAGTCATGGCTGTGAAGTGTGGATATATATATATATATATATATATATATATATATATATATATATATATATATATATATATATATATATATATAAGGTTTTCGTGTGGAGTTTTTTCTTTTTGATTCTTTGTTGCAGTCAGACAATGTATGGAAACACACTCAAAGAAGATCTCTGATACAGTGATACATTATCTGTGCTTTTACACTCACACTCACGCACGTACACACACACACACACACACACAGTAACATATATCATCATACAGTATACAGAAAAGACAGACGGACAAGAAGACACAAGTCTCCTAACTTCCAATCTTTAGTACAACACATACCACGCGAACCAGACAGAACACACCAAACACACTACATACGCTCCCTACTAAAAGATTTCGTGACCGGACACAAAATGAGATGACTCACACAAAACCCTCTCCGTTGTAGGGACTTTCCTTTTATTCCTCCCTCCTCCCCCCCAAAAAAAACACCCAACCTAGCGCTGAACATTGAGGTAACGTTACAAGAGCAGAACAAAACAGCCATAAAGCATGCACTTTCTCACAGAACGACCCCAAAGCGATACCTGTCAAGACGCTTCTTTCATCATATTATTATCTCTGCTCAACCAGTGTTGTAGCCGACATACAGGTGGTGAAACAGCGAATAAAAGACATGAAGGTCTTGATCTGGTCTGGTGCTAGGCCCCATAACCTTGTCTGTGGACCGGCGTGTGGGCGGGCGTCCAGAAAGGAACACCCCGGGTAGATCTTGGGCGACACAAGCAGCACCTGGTCGTGTCTCTCAATATTGATGATCATAGCCAGTGCGTGACCGCAAAGGCTACCCCCGTTTCCAGATGACAGAAAAACCAGGTAAACGCAGACACTTTGCATTTTCTAAAGCGGTTTTCTTCTTCCAGCCAATCTCGTCAAACAGCGCCAAAAAAAAAAAAAAAAAAAAAGGTTCTCGCTCTAGTTCTGCTCCTTTTTTCTTCATCAAGAGAATCAAGCCTGAAAGTTGTAGATCGGATAATATAGGTACGAAGTGAGTGAAAAGAAAGTCATGATAAAAGCTGAACTCTCTCTAATGGCTGTTTTCAGTTCTTTTTTCTCCTTCTTCGCCTCCCTCATAGTAGGTTCAAAGAGCGTTTGCGAGTCGTGTGACCGACCCGACAAGGGGTAGAGAACTGACTGTCCTGGGCGATGATGTGCTGGATCACGTTCCATGAACAACAGCCAGAATGGAGGACCACACAGACAGACGTCTTGCCGTCATCACAAACTCCTCCTCCGCACCACACCGCACCACACCGCACGGCACCGCACCACCCGTTATGGTTTAATGACGGACACAACGGTGCAGTCTTCATGGTATACCTGTCATAGCGGAGATTTTTTGGGGGTGTGTGTGTGTACAGCTCTGTATCCAGTTTTTGTTGTTGTTGGTTTTGTTGTTTTTTACTACCAGAGATGATGCAGCTTTAGTTTGAATTTTATATGGACGAACTGGGTGGCAGAGAGAGAGGAGAGAGAGAGAGAGAGAGAGAGAGAGGGAGAGAGACAGAGAGAGGGAAAAGGGAGACAGATAGAGAGAAAGAGAGAGAGAGAGAGAGAGAGAGAGATGAGAGAGAGAGAGAGAGAAGAGAGAGAGAGAGAAAGGGAGAGAGAGAGAAAGAGACAGAGAGAGAGGGAGAGGGTGACAGAGAGAGAGAGGGAGACAGGGACAGAGAGAGACAGAGAGAGACAGAGACAGAGAGAGAGACAGAGAGAGAGACAGAGAGAGAGACAGAGAGAGAGACAGAGAGAGAAAGAGAGAGACAGAGAGAGAAAGAGAGACAGAGTTAGACAGAGAGACAGAGAGAGAGACAGAGAGACAGAGAGAGGGAGTAAAGAAAAATCAAATTTTTATTTAGGGGAAAATGATAAGCACCCAAACCATCCCCGCCCTTTGGGATATCCCCAATATAGAAAAAAAAGACAGCCCGAGATGTCAGAGAGAGAAAAAGAAGGGAAGAAAAGAAAAAGAAAGAAAAAAAGAAAGACAACAAACGGGGAAGACAGCCCACAAACAAAAAAGCCCAACAGACAAAAAAAGACAGACGGGGACAAAAAACAAAAAGACAAAACCAGACAAACAAAAAGACAGCCCCAAAAAGACAGACAAACAAAAGAGGAAGAAGAAAAAGAAAGAAGACGGGGGAAAAATGAAAGGGGGAAGAAAAGAAAGGGAAGAGCGAAGCTTTAGCTTTTAACGACAACTACTCCACCCACAAGCTTCTTTTTTTTTCCCCTCAAACCTCAACCACCCCCCCCCCTCCCCCCCCCCCCCCCCCCCTCCCCCCCCCCTTTTTCCCCCCCCCCCCCCCCCCCCCCCCCCCCCCCCCCCCCCCCCCCCCCCATCCTCCCCATCCCCCTAAAAACTCTTTGCA
>CM054151.1:26483519-26486019 GCA_028751875.1 Rapana venosa | reverse complement strand
GAGACAGACAGACAGACAGACAGAGAGAGACAGAGACAGAGACAGATTTTTTTATTTTTAGTATTTTTATTTATTCTTTTATATCGAGGATAATGGAATAAACACATATTATGTGCTTTTTAAATTTTTTTACATCCAGTCCTCGTGTGTATGCAGTTTTGCAAATGTTGTCATCTGTTCCCACCGGCACACAATGGTCTTACGTAACAGGATTTAACGTGTGCGCGATATATGTTCTGCGTGCGTTCGCACAGCAGTGGCCTCGGTTTATAGGTTTTAAAAAATATTTTATTCTTTTATATCGAGGATACTGGAATAAGCACTTATGTGCTTTTATTACATCTAGTCCCCGTGTGCATGCGGTTTTGTATAGTCTCATCCGAAGGAGAGAGAGAGAGAGAGAGATGAGGAGAGAGAGAGATGTGAGAGGAGAGAGAGAGAGAAGGAGAGAGTGAGAGGAGTGATGAGGAGAAGAGAGTGAGAGAGAGAGAGCTATTTATTTATCTATTTTATTCTTTTATATCAAGGATTATGGAATAAGCACTTATTTGCTTTTTTTACATCCAATCCCCGCGTGTATGCGGTTTTGTGAATTGCCATCTGCACACAATGGCACACAATGGCCTACTCTTACGAAAAGTGGAACAGGATGTAACGTGTGCGCAAGATATTCTGCGAGACCGAGAGACCGAGAGAGACGCTGATAATTATGAAAGAGACACACACACACAGGGACAGAAAGCTTGAAGAACAAAGGCAGATAACCAACTAACAGAAAAGAAGGAAACTGAAGGAAACGTGATACCAAAACAGATAACGAACCCGGTCCCCTCCCCTTGGTGTCCTCGTCACTTCCGCTTTATGTCAGCGCCATTTTCAACTAGGGGGAGGTGGGAGGGGGGGGGGGGGGGAGGAGGTGGGGGGGAGGGGAGGTGGGGGGGGGGGGGGGGGGCACGAATCTGCCCGTCACCGTCACCCTCTGTCCGCCCAGGGAGGTAATTGCCATGTAAAGGACCGCAACTCCTCTCGCTTTGATCCAGGCCGGTGTCACACAGCAAGCAAGAAAGAGATGAAGAAGCGGTGAAGGGAGGGGGGGTGGGGGGGGGGGGTGGGAAGAGGAAGGGGTGGGGGGGGGGGGGGAGGTTGGAGTGGGGTGGGGTGGGTGAAGCCAGAATCTCAAAGAGGAAATGATCAATCCTTTTCTGATGTGCCTTTTTTTTAAAATATTATTTTTTCTTCTTTTTCTCTCTTTTCTTTTCTTTTGTTTTCTTTTTTGTTGTTGTTGCTGCAGTCGTGAACACAAAGACAAGATAGGGTTGAGAGAAGAGATTATAGAGGAAGAAAGAGGGCGCACACACATAAACTAACGATTTCTGCCTTTTCTGAAGATATCCTATTATTAAGCATACCTCTCCCCCTCCTACCCCTCCCCCCTTCCTACCCCCCCCCCCCTCCCATCCCACCTTCCTTTACTAGCCTGCTACACTAAGGGTTAAGGGCAATAGTATCAGAAAAAACCCACAATCACGGCAACAAAATGTAGATAAACGAATGATAGGCCTATAAGCATAACAAAAATGTTTGGATCAAAGCCTCAAAGTAAAAAAAAAAGAAAAAGATCGGAGGTGTGGGATATATAATCAGAAGTGAAAAAAATAGGAGGAAAATGAAAAAATTAAGCAGAGAAGAAGGAAAGTGAACAAACAAGTCAGAAATGAATAACTATCATAGATAGTAGAGAGATAGTAGATAGATAGATAGAGAGAGAGAGAGAGAGAGAGAGGAGAGAGAGAGAGAGAGAGGAGAGAGAGAGAGAGATGAGAGAGGAAGAGAGAGAGAAGAGAGAGGAGAGAGAGAAAGAGAGAGATTTATATAAGAGATAGATAGATAGACAGAGAGTGAGAGAGAGGTTACATGTACAAAATATGTATTGAAATAAAGGATGGACTTATGTATTCGTTTATCCATCCGTCTGTCTCCCTGTCTGTCTATCTGTCGGTCTGCTATAGTATGCTTGCTGGTTTGTGTTGTTGCTGTCACGTTATCCATCCGCTTGTGTAGTTATCTGTCTGCCATCTGTCTGCAAAATGTCTGTCTGTTGCCTGTGTCGCCATGACAACATCTGGGGCTAATAGACCTAGCCACTCACCCCCATCCCTCACCCCCCCCCCCACACACACACACACAGACACACACACAGACACACACACACACAAAACACATCCGCTTAAAAGTGACAAACCCAAACTTTCAGTCACACACACAAGCAACTGCTTTTCTCTTTCCCTGTTCCCTTCGTAATATCACTGATAGTAAAAGACGTAAACTGTAATGAACTACACACATAACACAAAAAACACACACACACACACACACCACACACAACACACAACACACACACACACACACACACAACAACACAACAAACACACACACACCACACTCACATAAAAGGGTGTTTAAAGAGGTTGCTATGTCACATTAGCTAGGAGGAGGGAGA
>CM054151.1:26471019-26478519 GCA_028751875.1 Rapana venosa | reverse complement strand
TATGAAGGAGAGAACTATTGATGTAGATGTCTCTTAACTTCTGAACGATGCTTAATCCATCGGTAAACGCATATACTGCTGATGTGATTGTATAATGACAGAATGTATTCTATGACACAGTGAGAAACATGACTTGTTTGATATTTCTACTAAATAATCAATTGAAATGCTTGTTTTTTACGCCTAGTCTATATCTCACCCTACCAATCCCTGCGTGATAATACTACTGCATACAACCATCTGTCTGTCTCCTCTCTCTGTGTCTCTGCTATCTCTCTGCCTCTCTCTCTCTTCCTCTCTCTCTCTTCTTACTCTCTTTACTCACCTGCCCCCCCCCCCCCCCCTCTCTTCTCTTCTCTCTACCTCCCTCATCTCTCTCTCTCACTGGTCCTCCCAAAAATCTTCCTCAAAAAAGAAAAAAAGAAAAAGAAAAAAACGAGATACAGACAGAACAGAGGCAGACACAGAGACAGACAATGAAGACAGACAGACAGACAAAGACAGAGACCAAGAGAAAAGATGAACTTGAAGACTTTTAAAACAGAACCCCCAAATGAGCAGTGTACTGGTCTGATGGGTCCCCTCCCCCCCCCCCCCCCACCCCCCCCCCCCCCCCCCCCCCCCCCCCCCCCCCCCCCCCACACAACACACACACATAGTGAGGAGGGCCTGAGTGATGGGTTGCTAGCTAAACTGGTGGCCACAGACATTAATTTACTTGCCTGGGCTATCACCATCTTCCTTAACATCCTTCCCTCCTAGATCCTCCCTCCTCCCTCCTCCCTCCAGCTACAGCTCCAGCTACAGCTACAGCCCATTTCGCCTCTGCTGCTCTTTCTCCTTGCTCAGCAAAGCAGGGTAAGATTCCCCCAGAGACTGAAGCCTTGAATGGTTTCATTGGCCCACTGTCATCGCCACTTAACCAATTAGCGCAGCCTACTGTAAAGATTGGGCCAATCACCATAAGCGATTATTTATACGCGCGCTGCTGCTGCTGGTCCTGGGGAATTATCTATTAGAGTGAGGGGGGTTGGTTGATGTGTGGCTTTTCACTGGCCTGCCAGAAAGAGAGTTGGGTTTGTTTTTTTCTCGTTTCTTTTTTCTTCTTCTTTGTTGTTGTTTGTTGTTGTTGTTGGTGTCCGGGGGGGGGAGGGGGGGGGGGGGAGGGATAGAAGGTGAAAGACTGAGAGCATTGTGACATTGAGAAAAATGTGGATTATGGATTTTGTTGTGTGTTGTTTTGTTTGAGTTATCTTTCTTTGCTGTTTCGAGGTTTTTGTATAATTTAAAAGAAAAGCCCACAATGTGAACAAAAAGAATAAAAGACTTTAAAAAAGAACAAAAAAAAACCCCAACCAGCTCAAACAAGAAAGGCTAAACTTTACTCCTTGTATTTCGTTTTGCGTTTTCGGTTTCTATTTTGTTTTTATCTCAGAACTTTCTTCTCTCTCCTCCTTCTCTCTCTCTCTCTCCCTCTCTCTCCCTCTTCTCCTCGCCCCTCTCCCTCTCTCCCACCCTCTCTCTCTCCCAGAGGGCTGGATGTAAAAAAAAGCTGTTGTTACGCTTATTCTATAACCCTTATGATTAAAAATGTTTTCATTGTTCTCTCTCACTCTCCCTCTCTCTGTCGCTCTCTCTCTCTCTTCCTCTCCCTCTCTCTTCTCTCTCTCCTTTTCCTCTCTTCTCTCTCCTCTCTCTCTTTCTCTCTCCTCGTCTCTCCTGTCCAATAGTACCTTAAAATTGATTGCCTATACGGGTCTATACTGCGTATACCACCTATATTGCCTCTACTGTCTATGCTTCCTCCATCACCTTATTGCCTCTACTGTCTATGTTTCTCTACTACCTATATTGTCTATCTTCTCTATTCATTTTATTTTTTTATTTATTTCTCCACTTTAAATCACGAGATTTCTCTGCGTGAAAATTCGGGCTGATCTCCCGGGGGATGAGACGTCGCACACACCTTATATTGCTAAACTTCCTCTACTACTATATTGCCTATACTGCCTATACTGTCTATGTATCTCACTATATTACCTCTATTGCCTATTCTAATCTTTGCTACCTCCAGACTATATAGTCCCATTCTGTCTGTGCTACCTCCACTAACTTTTTTGCTTATACTCTGTCTATACTTCCTTCTTTGCATATATTATTATTGCTATATGTTCTATACTTCCTCTAATACATTATTGCCTATAATGACTATGCTACCTATTCTATTCTATATTGTCTATTACTTGTCTGTCAACGTATACTACCTATATGGCCTATACTGTCTATATACCTGTACTACTATATTGTACCTCTGTTATACATGTATGACTTGAATTACTTGGCTTATGCCCTCGTGGTTCATTGGGGGAAACATAGGGCTGCAACACACCTCCAACAAACTTGGGTTGTGTATATACTATATATTGCCATATAATGTCTATACTACCTATACTACCTATAGTTTCTACACTGTCTATACTACCTCTATTGCCTATACTGTCTATGCTACCTCCACTACCTATCTTGTCTATACTGTCTATACTACCTATACTACCCATATTGCTCATACTGTCTATGCTACCTACATTGCTTATAATATTGTCTTTACTACCTATACTATCTATATTGCCTATACTGTCTATACTACCTCTATTGCCTATGCTGTCTATACAACCTGTTTTGCCGATACTGTCCATACTACGTATACTACCTATATTATTGCCTATACTGTCTATGCTTCCTCCACTACCTATATTCCCTATTCTGTCTATGATACCTATACAACCTATATAGTGGATACTGTCTATGTTATATATAATATACCTATGCCTATATTGCCTAAGCTGCCTATGCTGTCCATACTACCTATACTGACTATGCTGTAATTCACAATCTGAGGAAGTCAAATAAAGTTTAAAAACAGTGACTTTTTGTTGTTGCTAAGATCGGTTTGACAAAAAACCAAAACCCAACCCAAAAAACCCAAAGACCAGAACTTGCCCAAACCTTTGATGGTCCTAAATGAGAAGGCTTCCTCTTTCACACCATGACCCGACAACTCCTTTCACCACCACCACACAAGAGAGATAATTAAACGGACCCCAGAATGCCTGGCAATCATCTCCTTCATTAATTCCCGGAGTTTTAGAAGTAATTTTTTTTTTTTGATTTTTCGGGAAAAGCCCATCATCAATATCTTAAAGGTGAGAATCCTTTGTGTTCATCACACACACATACTACCACACACACACACACACACACACACACACACATACACACACACAACACACACACACACACAACACAAACACACACACACACACACACCACACACAACACGCACACACACACACACACACACACACACACACACACACACACACACACACACGCACACACCCACTTCACACACACAACACACACACACACACACAAACAAAAAAACCAACCCAACCCCCTGAAATTACTTCTACCTCACAACACGCACATCTTTCATTTCAAGAAGAAAGAAAGAACGAACGAACGAAAGAAAGAAAGAAAGAAAAAGAAAGAAAGAAAGAAGAAGAAGAAGAAACCAAAACAAAAAAACAACAACCAACAACCAACAGACATAACGTAACTCTTGATAGAAAGACGAAACCGGGAACCAAACCGTGGAGGAATAGAAAGTCAGGATCCAAGATCGCACAGACTCCTAGGACAGACTCCTACGACAGGGGCAGTGTCCCACGGGGCAGAGAGCGGGGCTAATTTGAGTCCATCTCCCCCGATCAAGGACTGATTAGGGCTGCAGACTTGGGCCAGGATATGACAATGGACGAACAATGGGCTGATAGGCCCTCCCTTCGCCTCACGCAGGAAATGAATTAATCTGCACGTGAAAGCCTTCTCCTACATCAATCCCTCACGGGCTAACGGAGCTCCCTCGATCACTCGCTCCCTCCCTCCCTCAATCCCTTCCTTTAGAAAGGAACAGGTGAAAAATATAAAAAAAAAAAAAAAAAACCCCCCAACTCAACACAACGTGCGGCCCACCGCTCCCCCCCCCCACGAGAATCACGTGGCAGCAAGGTGTCTCGTGTCGGGGCTGATTGGCGAGAGGTCTGGGGTGGCTCATGGTCATCACTTCAGTCTTTCCTCACTCTTTCCTCTTTCTGGTCTGCCACAGAGAGAGAGTAGAGAGAGAGAGAGAGATGGGTAGAGAGAGAAGGAAGAGAGAGAAGAGAAGACGAGAGAGAGAAGAGAAGAGAGAGAGAGAGAGGGGTACTAGGGATTTGGATTTTTTTCGTGTTGTTGATTTTTTGACCTCGTAGATTTTGCAGGAAGGTAGAGTAGAAAAAAAGTTTAAGTTGGCGTGTGTGGGATGGTGTGGTGTGGTGATGATGTGATGTGTGTTGTATTTAATATCTATGTATGTTCTCCTTAAGAGAGAGAGAGAGAGAGAGATGGAGAGAGGAGATGAGGAGAGATGGGAGATGGGAGAGGAGTAGAGGGAGAGGAGCTGAGAGAGGAAAGAGAAGAAGAGAGAGGAGAGAGAGAGAAAGGGAGAGATGAGAGAGATGAGAGAGTGAGAGAGGAGGAGAGGAGGAGTAGAGGAGGAGCGACTGAGAGGGGAGAGATGATGAGAAGAGTGAGGTTGTGAGAGAAGAGAAATCATAAGAAGGGAGAGAGATGAACGTTAGAGAGAAGAGGAAGCAAAGATGCGAAGAGATTTCGTTAGTATACTTTTTTTTGGAGAGATCGAAGTTTAGTTATCAATAGCAATTGTAGAAAGAGATGGAGTTAAAGAAGATAACGAGAAATCAGAGAGAGGAAGACACTGCCATGCCGCTAGAGAGACTCCCAGCTGAGTTCATCCCAAGAGTGCATATCCAACCATGGTGTACAAATGGGGATTTTTGGTTGGGTTTTTTAGCAGTTTTTGTTTTCTTTCCCCCCTCCCCTCTCTTTTGTTTTGTTTGCCTAAAAAAGGTAAGATAGTAACAAAAAATGAAGTTTTGAGTTGGTGTATGTATGTATGATGTAAAGTAGTTGTATTATTATTTTTATATTTTTTAAAAATATTGGTTGTGTGTTGGGGTGTGTGTGTGTGGTGTGATAAGCAGAAAAGAAGGAGGAGGAAGGAGGAAAAGGAAATGATGATGATGATGATGATGATGATGGTGATGATGATGAGGAGGATGGTGATGCTGCTGCTGCTGATGATGATGATGGTAGTGATGATGATGACATCAAAGATGGTTATGTAGATGAAGTAGAAAATTTCCATAAAACGTTCCTGGCAAAGCATTTAACCGTTTCTGAGACTAGCTACACAGTCTGCAAGTTATCTTTTCCTGTTTATCTATACTTTTTTTTTGGCAATATCAGACAATTTTTTTTTATTCAATCATTCATATTTTTAAAAGCAGGTTATTGTTTTAAAAAAAGATATAGCGCTATATAAATTCCACATATAAAACCCAAACCTTGCCATCCCTAAAGATACATCTCCTTCCAACTCTCTTATCTCCATCCCAAGTCAGTGTCATCATCCCACAACCACTGCACCACAACACAACCCAGTCTTTTCTCTTCCCCCCCCCCCCCCACCCCCCACCCCTTTCACCCCACCCCCACCACACACACACACATACCCAACCACACACAATACACACACACACCCACCACTCCTCCATACACCACACACACATCCCCACCCCCCCTCCCCCCACACACACATCCACCTCCCCCCCCCCCCCCATCCCACACGCATACACACACCCCCCCCCCCCCCCCACACACACACACACACACACACACACACACACACCACCCCACATCACACTAACACACACACACATCCACCCCCCATTCCCCCCCCCATCCTCCCCCACACGCACACACACACACACACACACACACACACACATCACTCACACACACACACACACACACACACACACACACACACACACACACACACGCGCGACGCGCCGCGCGCGCGCCGACGTGCAAACACGATCCCCCATCACCACCACCATCCACCCCCCCCCCCCACCCCCACCCCCCCACCCACACAACACAACACACACACCACCACACACCACACACCACACACACAACACACACATACACACCGATCCCCCCCCCACCCCTCCACACACACAACACACACACACAGAGAACACACACACACATCACCCCCACCCCCTCCCACCCCCCTCCCACCCCCCCCCCCCCCCCCCCCCCCACACCACACACACACACGCACCGCCCACAGACACAGACCACAGGACACACAGTACAGTACAGTGCCTGCTGCCGCTGCTCACAACTTGGCTTGGCTTGGCTGGCATCAAGCAAGCCCCACGCTCCGCTGCCCACAATCAAAGACTGATGGCGCGTGAGAGGCTAGCCGTCAGAAAGGACAAGCTGCAGACGACCCCCGTCAAACAACAGCCATCCGAACAACAAGCTCAATGAAAATCGCCTCTGCCTGTATTGTCCAGCCGCTGTCGTTGTCGTGGCCGCAGGTATTGAGACAGATCGATACGGGTGGATGAAGCCCAGGTGAGAATCAAAAGCAGGGTGAAAAGAATAGGAGCAACCCGGGTAGTTTTTTAAATTTTATTTCCTGGGGGGGTGGGGATGGTGTGTGGGGCTTTTCTTCTCGTTCTCTCTTGTCTATTTATGGGCTGGGTTGTCTTTTTTTGTGTTGTGGTTTCTTTTGAGGCTTCTGGTTTTAAGTCGTTGAAGCATGATTTGTAACCTGACGGTGGAAATTCGAATGTGGAAAATTAGTTCCGAGAGAGGGAGAGAGAGTATGAATTTGGTTGTTTTGTTATTTTTTTCATGGGTGAGTTGATGTTGTGTTTTGTGTGTGTGTGTGTGTGTGTGCGTGTGTGTGTGTGTGCAGTGTTGTGTGAGTGTGTGTAGTGTGTGTGTAATGTATGTAGTGTGTGTAGTTTGTGTGAGTGTGTGTAGTGTGTGTGTGTGTGTGTGTAGTGTGCGCGTAGTGTGTGTGTAGTGCATGTGTGTGTAGTGTGTGTAGTGCATGTGTGAGTGTAGAGTGTGTAGTGTGTGCAGTGTATGTGTGTGTGTTTGTGTGTCTGTTCGTGTACGTACGTGTGTATGTAGTTGTTTGTTTGCTTGTTTTTCACCAGGGTTTTTATCAGATGAATCAATGGCAACATCGTATCATCAACTCCCACAAGCGAACATTGATTCGGTGTTTTGACAGTTCTAATTCCAAGGAGTGCCTTCAAGACATGCCTTTGTCTCAGATAAAGCACAGAGCTCTCTCTCTCTCTCTCTCTCTCTCTCTCTCTCTCTCTCTCTCTTCTCTCTCTCTCTCTCTCTCTCTCCTCTCCCCCCACGATATGGAATCCATGTCATGATGATTATTTAGGCAGTTGCGAATTCTTTTTACTTATTGGTTAAACATGTGTTTGTGCCCAGTCATCTTCTCATTGTCCCCTTGTGAATGGGCTTGAAAGCTAGCCACAATAAACCATTCTC
>CM054151.1:26453519-26466019 GCA_028751875.1 Rapana venosa | reverse complement strand
GGGAGACATAGAGAGAAAGAGAGAGAGAGAGACAGAGAGACAGACAGACAGACAGAGAGGGGGTGGGAGGTAGGGGTGGAAGGTGTCTTGTTCACAATAGCACTAGGCGACCACCTGACTGTTTATGATGTCGGCCCAGCTCACATGATGTGTCCAATGTCATCAACGCCAGACCAGCCTCCTGCACAAGATGTTCGGTCGTTCGATCCGATTTTGAGGGCCTCAGACACAGAACAGAGCAGCCCAGAATTATTGTTGTTGTTATTATTATTATTATTATTATTGTTATCACCATCATCATCATCATCATCATCATCATCATCATTATTATTATTATTATTATTATTATTATTATTATTATTATTATTATTATTATTATTATTGTCATTGTTCAGGTCAGTTGTGGTATTTTGCTTCCAGCATCAACTGATAGTTGGGGTTAAAAAGATAAGCAACAAAAAAGAAAGAACTGGATAGTTGGGTTAAACAACACACACTCCACACACACAACACACACACACACACACACACACACACACACACACCACCACACACACACACACACACAAACACAACAACAAAACACACACACACACAAATGAAATGTATAGCAAGCAGCGTTTTATTGTAGGTCTTACTTAGCACTTCGCTTATTCCGTCAATAAACAACCCACAACGCTGGGATGGGATAGACAGCTGCTTCATATCAGTTTTCCAGGTTTTCAACATCAAACTGAGCAGACACAGACAGTTAAGATCACTGACCAACAAAACCAAACAAACAAAGAAACAAACCAAAAAAAAACCCAAACCAAAAAAAACAAACAAAAAAAACCAACTAATCACACCGCAAATAACCACCCTATGGCTAAAAATGTATGAATTAATAAAAACAAACACGCAACAACTTTTGGCGATAATGTTTCACAAGAACTTTACCTTAAAAATAACAACACCACACAAATAAAACAACACAAATGACATTTTTGTCCCTCGGCAAGAGCTTTGAGGTTTGTTCACCTAAAGGTGACATTTTTGCGAATGCGACCGTATGGGTTTCGTTTGCTTTAAAGGAGAAAAAAAAGGCAGAGAGAATGATTGGACCAGGACAGATATAACTTGATTGGGAAAAAAAATGGCAGAACACAAGGCAGAAGAAACAAAAGGAGTGGCACAGAAGGAACAGATTGCTATCACAAAATCACAAAATCTCAAGGTGGCAAAACTACTTTTTTTCCTGAACCCCCCCCCCCACCCCCACCACTAACCCACACACACACACACACACACACACACACACACACACACACACACACACACACACACACACACACACACACACACTCACTCCCATCACTCACTCACTCATTTGAAGGGGAGATGTACACACACACACACAGACATTTACCTACAACATTTCTGCGGGTGATTTGCTGATTTATAGGATCTCTTGACATACAAGTGTTTGTTCAACAATCTTATCTAGCCAGCTGTTGTTTCAAACTGTTTTGAGAAAAAGGTTGGGGGGGGGGGGGGGGGGGGGATGCTATCGCGCCATCAGCTTTGCTGTTTAAGTGCTCTAATTCATCTACATCAGTCCCCCATTCTGAGCAACCAGTTTCCGGCAAGGAGTGATAAGAGCTGATCACACACACACACACACACACACACACACACACAACACACACACACACACACAACACACACACACACACACACACACACAACACACACACACGTACGTACACACACTCACACACGCACGTACGAACGAACGCATCCAGCACGCATCGATTTGCAAGCCCTAAAGTTGTAGTGGTGTCAGTCTCTCTGTGTCACATCTGCAGTTGATGTAATGACAGATGGTTAACGCATTGACCATGCTGATTTGTGATTGCTTTACATATTGCGTAAGATACTTTCGATTTTTTGTTAGGAAGGGGTGGGGGGTGGGGGGGGGTGGGTGGTGGTGGTGGAGAGGGGACACCTTTAAAACTGGTGTGTGTGGTGGTGAAGTGTGAAGGAGAGAAGAGAAGAGAAGAGAACTGCGCAGTTGGTGTCTAACCCTGTGGGCAACAACAGCAAGCAGCAGTATAGCAACGTACCACACAGCAAGACATGACGGCATGTCCTCCTCCCTCGTCCCTCCTCCTCTCTCCTCCTCCTCCCTCTATGCCACCCCCAGCCCCCTCCCAGACCCACACAGCAGTGGCTAAAAGCTTTCCGGTCCTTGTCATCCCAGCAGAGGTGCCAGCACGTGCAACACCTTAGACCAGTTTGTCCCCCGCTTTCTTTGGGTGACAACCCAAACACATCATGATCCGGTAGTAGGGTTTGGGGGTAGGAAGGGGGCCAAGAAAGGAAAGGAAAAGGGAGGTCTATCTCCATATCTTGGGCAGGAGGAGGAGGACCTGTGGTGGTGGTGAGTTAGTGCAGCCCTCCCTTGAGTAACACCTTGTTTCGGTTTAATCCTTTTACCTTTTCCTTTCTCTACACTCGTCCCTCCATCCGTCGGTTGCTGGCAGCGCATGTTGGTCTGGTTAGGGGCTGGCATCATGACGATATGTCGCCACTTTATGGCGGGTTGGCGGAGTGCAGCAGGGAGTATTGTTCTCCGCTCTGATGGGTGCCTCCTGCCGCCAGGACTACTCATCATCCACACACTGCATGCAGCCTCTGTGCGCTTGCTTGTGCACAGGCAAAATGATCCAGAGGGAATGATGAAGTAAGAGTGGGACATAGAGTGATTGAATGAGGCGGATAGTCTTAGTATCATGGAAATTGGGGTTCCCCCCCCCCCCCCCCCCCTTTCTGGCTGGTGTAAGAATGGTATGAGGGATTAGAATGTGAGAGAAAAGTTAGAGGAAGTACTCATCTCCTTCATGGTACATGATCTGTTTTTATCGTAGTTATCTAAATATTCCAATTCTTATCATCTTTTAGAAAAGAAAATAAGCAAAATCAAACAGTCCAATTTGAGTATATCTGTACGTACTTATTGTTCTTCTCAGTATTCTGAACATATATTAAAACGACTTTTTATTATTTAAAGGAAGAAACTGTCCAATAACTCAGCTGGTTTAAAGGTGGACTTTACAATATCAGAACATGTAGGCTATTTTATGCTATTGCTGTGCTGGCAATCTGATCTATATACTTATATCCATCTACGCTTATCAGTTTGATACAAATCCCTTTGTTAATCTGAAACTAGAATCTTGGTTTCTCTAAGCTGCTGTACCTTCTTCTTTCGTTCGCTGTACACCGTCACATGTGTCTGGGGAAAATAATGACATGTCCTTTCCAGCTTTTGTACCTAAAATCAACTATGGTTCTCGCATACAACCGAACACTGAACTAGTGTTGTTCAGCTCTCAATCTATCTCTGTTGTTGACTTTTGACGCGGACTTTTTCCTGTAGACAATGTTGCCCGACTTGAAGGGCATTGATTTAAAGTTGAAGGTGACTGTCACAGAGTATCGACAGGCTGAATGCCTCTGCCTTCGATGTTAAAAGAAGACACAGACATTTCTTTCAGCACAGCATTCAGCGTGTCTTCTAGCGCTGATGGGAGTCTTTCAACAAGCATCTTGACTAAAATACGATGAACAGATTACCAAATTTGTAAAAGCTGAAGAAGAAGACTTCTTGCTGGCTGCCAGACAAGGGAAACTACGAGAGGGAGGGATGGAGGGAGAGAGAGAGGGAGGGAGAGAGAGAGGGAGGAGAGAGAGAGAGAGAGAGAGAGAGAGAGAGAGAGAGAGAGAGAGAGAGAGAGAGAGAGAGAGAGAGAGAGAGGAGAGAGAGAGAGAGTGTGTTTGTCATTGCTTTAAAAGCTTTTTTTGACATGGAAGAGATGGTAATTTATGGCAGTGTGGAAACTAATACCAAAAAATACAGACACACCCCCATTCTCTTACCAGTCAAATGCTTATATTATATATGACACACGCACTTAGAGGCAGACACAGAGGCACAGAGACAGACATACAGACAGCCAGCCAAAGATAGACAGACAAACAGGCAGAAAAACAGACAGTCAAACACAGCCAAACACAGACAGAGAGAGAGAGAGAATCTTTTTATCTTTATTTTTCAAGGATAACAGAATAAGCATAGGCATACTCTTTTTCATCTGGCCCTTGCCCTGATTAGGGACTATCAAAAAACAAAGGAAAAATCCTCCTACAGCAACTATGACAAAATGATTTTAAAAAAGATAAGTGTATATTTAACAATACATAATCCCTAACTAACCTGAACATTAATGTTAAGAGAAACATAGAATATATATTAATTTTTTTGAGAAAAGAGTTATGCGTCAATAAACCCATAATTACCAAACGAATTGAATGAACATTAACATGAAAACTGATACACTGATTATAATTAAGTAATATGGAGAAAGTAAAATAGACGGGAGACAGCAAGGAGCGCGCGCGCGCGCGCAGAGAGAGAGAGAGAGAGAGAGAGAGAGAGAGAGAGAGAGAGAGACAGAGACAGACAGAGACAGAGAGAGACAGAGAGAGACAGAGACAGAGAGAGAACACACACACACAGAGACAGAGAGAGAGACAGAGAGAGAGAGAGAGAGAGAGAGAGAGAGAGAGAGAGAGAGAGAGAGAGAGAGAGAGAGAGAGAGAGAGAGAGGACAGTAAGAGAGATGCAAAGAAAGAAGAGCATTTTCCAGGTTACACAACGATCAAAATAAGCCAAAGCACCCTCATGAGTGAAGAGAGAGAGAGAGAGAGAGAGAAGGCAGGGTGGGTAGTGAAGTGATATTCTACATTGTTTCATCTTGACTTTCTCCTGAAGCCTGTGTTCTCCTTGAACTAGCCTAGGCCTAGTTCCTTCTCCACAGAGTGTGAGCTGTTCCCCTCCCCCCCCCCCCCCCTCCCATTCTGGCGGACCTCTGTAGAATGGCTATCAAGTGCCTAATTATTGTCTCCTTCTGTTATCATTCTCACGCCTTTCTTGCTGGTTTTAAACACGTCCATTCTTCTTGTACTCATAAGTGGACTTTTGCCATTGTTTTCTGAGCTTTTAGGGGGTTGTTTTTGGGGTTGGTGTTTGTTGTCAATCTGTGTGTGTGTTGTGTGTGGTGTGTTGTGGTGTGGTGTGGTGGTGTGTGTGGTGTTGAGGTGGTGGTGTGGTGTGTTTGTGTGTGTGTGTGTTCATTTATACCACATTCACATATGAATGAGTGAGGGATTGAATAAGTGAATGCGTGAATGAATGAATGAATGAATGTGTGTGTTGTGTGTGTCTTTGTTCATTTATACCGCGTTCACATATGAATGAGACATGGATTGATCAAGTGAATGCGTGAATGAATGAATGAATGAATGAATGAGTGAGTGAGTATGTGTGCGCCCGCACGCGCGTGAATGCGAGTTAATGTTGTGTGCACATCCAGCTTGCATTCAAGGCTTCGCAAGTCTACTGGTTTTATACAGGGTGGTCAACAATCTTATACATGGAGATCGTAGCAGATGAAGATGCGCGTATGGAATATCACACACACACACACACACACACACACACACACACACACACACACACACACACACAACACACCACACACACACCACACACACACACACACACACACACACACACACACACACACACACACAATGACACCCAGAAAGGGGAAAAAAATCCAACAAACCCTAACAATGTAAGAGCACACGATACGTACAATCCACATCCTATCAAAAAAATAAAACGCGCAAGACTGTGAGACTCAAACTGGAATGAGTCTTTGACAACTATATAGGCATGGAAGACGTTATGAAACAAACATATCCACGAAGACGGAATGTGGCTGTCTATATGGGGGGGGGGGGGGGGGGGGGGGGGGGGGGGGGAGGAGGGGGAATAATCACCTATTCAAAAAAATCTTACCCGTTTATGAACTTCGGAGCTCTAACCGAGCTCTAACCGAAACAAGACCAAAAACCAAAAAAACGAAAAAAACCGAAACAAACATAAATATGACAATGACAAGAGTCTTCTTTAAAAAAGAAAAGAAAAAAAGAAAGAAAAAGAAACTAGGACTGAAGTACTTTTCTTTCTTAAAAAAAAAAAAAAAAAAATCCAGACCAAACAACTCCTGGCAAACTCCATCACAAACAAAACAACTTACAAGTGCACTATAATATATATATATATATATATATATATATATATATATATATATATATATATATATATATATATATATATATATATATATATAATGTATATATATATATATATATATATATATATATATATATATATATATATATATATATATATATATATATATATATATATATAAACAACGTCCATTTTTTTTCCCCTTCCAAGTTTTCCTTATACCTAAAAAACTTAACGTTACTAACGACCCCAAACCTTAGTGCTTGTTAAAATGGCACGTCATCATTCCTTTGATCGACAGACACCCAGCTTTTAAGCCTTCTTTAGCCTGTCTGTCTGTCCAGACTCTTTGCTTGGAGGGAAAGACACACAGAGCAAAAACAAACAAACGACCATCTTCTTTATTTGGAACCTGTATCTCCATCATCAAAGGAAGGGGCAGTTAGTACCCTGTCTTCATGTTTGGGTCTGAAAGCCTTTGTCTGCTGTCAGCGGCTTAAAAGTAGGTCAATGATGGCGGAAGGCCTTTTTTCCGTTGTTGAATCACTTGTTTGTGTTTGGTCGTTTGGGTGACGTACCTGTGTGTGTGTTGTGTGTGTGTTGTGTGTGTGTGTTTGTGTATGTGCGTGTGTGTGTATGTGTGTGTGTGCGTGTGTGTGTGTGTGTGTGTATGTGTGTGTGTGTGTGAGCAGACTAGACATGAAAATGGACACCGTAAATTTATGGTTCTCCCTTTTCTTTTTTGCTTCCCCCCCCCCCCCCCCCCCCCCCCCTCACTCTTCTCTCTCTGTCTCTGTCTCTCTCCCCAGATATCTTCTATTTTGTAGAGGTTTTTTCTCTCTGTGTTTCTGTCTGTTTTTTTCCCTATATTTTTGTGAAGCTTTAAAGAAGATGAAAACTGCATCCGCTGTCAAAGCAAAATACACACACAAACACACACACATGCTTACACACACGCGCGCGCGCACACACACACTAACACACACTCACATACACGTGAACTCACACACCACACACACACACACACACACACACACACACACACACACACACACACACAACAGAACCAAAGTTAACATCAGTGCAGACTCCACTCTCCCCAAAAGTCCTTCCGATGAGACTATAAACCGAGGACTCGTATGCGAACTCACGCAGAACACCTTGCGCACACGTTAAATCCTGTTCCGCTTTTCGTATGAGTAGGCTATTGTGTGCCGGTGGGAACAGGTGACATAATTTACAAAATCGCATACACACGGGGACTTGATGTAAGAAAAGCACATAAGTGCTTATTCCATTATCCTCCATATGACTTGACTTACTTAACTTATGCCTCTTGGTTCCTTGGGGAACATAGGGGTGCAACAACACGCCTCCAACGAACTCGGCTCTGGGAGATCCTCTTCAGCTCGGCCCATGTCATTCCGGCTGCCTTCCTTCGTTTCTTCGTCAACACTTCTGGGCCAGGTCTGTTTTGGTCGGCCAACTTTCCGCTTCCCTTGTGGATTCCAGTCAAGGGCCTGCCTGGTGACATTTGACGCAGGCTTGCGGAGTGTATGGCCGATCCATCCCCACTTCCTTTGTTTATTATCCTCCATATAAGAGAATTAAAAAAAATGAATAAAGCGTTTTCTTCGTTTGCCTTGTGTTTCTTGGTGGACAAGATGCATTAGCTGCGGTTCGTTCGTTACCTGTCAGAAATGTAACCATGCTGCTGACAGTTGTAATACAATAATAATTATAACCCCTTCAGGAAGATGCTCGACTTTGATCTGCCAGATATCCGTATTCATTTCTCTGTCTCCTACTTACATGCTTTCTTTCTCTCTCTCTCTCTCTCTCTCTCTCTCTCTCTCTCTCTCTCTCTCTCTCTCTCTCCCTCTCTCTCTCTCTCTCTCTCTCTCCCCGGATGAAAAAAGAAGTATGCGCATGCTTATTCTGTTACCCTTGAAAATAAAGATTCATTCATTCATTCATTCATTCATTCATTCTCTCTCTCTCTCTCTCTCTCTCTCTCTCTCTCTCTCTCTCTCTCTCTCTCTCTCTCTCTCTCTCTCTCTCTCTCTCTCGTGAACATGTTCATGTAGTACCAGTATTGTGTTTCTTGATCATGTTATATATTATGTCAGAATTATGTTTATGTTTCCCCCCATGAAAGGGGCTGTTGGCCTGTATTAATTAAATTTCAGAGTTCTCTCTCTCCTCCTCTCCTCTTTTCTCTCTCTCTCTCTCTCTCTCTCTCTCTCTCTCTCTCTCTCTTCTCTCTCTCTCTCTCGTGAACATGTTCATGTAGTACCAGTATTGTGTTTCTTGATCATGTTATATATTATTTCAGAATTTCGTCTGTATTCTCTCATAGAAGAGAAATTATGTTGGGTGTAACACAATAAGACAATAGAAAACAAAACGGGGGAAAAAAGATACCTAAACAAACCCTATTAGATTAGATGATAGTGTCAACCTTTTTACTATAAGCAGTAACACACATCCATAAACGATCATTATCGCCATAATCGCCGTCACCGTCATCACTATCATCATCATGACCACCACCACCACCCATCATCATCATCATCATCATCATCATCATCATCATCATCTTGACCCCCACCACCACCCCCACCACCACCACCATCCTCATCCTCCTCTACCTCCTCTTCCTCCTCCTCCTCACCACCACCACCACCACCACCACCACTATTGTCAAGTAGTAGTGCCTGCTTGTAGCTGCAGCAGTAGTAGCAATCGTCACAAAGTGAAGTATCAATTTGTATGAGAGAGCTATTTTCAACTCTCTAGTTCTCACTGGTTGACTAGCACCACCAAAGCCGTCATGCCATTCAGATCTACGTCACCGCTAGCTATCAACTTGGATTTCAAGAAGAGATAACACCACTCATTATCTTCTGTTACGAGAAGAAAACTTTCCCCTCACATAATATATCGTACCATATGTATAAAGTCTTCTTCACAGCACTTGAGAGAAGTAGGAACGTGACAATTCTTAGTTCGTTTCGACAGTAGAGTATAGGAAAACGATCTTCAGAAAGCGAAACAGACACGAGTGCTAAAGCGCACGACTTATGCTTGCCGTTTATCGATATACAAAACGTACAACAGTGCTTTGATGCTGTCTGGGTGCTGGGCTTACAAGTCTCTCTCCCCCCACCCCACCCCACCCCCTCCCCCCACTCACGGGGGATTTGCTCCCTAGGGAGACAGTTAAGTATTCTCTGATCTCTCCTGTCTGTCGTCTGGTAGGTAGGCAGGTAGTTCTGACTGTGAGCTGCCTGTCTGTCGTTTCTTTAGTTATAGCTATCGATTTCGTGTTATTACAGGAGATTTCAGTCAGTTTAGTGTCACAATTGTGGTTCTGTTTTAGGCGTGATATGGCTTTTTCCCCTCCAAATGGTAACATACTGTGGTGCCATGGCAGTACACTTTCTAAAAAAAAAAAAACACACCCCAAAACTTACGTTTTGGGTGAAAATGGAATAGAATGACGTCGTGCTTTTCTAAAACAAACAAGCAAATAAAACAAACGCAAAAAACAAAACAATACGAGACGAAACTAAACAGCATCCAACTCAACCCAAACCAAACAAACATCTAACGAAAACAAACCAAAAAGAACCTCACCACAACAACATGTTATGTGATTTGGGCTTGTGGCTCAAGTTCACAAAATTGTCATATAGTGCATAAGTATCTCTTTGTGTTTGTTTGGTGTTGTTTGCGTTTCTGAGTGAAACACTACAAAGCCATTTAAAATCATTTACTAATTTACTACCGTTTCAACCCACATTAGTCCTGAGAAATAATAAATACTATTATTGATTACCATACCTATTCCCTCATAAAACAAGAAAAGAAGAAAGAAAGAATAATGGAAGAAAGAAAGGAGGAAAGAAAAGGAAGAAACAAAACATGAAAGAACCTCCCCCCCCCACCCACCCCCCCAAGCAAACAAAAACCCCGCCAAAAGACAAAAACAAAAACAAAACAAAAGAAAGAAAGAAAAGAAAACAGAAAAAAGAACACAATTAGGTGGAAAATACTAATAATGAAGACCACCGTGTTGGGAAGTTTATTTAAGATGAATCATTCCTGCTTAGAAAGAATTAAGGCGAGCAACTCATCTCATTGGTCTGATTCCATTTTTGTTCCAAAACTATCAGAAGCTTTTTCAAATCACGTGAGTCACTTATGAGTGCTGTTATCGTCCGTGTTTGTCTAATTACATGATTCCAACAAAACAAAACAAAATGGGGTAGGAGTGGTATGGGGCGGGGCGGGGGTAACTATAGCTTTGGTTCTCAAGTCAATGTCATGTCGCTTGTATAGATGTTGCCAAGTTACTTGGGCTTGTGCAGTTTAATGGTAAAAAACAACAACCCAAACGCCTATGTGTGTTTTTTTTCCTTTTCATTCTTTTATTTCGAGAATAATGAATGAAGCACTCATGTGCTTTTCGTGTGTGTTTTTTTTTACAACCAGTCCCCTTGTGTATGCAGTTTTATAAATTTTGCCATCTGCTCTGTATGTATGTGTGTGTCTGCGCGCGCGCTCGCACACGTTCGTGCGTGCGAGTGTGTGTGTGTGTGTGTATGCGCGCGCGCGTGTGTGTGTGCGCGCGCGCGCATGTATGTGTGTGTGAAGACTGACAGACAGACAGACAAGCAGGCAGACAGACAGACAGACAGACAGGCAGCCAGGTAGACAGACAGGCAGACAGGCAGCCAGGCAGACAGGCAGGCAGGCAGAGGGCAGAGGTGTCGCCAATCTATTTGCACAGAGATCACAGCGAGCGACAAGAGGACCCCTCCGTTGTCTCTTCAGGGCCCCAACAGCCGCCGCTTGACGTCACGACACTATTAGCTCCCTTTGCTGACAACGAACTAACTTGGGTTGTTTGAATGTATACTCTTGTCTGCGCTTGGCTGTCTGTCTGTGTGTCTGTCTGTGTGTCGCTGTCTGTCTGTCTCTGTGTCTGTGTCTTTGTCTCTGTCTCTGTCTGTCTGTCTATCCCTCTTTCTTCTCGTCATCTCTCTTTCTATTTTTTCCTCGTATACTGTGTGAGTGTATTGGTATGGGCTTCATTTTATTTTTTGATCATATATATCCCTAAGGGGGGTGGGTACTGGATGTAAAAAAGCACATGGGTGCTTATTCATTATCCTCGAAATAAAAGAATTTGTCATTGTCATTGTCTCTTCCTCTTCTCTCTCTTCCTCCTCGTCTCCTTCTCTCTCTCTCTCTCTCTCTCTCTCTCTCCTCTCTCTCTCTCTCTCTCTCTCTCTCTCTCTCTCTCTCTCTCTCTCTCTCTCTTTCTTTCTTTCTCTCCTATTATGATGTCATAAGAGGTTTCTCGAATTGTGGCTTTGTTTGCGTTTGTTTGTCGCACAGCTGTAATGGCCGTGTATTGTTATCATTAATCATTGATATGATATGATCAGCAACCCACTTCATGTATGGGCCAATGGCTTCTAGGAGTCAATCCTCTCAGAGTTTCAGAGTTCTCTCTGTCTCTGTCTGTCTCTGTGTCTCTGACTCTGTCTCTCTCTGTCTCTCAGAACACACACACTCACACACACACTCTGTGTCTGTGTCTGTCTGTCTGTCTGTCTGTCTCTGTCTCTGTCACACTCATTTTTGTATTCTGTTCCTTTTCTCTCTGTCCTTTCCTTCTTTTTCTGCTTTAAAAAAAGAAAGAAAAGAAAACACTCTTCTCTTATTTCTCCTTACTTCTCGATCTTCATTCGTTTTCTTTTTTTTCTTTTTTTTCTTTTTCCGTTTTCATCTGGTTTAGAGTCTGCTTCTCTCTATCTCTGTCTCTGTCTCTGTCTCTGACTCTCTCTCCTTCCTCTCTCTTTCCCTCTCTCTTCTCCCTCCCCCCTCTCTCTCCCTCCCCTCTCTCTCCCTCCCCTCCTTCTCCTCTGTCTCTCCCCCTCTCTCTCCCCCTCTCTCCCTCCCCCTCTCTCCCTTCTCCCTCCTCTCTCCCTCCTTCTCCCTCCCCCCCTCTCCCTCCCCTCTCTCTCCTCTCCCCTCCTTCTCTCTCTGTCTCTCCCTCCCTCCCCCTCTCTCCCTCCCTCCCTCCCCCCCCTCTCTCTCCCCCTCTCTCTCCACCTCTCTCCCCCCCCTCTCTCCCTCCCTCCTCCCTCTCTCTCTCCATTTTCTTCTCCTTCTAGCTAGTTTTCCCAGTGATTCTCCACCCACAGCACGTGGTAGTAGTGTGTCGGTGTGAAGACAGTGCTAGCTGACCTTTCGCTGTGTAGAGGGTCATCAGCACTGTAACCGCTAAACTGCTCCCCCCCCCCCCCCCCCCCCCCCCCCCCCCCACCCCTCTACTAACAAC
>CM054151.1:26431019-26443519 GCA_028751875.1 Rapana venosa | reverse complement strand
GTCTAAACACGACACACCTACAGGCACGCAATGGCCTTCTCTTCGGAAAATCAAGACAAGACAAGTCAAGTCAAGTCAAAAACACTTTAATCATCCCATGAAGGGCATTTACAATACTGACAGGCACATTGATAACGTATCATCATCTCGAAAAGACACAAAAAAATACATTTCGATTTGTTATGGACATTCCTAAATAGCTTTAGAAAACCCCCCATTATTATTTTTTATTTTATTTATTATTCTTTTATATCGAGGATAATGGAATAAGCACTCATGTGATTTTTGTTTACATCCAGTCCCCGTGTGTATGCAGTTTTGCCAATTTTGTCATCTGTTTCTATCAGCACACAAAGGCCTACTCTTCCGAAAAGCGGAACAGGATTTAACGTGTGCGCAAGATGTTCTGCATGCGTTCGAACACGGGGCCTCGGTTTATAGTCTCATCCGAAGGACTTATATAGTCTCATCAGGAGGACTCTTGGGGGAGTGGAGTCGGTACTGATGTTAACTCCTGGGGGAAAAAATCCCCTGGAACGGGGTTGCCTCGGAGGGGGCTCAAACCCTGGGGCGTCAGATGAAGAACTCAGCGCTTTAACCACTAGCTATCGTTTTCATCATCGTTTTCATCATCATCATCATCATCGTCGTCGTCGTCGTCGTCGTCATTGTCATCATCATCGTCGTCGTCGTCGTCGTCGTCCTCCTCCTCCTCATCAACATCATGACGACGATGACGACAATGACTACTACTACTACTACTACTACTACTACTACTACTACTTCCACTACTACTACAACTACTACTACTACTACTACTACTACTACTTTTGCTACTACTACAACTTCTACTACTACTACTACTACTACTACTACTACTACTACTACTACTACTACTACTACTACTACTACTTCTACTACTACTACCACTACCACTACCACTACTACTACTTCTACTACTACTACTACTGCTACTATTTTCTATCATTGCTGCTATAAACATAGGTGGTATACTTATTACTGGTAATCATTACTGTGCATGCAGTTGTTGCTGCTGTTGCCATTGCATAGTATTGTACAGCGACGTATCTAACTGCATTTGCACACGGCCGTACTTTGACCAAAACCACGGCACAGTACTGTAGCAGCATGGCTCAGCACTGCACTGCACTGTACTGCACTGGATTCCCTTACTGCACACTTCAACTCCATGCCCTCAACACCCACCTACGTCCTTCGGATGAGACTATAAACCAAGGCCCCGTGTGCGAACGTATGCAGAACATCTTGCTGCACACGTTAAATCCTGTTCAGCTTTTCGAAAGAGTAGGCCATTGTGTGTCGGTGGGAACAGATGACAAAATTTACAAAACCGCATACGCACGGGGACTACTTGTAAAAAAAAAAAAAAAGCACATGAGTGCTTATTCCATTATCCTCGTAAAAAAAAAAAAGTCTGAGCGCTTTGATTTGTTGCTTTACAATATTCAGCGCTATATAAATTCCATACATTATTATTATTAATATTATTACCTACCTTCAGAACTCCTGCTGGCATCTCTGAGCGTGCAGCGGACATCCCAGAGGTTCCTGGAAAACTCAGGTCCAGCCCCTTCCCCAGATCCCCGACTCCCTCCGTCCTTTTGAGGTCAAGGACAGGGAAGGACAAGAAATGGGGAGTGGTGGAGGTGGACGGGAGAGATGGGGGAGGCAGCTGGTAGAGAGGGAGAGGGGAGGAGGGGGAGGAGTCTGGATTGAGAACAGAGGAGGAAGCCGAAGGTGCCTTGGCTTGGGCGCGGTCGTGGTCATCTTCTCTGACAGAAGCTTCGTCTTCTTCTTCTTCTTGTCCAGGGGGATGTCCTTGAGGTTCAAGGTCGTCGTGAAGGTCACGCATGGGGTCGAGGTCATCGGAAATGTCAAGGTCATGGCGGGTGTGCGTGGCTGTGACCACGGAGGTGGAAGGTCTCTCGTCTGAAACAGAATGTGACGGACTCGTGTGAAGATGTTGCGAGTGTTTTGGGGTGTTTTAGTTTCTGTAATTGGTTTTGTTTGTTGAGGTTTTTGTCTGTTTGTTGTTGTTGTTGTTGTTATTGTTTTATGTTTAAATGGCTTTTCATATTGTTGATGACTTAGAAAGCAACATGGAGAGAAGTGATGCAAATAAAGGAGACATTCCAGCAGCTTTGCCAGTGAACAAAATGAAATTAAATTATTTGTTGGTATTTGGTGTGTTTGTTTGTTTGTTTGTTTGTTTGTGCGTGCGTGAGTGTGTGTATGTGTGTGTATGAGAGAGAGCTTTTCTTTTTTTCAGGAAGGACAAAGGAGATTATCTATTTTAAAATCAGAGTGAGAGAGAGAGAGAAAATGTGTGTGTGTGTGTGCGTGCTTGCGCGGGTGCCTGCCTGTATGTGTGTGTGTTTCTCGAACAGATAAAAACACTCAGCAAACCAGGAACTTACAGATCTTCCATAATCCCTTGATGTTATCCCCTTTGAATGGCAATTGACAGCCACCCCCCCCCCCCCCCCCCACCCCCCCCCCCAAAAAAAAAAAGCTAACAAAAACCCAACAAAAACACCTCCAAAAAAACCCTGTGGTACAATCTAATGGCGTTATAAGTAGGGGACCCTTACACTCCAGGATTAGTGCAAAATCACCAGGTAGATCACTTGCCTTTATCTGGCCCACAAGTCTGTTCCCATCTCAAACAACAAACCACCTTCGCCGTTTATCACGCGCCTATCATTCCAGTATCATTCCAGTCCCCGCGCTGTTTGCTGCGCATGTGTGAATGAAAGCGAGGTTAAAAGGGACGGCAACTCTCATCATCCCTTTTTGTTGTTGTTTTTGTTGGTCAATGTCGGTTTTGTAAGTAATCTTCAATAATGAAGGCAGGCAGGCAGGCAGGCAGGCAGGCAGGCGTTCGACTGTCCAAGTTCTGGAACGATCTGTCCCGGACATGATCTTTCGTACGCATAATCAATGACTGGATGATAATAGTTGATCTTCTGGATTGACTTTGATCCTGTGGCCACACACACACACTACTTCCATGACACAAATGGCGCTTCCTCTCTAAGTGGTTTGCGTCAATTTCTATCTGTTCCAACTCCACGTGCAGACGAGAATGTCCAATCAGGGCGCTAAGTGACAGACAAATGACCAATGGCTGGCCAGATCTTGACGGAAATTGACATCGCCAAAGAAATCCGCGGATTTCATGGTAGGCTAGAAGGCGGGACAAAAGAACACGAGAACAGAATTCTTTTCTTTCTAATGATGCGTGTAGTAGTGTCTATCTAGAGATGTGTCTTAGACGAAGCAGCAGTTCGTAAATTATGACCGTACTCTTCAAGTTTTTTTGTGTGTGTACTTGTTTGTTGTATTGGATCTAATATTTGGCGATAGGATCACCAGTCCTCCTTGACATCTGTTTCTCTGTCTCTATCTCTCTCTCTGCCTGTCTGTCTGTCTGTCTGTCTGTCTGTCTATCTATCTATCTATCTATCTATCTATCTATCTATCTATCTGTCTGTCTGTCTGTCTGTCTGTCTAACTATATCTATCTGTCTGTCTGTCTGTCTGTAGGTCTGTCTGTCTATCTGTCTACCTATCTATCTATCTATCTATCTATCTATCTATCTATCTATCTATCTATCTATCTATCTATCTACCTATCTATCTATCTATCTATCTATCTATCTACCTATCTATCTATCTATCTATCTGTCTGTCTATCTATCTATCTATATCTATCTGTCTATCTGTCTGTAGGTCTGTCTATCTATCTATCTATCTATCTATCTATCTATCTATCTATTATCTATCAACTTTGAATAACATTAAATGCTTAAAATCAACACTATATATATATATACATATATATATATATATATATATATATATATATATATATATATATATATATATATATATATATATATATATATATATATATATATTCAGGTTTGATTCCACAGAAAGTGACCTGTCTTTCCCCATAAGTAATAGGGACTAACTCTTTTATCGACGGCTTGTATACTACTATCAGTTCCATGACAGTCTTTTCCCTGTCGAAGCCATTTGTCTCTTTCGGCCCTTAACTGTTCTACAAATGACTTCGATTTCTGTTCCTGCTGTTTAGGTATGCCTAGCTGTTTTGACAGATGTACACCACTCTAAGCGTCAGAAATTGATGATGGCCACACCATCCTTAATGCTTTTGTCGATTGTCATTTAGCAGGATATTTTTTTGTTTGTTTATTTGTCCTCTACCACTTATCCCCTCTCCTTTCTACCTTCAACTTGCCTCCTCCTCCTCCTCCTCCTACCCCCCCCCCCCCCCCCCCCCTCTATCCAACACGTGACACATACTTCATCCAGAGTTTGTTTGTTGTTGCTGCTGCTGTTGTTTTTACATTAATCTCGAACTGACGGCATCTGTTTAGACACTGATAGTATTTTGACAACTTAAGTGTTAAAAAACAACAACATTTAAATAAGGTAACAAAACACAAAACAGCAAAACTCCGTCTGTCTGTCTGTCCCTCCATTCTTTATTTATCTCTCCCTCTGTCGCTCTCTGTCTGTCTGTCTCATTCCATCTCTCTCTCTCTCTCTCTCTCTCTCTCTCTCTCTCTCTCTCTCTCTCTCTCCTCTCTCTCTTTCTGCCTCTCTGTCTGTCTGTTTGTCTGCCTGTCTGTCTGTCTGTCTCCATCTCTTTATCTCTCCCTCTATCGCTCTGTCTGTCGCATTCCATCTCTCCCCTCTCTCTTTCCCTCTCTCTCTCTCTGTCTTTCTCTCTGTCTGTCTGTCTGTCTCTCTCTCTCTCTCTCTCTCTCTCTCTCTCTCTCTCTCTTCCCTCTCTCTCTCTATCTCCCCCCCCGCCCCCCTCTTCCCCCATTCATCTCTTACTATCTCTCCCTCTGTCGCTCTCTGTCTGTGTCATTCCGTCTCTCTCTCTCTCTCTCTCTTTCTCTCTCTCTTTCTCTCTCTCTCTCTCCTCTCTCTCTCTCTCTCTCTCTCTCTCTCTCTCTCTCTCTCTCTCTCTCTCTCTCCCAACTCCTCGATTTCCGATTGAAAGCAACAGATGTCAACGTACTTTCGAATGGAGCGCAATGTTTGCTTGAAGATTATTTTAACGCTTTTCCTAACAGAGAGAGAGAGAGAGAGAGAGAGAGAGAGAGAGAGAGAGAAGAGAGAGGAGAGAGAGAGAGAGAGAGAGAGAGAGATGGGGTGGGGTGGAGTGGAGTGGGGTGGGGGATAGGGTGGTGGTCGGAGGAGGAGGAGGAGGGTGGGGGCAGGGCAATGAGGAGTAGGACGTGACGAGGAGACCTCTATTATGTGATTGTTATTACTATGTGTGTGTGTTTGTTCACAACAATAAACTCGCTATCTCAACGTTTACAGACACACACACACGCTCGAGCGCGCGCACCTCCCCCCTCCCCCACCTCACACGCACACACACACGCACGCACGCACGAACGTGCACACACACACATATATACACACACACGCGCGCGCGCGCGCACACACACACACATTTTCTTCGTCCTCTGAAATCGGAGTACGGCTGCCTATATGGCTAGGTGTTTAAAAACGGTGAAACACACACACACTTCTCATAATTATAGCGTGCGATTTCATTTCCAGGTGGGATGAGTGAGTCAGAGTGCACATTCTGGGTGACCCCCAGAGTGTTAAGCTGGAGAACCCACAACAAGAACAAGAACAAGAACAACAACAAGAACAACAAGAACAACAAGAACAACAACAACAACAACAACAGCAACAACAACATATTTCTTCTTTCTCTCTCTGTTCTACCATGACTTCCCGAGGAGGCGTTGGGGCACCGCACTGAATTTTCTGGGCCCTTGTCTCTTGGACAAGTTGAACCTGGTGCAGCCTATCCCTCTCCAGGTAGGCTACAGGGTCGGGTGCATGCTGGATTCTACCGAACTCCGATATGAACCACGCGATCTTTGATTATCCATATTTCACCTTCTGCGTGTGTGTTCTTTACACGGAAGAATTATTTTTTTTGTTTTTGTTCCATGGCTATAAAACTCCGAGGTTTACCAATAGTGGGATTTTTGCGTATGCGACGTCCTCCCCCCCCACCTACCCCTCACCCCCACCCCTCCCGCTATCTCCACCATTCAGGTAGCCGCATTCCGACTTCGGGGATGAAAGGAATTTAGTAAACACTGCTAGGTCTGCGTTTGTAAGCGGATGCGGGGAGATGGTAAAAAAACCCACAACACAAACCCCAAGCCTTGATTCACCAGATACTGCTGCAGCTGCTGAGATTCAAACCCACGACTTCATGGACACAGACCCAGACCCAGACCCAAACCCAGACCCAGAGGATTTGGAAGTCAAACAGTTTTATACACTCAGTGATAGCGTCCCGTCATAATATTTTCTTATCTCTTGTGCAAAGAGTCTTCTGTGACAGTCTGAAAAACTGCAGCCAGAGAAAAAAAAACAAAGACCTGCAGGGAGGCAGGGAGGCAGGCAGGATACGTGAAGACATGTGATGGAGAGGACCATTACTGCCCGGCCGTTCTCTTGCGGAGATTGGGTAGTAAAGAATAATCACTTTGTGATTGAGGTCTCTTCTCTCTTTCCATTTTAGATTTTTTTTTTGGGTGGGTGGGCGGGGTGGGGGTGGGGGTGGGGTGTGCCTGATGATGTCTGTGTGTGTGTAGGGGTGTGTGTGTGTGTTGTGTGTGTGTGAAAGGGGAGGGTAGTTGTGTGTGTTGTGTTGTGTCATGTGAGTGTGTGTGTGTGTGTGTGTTTGCGTGCATTCCTTGATATTGCGTCTTTGTCGTCTTGGCTGCAGCTGCAGTGTGAACATGCAGAACTGTGCATAAACACGTAAAAACATTCAAACAAACAAACAAAACAAAACACCAACAAAAAATGGACGCTGGCATTTCATAAACCTTCCCCAGACCTGTGACAGAATATATTTCCCATAGTGGAAGCCATGCATTTGACTTGTGTTCAAATAATTGTCCGTGGCATTTCTCATTTCAGGACAGCTTGTCTGATCATATCTAAGGCCCAAATTGCCAATCTAAGGATATGCCCGTGAGACATTTTTCGCATAAAACCCGGCCCCAGGTAAACAGTTTGCAAGTGGCCCGAAACGCAGCCTGTGTGGATATCTGTTTTTTTTTTTAATTTTTTTTTTTTTACAGGGGTGAAAATTGCCATGACACACTTCTGCAGAGAAAGGACGGACAGGTCTGCTGTATTTAACAGTCCCCGGGAGGGGGATCGACAAGGAACCCCCGAAGCTAGCTAGCTAGCTGGCTATCTGACCAACCAGCCAGTCCACCCCAGCATTCCAGGCGTAATTGGCAGCGATCAGGGGAAACGTGCGGCCGTTGTCAATATCAAAGCAAACACTGTGTCTTCCCCGATGTCTGTTTTGGGCCGCGGTGATGCCAACACGATCATCATAACCAATTTAGCGGGGCCATTATCAGGCAGGGGGCTGTTGGCCATCTAAACAGCGATAAATCATGGGCAGACACAAGGCACCACCGGCCCATCAGCTGACCTGCCCAGACAGACGGCAGGCTCATCCTGTTTTGATGATCGCCGCCTCCATAAACTACCTTCTGATTGGCTGGTTTGTCCAGTCACGTGTTTATAGCCCCCTGCTCTCTCCTTCCCCCGTGTGAGAAAAGTGTCTCTTCTCTCTCTCTCTCTAATGGTTTTTTGTCCTTCGGTGAATCAGATAGTCATCAAGGTTTTGTTGTTATCAGTGTGGTAACGGGCAGAGGAAAAAAAAACATAGCAGAGAGAGAGAGATAGAGAGAGATGATTATTACCACAAGGACAATCTTTCTGTTTTAATGGGTTTGAATTTTTCAGGTATACGTATGCTTTGGTTAACATTTTTTTTTTAAAGTTAACTTCTTTGCAAGGAACAGTAATATTGACACAATGGGACAATCTTTCTGTTTTTTAAGAATAATTTATTGTCTTCAATTTAAGCATCAATTTTTTCTAAAGTAAGTACTTTTGTTTGAAATTTTAGGAAACTGATTTTGAAGGGCATAAGTTATTTGTAACAACAAGAAACAACACCTCAATCACTTACAAAGACATTGCTCAGTGCTAGCGAAGTGATTCCAACTCAACACAATGGGCAGAGACAGACAGCTTGAGAAACAATGACAGAAAAACGTGCTAAAAATAGAAAGAAGAGTGATAATCAAAAGACAAAGACAATTGCAAAATACCAAGAGAACAAACCGACAATCATACTGCACTAGTAAAAATAGTGGAACAGCAATGCTTGAAAACACAAGGGTTCAAGAAAACCAGCTTTAAAACAATAGCGAAAGAAAGGCATTTATAAAACACTCATTTCCTAAAAAGCAGTAATAGACAAATACAGTTCTTAACACACTTCATCCTCTAGTTAAGTTGCTTCCTGTCTCCATCAGGGAAAACAAAGGCTTCCAAAAAACAATGACCCTGCCAAGTTACCTCCCCTTCTCCACAGCCCCATTCTGCAAGTGAACTCCCCTTAGAGAGACTTACAACTGGGTTTCTCCCATAACTCCTTGAAGGATCTTTGAAGCCCTGTACTGAATTTTTCAGGCAGTTTGTGGCCGGTAAGCCAACCCTCACAGGGCCTCTCCCTGTCAAGGCACAGGGGCATGGTATGTTTGTGTTATCCATGCCACAGGCCATGGTAGCTGGCCTACTCTTGTATCCCCCAAAAGTGGTTACGGCTTTAACGCGTGTGCAAAATACGACACAAGCTTTTGAATACAGACTTTGGTGTAATACAGTCTCGTCTGAAAATTTTTTTATAGACCGGGAAATCAGTCCTTACATCAAATCCATGGGGGGACAAGGATAAAACAATCTTAGACAAACACCTTTCTGAGATTCAAACTCACACCTTTAGCTATCATCTGATTACGAGCATGGCACTCTAACCACAAGACCCCCTCCCCCTCCCCCTCCATCCATCCCCACTCCTCTCCTTCCCTTTAAAATCATCTTAAAGAGGGCTATTTCTGAATACACATGCTGCCAGTTGTCTCCCTTCATAAAAACGCTTCCAATCAATCATCATAAAAACTTCTAAAATCAATTGGGCTGGCAGTTAGCTCCTTTTATAAAGACTTTCAGAAAGGAAACGATCGTGCTGAAAGTTAACTCCCTTCATAAAAAACAAGTTCAAAGAACGCTTTCTAAAAACAACCACATTAAAAGTTAAATTAACCCCTGTCATAAAGACTTGTGAAAACAACCACACTACAAGTTGACTCCCTTGGTAAAGATTTAACACCACACAACACTACAAGTTGACTCCCTTCGTAAAGACTTCTACAGAAAAATAACCACACTACAAGTTGACTCCCTTCGTAAAGACTTCTACAGAAAAATAACCACACTACAAGTTGACTCCCTTCGTAAAGACTTGTAAAGAAAAATAACCACACTACAAGTTGACTCCCTTCGTAAAGACTTCTACAGAAAAATAACCACACTACAAGTTGACTCCCTTCGTAAAGACTTGTAAAGAAAAATAACCACACTACAAGTTGACTACCTTCGTAAAGATTTAACATCACACAACACTACAAGTTGACTCCCTTCGTAAAGACTTCTACAGAAAAATAACCACAATACAAGTTGACTCCCTTCGTAAGGACTTGTCAAAAAACAATCACACTATACAACTTACTCCTTTTATGAAGACTTCTAAAAAACAACAAAATGCAAACGCTGCAAGACAACATGTATACAGAAAGATTTCTTAATTAATACAACAACACTGCAGGTTTATTCCCTTCATAGAAACGACTCCTTAAAATAATCACTGTACCAGTTAACTCCCTTCAAAGAGAGAAAAACCCAAAACAAAAAACTCAAACACCAAAACCAAACAATCTTCATGACAATTAACTCCCTTCATCACAAAGACGTCTAATAATAAGACAATCACGCTCCCAGTTAACTCCCTTCTCCACTCCCAGTGACTATATAGCAAAAAAAACAACAACAACACAAAACACAAACACACTCACACACAAACAAACCAAAACAAAAAACCCACGAAAAAAACCAAAATGACAATTAACTCCCTTCATCATAAAGACGTCTGAAGACAATCACGCTCCCAGTTCACTCCCCCTTCCCTTCTTTTTCTTTCTCTCCCCTCCCTCCCACCCACTGTGCCGTGTGTGTGTGTGTGTGTGTGTGTGTGGTGTGTGTGTGTGTGTGGTGTGTGTGTGGTGTGTGTGTGTGTGTGGTGTGTGTGTGTATAGCATGGTGACTTCATAGCCTGCCAGCCTGGCCTGCTAGCAATGCAGTCTCTGCCTGCCTAGCCTAATACATAATGCTATCTGGCAGAAAACAGGCTTCGTCCCCTGCAAAGAGTCAATTTCCTCTCGGTGTCAAGTTCCATGTAGCACTTGGCCAACTGAATGGCGAAGGATGTTACGTCACGGCTGATAAATGACATCAGCGGCCAGGCCAGGCCAGGGACAGGCCAGGCTAGACCAGGCCATACCAGGCCAGGCCAGGCCACACGTCCCACAAGTATGGCGGGCGGAGACTAGGCCTACTAGACAGGCCCAGTACAAGTTATAGTCCTTGGGAAGGCTGACTTGCAGGCAGGAATGAGGGGTTGGGGGTGGGGGAAGGTGGTCATTGCCTGGCAGAGTTCCTCTGGCATCTACTAAGCCTAAGGCCTTTCTTTACCTTTTGCTTCTTCAGCTACTGCAGTTGGTTTAAGTCCAGGAGACTTGTAGGCCTAATGTTGTAGTGACAGTTTTGCTGTCTCGTCACACTGTTCTCTGCGAACATTATATTTATATAATGTGGATTTTTTTTTTATATCTTTAGCTGCTTTAATTTAGAAAACACACAATTTGAGATTGTTGCGTGCGTGCGCTAGTGTGGTTGAATAGCGTGTTGTGGATTTAAAAAAAGAAAAAGAAAAAAGATTATTGACATTTGTTAACAGTGAAAGATGTTCCGAAAAGTAGAAGACAAAAAAGTAGCGGTAGGAGAGAAAGGGGATGGGGGTGGGGGTGGAAGAGAACAAGAAAGCGAACAAGGAGGAGAAGGACTACGATGACAGAGGAAGAAGCGGAAGGGGGGGGGGGGGGGACGGGAGGGGGGGGGGGGGAGGCAGACACACAGACAGAGAGAGACAGAGGGAGAGAGACAGAGAGGGAGACACAGACAGGCAGACACAGACAGACAGAGAATGTTGCAGAAAATAGCTAGAATTGTGCATGTGTAATGTACAGTTAAGAAGTCTATGGAAAAATATCCTGTTTTTCTACATGTAGGAATGTACGCTTCAGATCCTGTTGTCGAGATCTTTACTCGTGAGGTCTGTAAGACAGCAGTTTTGACAAGTCATTTTGTTTCTTAGGCAGTGTATGTTTTCCAGACTATTCACACATTTCTCAGTATTTATGTAGCTTCCTTATTATCGTGATTGACATAGCAGACGGGGTTTATTTTTTCAAACGAGCTTCAACATTTAAAACTAGGCATACCAACAATTCTTCAATCGTTTATTCCTGCCGTAACAGTAGCTACCAATTTCGAATGCACACATACACGTGATAAGAATAATTACTACAAGACTAGACAATGCTCAGCGTCATCGCTCTTGCTCATGTGTAAACCTAGCCTTTAAAGGCTTGATTTGCAAGTCATTAGCTTCTCTGTTATTCATATCTGTGTACTGTTTTCAGTCACTGCAGACTTCTTCACACACAAAAAATCGGGCTGCTCTTCCCGCCACAAGAGCAGTGTCAACCATTTCTTAAAAATATGTTTCTTGAGTTTTTGTTTCAAAATAAGACTAACTTGTTTTCTATAGAGTTTTGCCAAGAACAACTCACTTTGCTGCCTTGGGTTCTTTCACTTGTACTTCATGTATGCTACACACGGGATCTCAGTTTATTGTCCCCTCCCAAAGACTAGCACACAGATCACCACCCAAGATGTGCTGGACAGAAAAAAAAATTCGGATTCAAACAGAGATGGGAAGAAATTTTAGGAGATTTTTTTCTTTCCTCGACTAAAGCTTCGAAGTTCATCAATAGGGAGAATTTTGCGATTGCGACTCTCCCCCCCCCCCCCCCCCCCCCCCCACTATCCCCCACTCCCACTGCCATCCCCCCCCCCCCCCCCCCCCCACACACACACACACCACCACCACCACCACCATCAAATTAGGTAGCTGTATTTCGACTCGGGGAAAATTTTAAGTCAAGTCAAGTCAAGTCAAAAACGCTTTAATTTCATCCCACGAAGGGCAATTACAGGATGGAACGTGATATTAAGTCATGATCGTCCGTCTGATGACAGACATAGCATGGCTGGAAGTGGAGCTTGACAAGTGATGACCGCTCCGTGGAACTTCTCACCTGTGCAGCAGGAAGGCAGGCAGGCAGGCAGGCAGGCAGGCTGTCTGGCCGTCAGGCTGTCAGGCA
>CM054151.1:26406019-26426019 GCA_028751875.1 Rapana venosa | reverse complement strand
CCCCCCTGCCTCTCAGCCTAGCCCTTTCCTTTTGGCTTATCAAGTGAAGGGCTGTGTGTGCCTCTTCCTTCCAACCTCCACCTTCAATTTTACAAATTTCTCTTGTCAGTCTTCTACCCCTCTGTCCCTCCCTGTCACCCCTTCTCTACGCCAATATCCCTCTCCTACCCCCTCTCCCCCCTCCTCTCCCCTCCCTGGACAGAAGAAGGGAGACCAGGCAGAAAAAAAATAGGAGAAGAGAACTCTCTCTTGCGGGTTGGTCCTGCCATGGGCAGAAGGGAGAGCAATCTCGTTAATTGCCCGGGCCACAACTCAGTTTGGCGTTTGTGGCGTAAAGGTTGCGACCTGGCGGTGTCTTCTATTGTCTGAGGGGGCTGTGACAGGAAGGAAGGGAGGGAGAGAGGTTCTAAACACCACGGACAGTCTTGTCTCCCCCGTCACTAGTGCAGCCATGTAGTACAAACACCCGTCTGACCTGCTGCTGCTGCTGCTGCTGCTCAGTCATGTCCCATGTAGAGGGAAGAAGAAAACGACATGGGGTCATACTTTTTGTTGGACGGGAATATTCACCACCACACATTGTATACGAAAGACTTTATAGAAAACTACACAGCCTGCCATAACCGCCTTTTAATAAGTAAGCTAGTAAGATTTTCATGGTGATACAAAGTCTAATGTCATTTAAAAAAAATACGCTTGATTGATTGGGATACGGCATTGCTGAAGCTTTGATGTAGTCATTTTATCATGGAGGGTTCAGGGGGGGAAAAGAAGCTAAATCTAATCTTTAGCAAGATCTCAGTCAGCATAAGCTGATCTTGTTCGAGAGTGTGTTCGATTCTCTCTTTGTTAGATTAAAAGCAAGTGTCAATAAACCCGTTGTGATTTATTATCGTGCAAGTTATTCAGATCGATTGAAAAACCGCAACGCACCCGAGACGATCTACTTTGAGTTTGCGAGAAGTTTTAAAATGATTGAATTTAATACCTTTCACTTTCAAACCACCTCTAAGTTTCCGTGCGCCTCTTCCTCTCCTCTCTCAATAAAAAGAAAAGGAAATCATATCTCTCTCTCTCGAGTGACGTGACGTGACGTGACAGTGGCTCAACTAAAAAGGCATAACCGAGAATGGCAGAACCTGCAGAAACAAACCGATAATGGCACAACCTCAAGAGATTGACTGGGGAAAAATGGCATGTTCTTCAGATAGTGTCGCTACATTAGAGCCAAACCAGATTACCTCCTTCTGTAGGCGCTCTGGAGATAACCTGGTTAGGCTCTAATGTAGCGAATTATAAAAGTGGCATAACCAAGAGAGACAACGTTACAATGGCACGATTTACAGACACAGACTCTGACAATGGCATCAATTGAGGAAACGGATTGTCACAACCACAACAGATTGAGATAATATAGACTGTGACAATGGCTGAACCTAAAAAAAAAAAGATAGATTTGTTGCAATAGCACAACAGAGAGTGAGTGAGAGAGAGAGAGAGAGAGAGAGAGAGAGAGAGAGAGAGAGAGAGAGAGAGAGAGAGAGAGAGGAGAGAGAGAGAGAGGAGAGAGAGAGAGAGAGAGAGAGAGCGCTTGGCGATGGCACACTCCAGACTATGACAATGGCACAACCTGAAGAAACAAACTGTGATTATGGTGGTAACACTCGAAATGACAGCCTTTGAACGCTTGCCACAACTTAAGAGACAATGATACAAGAAGGTAGATACCAATACTATCATCAAATCAGTAAAAGATCCATTATTACAATACCGTAGACTATCAGCATCTCTACCATACTGTCCATCATTGATTGCATATATGAATATTTCAAGAAATAAATGTAATGCCGTGTAAAACATTCTCCCTTACTGGAAAATGTTAAGCTTTTTTTTTTTTTTAATCCAACACAACACGAAGGAAACACTATTCTCCCTCCCACAGAGAACTAGCAAAGCAATGACAGCTTTGGGATTTGACCCAAAGAGACCCTGGATACATGTTCTGCAAAACTGTTTGGTCATTACTGCTTATCTTAAAATTTGTTTGGTATTGTTTTTGGCTTTTCTTACATTGATATCATTACCATCCCTGATATACCCCTTTATATATATGTATATATTTTTTAAATCACTAAGTTTTTTCCACCCAAAGTAAGCCTTTATAAACCCCTCTATGGGTAGAGCAATACCTGGACTTTTCAACATGTGCATGCTTGCCATTTGCACTTTCACTATCGCCAAAGTAAATAAACCACATTCCTATAACAGAGAGAGAGGTCTGTGAAAAAAAAGGCACAGACTGATTAATGCTGGCTGACTGATAGTCTCACAATAAGTGTTGTCTGTAAACCCTGGCCACTGCAGGAGACTGATAAAGACAACCTGCAGAAGAAATGGTGGAACAGTAGCAGCGAAGTAAAAATAAATGCTCCTGTGATAGGAACAAAAATGCTACTGACGTGCCAAAAAATGTGTTTGCTATTTGGACAACACACACACACACCACACACACACACACACACACACACACACACACACACACACACACACACACACACACACACACAACACACACACACACACACACACAATCATGAACTAAGTACTGCAGTAGAGGCGAACGTTCAACTTTTGGGTTTTTCTTTCTTGCATTCTCTTGAAAGAGGATAATGGCGACTATGCTATGGAGATTATGTTTTGGTTTTGGTTCTTTTTTGTTGTTGAGATTTCTGAACAGTTTGTTTGGAATCAAATTTGGCAATAATATTACGGTAGTAAGACAGCTCTTTTCGTGCTTTAGGTTGGTTAGTTGGTAGGTAAGTTGGCAGGTTGGTTGGCTGGTTGGCAGGTTGATTGGTTGGTTGGTTGGTTAAAAAAAATTCTTTTATATCGAGGATAATGAAATAAGCACTTATGTGCTTTTTTAACATCCAGTCCCCATTTAGTTGATTGAGTGTCACTTGGCCACAAATGCAATAGAAGAAGGACAATAAGAACAAAAAAAATGTAGAGGAGGAGGAGGAGGAGGAGGAGGAGGAGGAGGAGGAGGAGGAGGAGAGGGAAGATGATGATAGTAATGATAATGAAGGAAGAGGAGAATGTTTTACTTACATATTTGACTTTGATCAAGAACCACAAAATGAATTTTGCAAATAACAAAAAATGGCCAAGTTTCTGTTTCCGCAAGTACTATTCAATTTCAAAAACTCATCATAAAAACAATTTATCACTACCCCTCCCCCCATTCTCTTCCCCCCCCCCCCCCCCCCCCCCAACACCCAAATTAAAAACTCCACCTTTCCTTCTATTACCCCACCTACAAACACATAACATTCGCCTACTAAAGTATCTCCTCAAAACTTAAGACTCTACCACCCAGCATTCCCCATATAACACAATCTATGCAGACGTCCACCAAAAGTTCACCATTTTGCAGTTTTACACTGGGGCTGACATCAGATCCCGTGTCAGGCGGAAACAATGGCGGCAATCAAACCCTTCACAATGATCTTTCCCTTCTCGCTTCTCCCCACCACCCTGCTGGCGACTGACTTTTGCGCACAGATAATTGCCAGGCCGCTTGATTGTCCGCAGTCAATTAACAACTGCCGAAAACAGCCGCCACTCTCTCTCTCTCTCTTGGAGAGAAGCTTTCAGAGAAGCCTTCTAAGCTGCAGGGACGAGAGAAGTGGCTTGGAGGTCCATTCTCTTTCAGACCAAGAGGCCGGTAACCCACTCGGGAAGAGACGTCTTTATGGGGAGAAGCCACTAACTATACTGCCAGTTTTCATCCTCCCATCCTTCCTTCTCCCCCCCACTTCTGCTTGCCATATTCTGGTGATTAGCATAGCCGGTAACTGTGGTTCTCTTTTTTGCGTTCCGAGTTGGACGCGTACAACCCATTCTTTCAACTTTGAAAGCTTTCAATGTCTGTGGGCAAAATGCCATACATAAAAAAGTGGAATTTAACTTTGTGGGGTGGGGGAAAAAGAGTAAGGTTTTCTTTTTTATGTCTGTCATTCGGGAAGAGATAACTGTATTGGCATTCCTTGTACTTAGTGTGGGTCTGCGCTTGTAATCACCATTTGGATTCGGCTTTATCTGCTTCCTCTGATGGTACACTTGTGGCTGCAGCTTCATCTGTGTTTCCAAATTTGTGGGAAACAGTTTGCTGTAATTTGTGTGTGTGTGTGCGAAGATGGAGTTAAGAGCTCAGGTAAAATTAAAAAAAAAAGAATTGAATAGCTGTAATTACAAACTGGAACATACACACAATTTTTCACCCAGGCTAACACCTTTTGTCAGTTCAATTAATATAAGGCCAAGGTCTACATCACAATATGGTTTGAAATGTTATGTTGATGTTATTTTCAGCTATGACAGGTCTTAACATAATAACCTACGTTCTCCTTCAAAGGAGAGGGGAAAATATCCTCTGAAGTCAGAGTATGGCTTCCTATATAGCAAAGGTCTCGAAAACAGTCATGCCTGCATATTTCTCATCCATTGTGGTACTTACGGTCCTACAGTGAATTTCAGGTTGGATGAGTGAGACAGGGTGCATATGCTGGGTGATTCCGGGAATGTTAAGCTGGAGAAGGAGCAAGAACAACAAGAAGAAGAACAACAAGAACAACAACAAGAACAACGACAGCATTAACATTTGCTTTATCCTCAGACACACAGTCTTTACGCCACGAATCCAGCAGCAACCTCCACCCCCTCCCCCCTCCTCCCTCCCCCAGACAATTCTCTGCCTGACAATTTCAGATTCCTTTAGTGCCAGCACAGCACTCGTCTTCATCATCCTTCTTATCCAAGCTATTTCCCTGTCTCTGCTTCTTTTATCTGTCTCTCTGTTTGTCTGTCTGCCTGCCTGCCTGGGTTTCTGCCTGCCTGCCTGCCTGCCTGCCTGCCTGCCTGCCTGTCTGCCTGCCTGCCTGCCTGCCTGCCTGCCTGTCTGTCTGCCTGCTTGTCTGCCTGCCTGTCTGTCTGTCTGTCTGCCAGTACTCTCCTCTCGTCTTCATCATCCTTATTCAAACTATTTCCCTGTCTCTGTTTCTTTTATATGTCTGTCTTCCTGCCTGCCTGTCTGTTGTCTGTCTGTGTGTCTGTCTGCCTGCCTGTCTGCCTGCCTGTCGGTCTGTTTGCCTATCTGTCTGTCTGCCTGCCTGCCTGTCTGTCTGTCTGTCTGTCTGTCTGTCTGCCAGGACTCACATTTCGTCTTCACAATTTTTCTTGTCCAAGCCTGAGTTTCCTCTATGTCTCTGCTTCTGTCTTTCTGTATGTCTGTCTGTGTCTCTGTCCACTTGCCTGCCTGCCTGCCTGTCTGCCTGCTTGAATTTTCTCTATGTCTATGTCTCTGCTTCTGTCTGTCTGTCTGTCTGTCTGTCTGTCTCTCTGTCTGTATCTCTGTTTGTCTGCCTGCCTGTCTCTCTGTCCGCCTCTCTGGAGTCTTCCTGCCTGAAACTTTCATCTCGCCCTCACCATCTTTCTTATCCATGCGCGAGTTTTCTTTATGTCCCTGTCTCTGCTTCTGTCTGTCTGTCCCTCTGTCTCTCTGACTCTGTCTCTCTCTATCTCTCTCTGTCTCTCTCTGTCTCTCTCTGAATCTCTCTGTCTCTCTCTCTGTCTCTGAATCTCTCCCTCTTCTCATGTCTCTGTCTCTCTCTCCCTCCCCTTAGCACTGCTCTTCACTCACCCCCTCCTCCCTCCCCACCTACCCCCCCCCCCCCCCCCCCCCCCCCCCCTCCCAACAACAGGGAACCCGCATCCTGCCATCAGAAGCAGACGTGACTAGGCCAAAAGATCAGGCGACAGCCGCGTATTGGTCGCTGTCCCTAATGGGGGGTCAATTTGTTCCTAAACACTGTCCCCCTCCCCCTCTCCTCCCCTCTTTCCTGTCACGGCCTCCCTCCCCCCTCCTCTTTCTGATCGTCTGCACTTTGACATCTTCTTGTGGAAGCTCTCTCACAGACGATCCAATTTAGCCGCCCTTCCCTATCGATCTCTCTCCTGGTGTCGGGTCCTCTCTCTCTCCTCTGTTTTTGTGTCGTGTTTTTTTTTTCTTTCTCTTTCTCTCTCTACTCTTCTCTCTCTCTCTCTCTCTCCTCTCTCTCTCTCTCTCTCTCTCTCTCTCTCTCTCTCTCTCTCTCTCTCTCTCTCTCTCTCTCTGTCTCTCTGTGCTCCTTTGCCTGTTGGTTAGTTCTTTTCTTCCAGGTCTTCTTCTTTCAGTCTTCTTCTGACTTGTTTCTTTCTTTCTTTCTGTTTCTCTTCTTTTTTTGTTTGTTTGTTTGTTTTGTTTGTTTGTTTGTTTGTTCGTTCGTTTGTTTGTTTGTTGTTCGTTCGTTTGTTTTTTGTGTTGTTTGAACTTTTTAAAAATTCTTCTTGTTTCTTGTTCTTGTTTCTTGTTGTTGTTGTTGTTGTTGTTCTTCTTCTTCTTCTTCTTCTTCTTGTTTCTTGTTTCTTGTTCTTGTTTATTCTTGTTGTTCTTGCTCTTGTTCTTCTTCTTACTTCGTCTTCTTATTTCTTTCTTTCTTCATTCCTTCCTTCTTCCTTTCTCCATATTCTTCTTGTTCTTGATTCTGCTACTCATTGTTCTTCTTCCTTCATCTTTTTCACCTCCTTCCTCCCTAGCCCTTCATCATCATCATCATCATCATCATCATCATCATCATCATCACATCATCATCATCATCACCCACCACCACCACCACACCACCACCACCACCACCACCAACCACCACCACCACCACACTATCACCATCATCTTCTTCGTCGTCGTCCTCTCATCGTCATCATGTCCTCCTCCTCCACCCCCTTCTTTTTCTTCCTCTTTTCCTGCCCTTATGACAATTTTTTTTAAATCGACCTTACCCTTTTTCTTCCTCTGGCATCAAAGTCTTAACATTGAAAAAAAAAAGTTATGCTGAAAGTCGTAGTGCTATAATTATTACTAAAACTATAGCAGTTTGTTTAATACGATGCATGTAAAGAAGACATTTCAACATTTCCTGACGATGTCATCTGTCTAAGTTTCTATCATATTCATTCATCATATATATTTTCGATTTAAAATATTGCTTTCAAATATTGTTTTCCTTGATGACTACTGCCAGTTTCAATCATTGTAGTATTACGTGAATTACAAGATACAACCTTTATTGTCCACTTACATAATGATGAGAAGAAGAAAAAATATCTAAAGCGTTTTGCTAAGGCGTTTCCTTGGTGACCGAGAGAATATTCTGTAGGGACTGATATTTGACCAACTCAACAAGGAAGAGCACAGTTGACACACACCACAGAGAAGAACTTGGAAGGGCAAATCTTTGTTTCACCCCCAGACGTGACGGCTAATGGCAGTCAGCAGTCTCTCACCATCATCCCCCCTCTCTTCCTCATTCCTCTACACCCCCCCCCTCCCCCTCTATCCCCCCACTTCCCTCGTCCCCCCCCCCCCCCCCCCTCCCCCCAAAACTCTCGACAATCCAATATTAACCTCCCACATGCTTGCCTTCCGCAGAAAGCAACTCCATTTCGCCTTCCCAGGAGACACCCGCGCGAAGGAGTCACTTCCTGATTGTCTCCCCGTGAGGTGACAGTCTGACAGAGTGATTCCCCTTGAACAAACGGACTGTCAAGCCAATGTGTGCGGGCAGGCGGAGCCAATAAGCAAACTGGTGGAAAACGGCTAGCCAAACAGCCAGCGCCCGTACCGTCCCCTCCGTCCCTCCCCACAAGCCATCCATCCATCCATCCATCCATCCAAGCCTGAGGCCAAATGAGCATCAGAGCAAACTGACTCTCCGACATTATCACGGAGATAGGAGACAGTGAGGGAGAGCAGGGAAAGGGTTAAAGACGACTAAACAATGATGTGAGTTTAGAGACTCCCAGACTTTAGAGGTCGTGGTCAGGTGGTCATGTTGGTGTGTCTTCATAGGGTCAGTGGTGTCGTAGGGATGGGAAGGGGGGTGGGGGGAAGGGGGTGTTGAGAGGGGGGGGGAGAAAAGTTTGACCGAGTTGTTGGCCCCTGACTGTTTTGGGGATCTGGTGAGATTACAGGCGGTGAAGATACTGGTTTAGTGTTTGTTGGTCAAGGGCAAGATTTTGGATTTTGATAGAGATAGGACAGACTCCCTTTGCACACACGTACGCGCGCGCGCACGCACACACACACAACATACAGAGAGAGAGTTCTGAAATGGATTTTATTCACAAAGCAGCCACAGCCCCATACATTAGAGGGTTGCTGAACAAATCCATGATTAATACAAAGAAATACACGGTAAAGGACATCTGTTACAAACAAAATTTTATACAGACAGCCAGAAACTTAAGACCTTGTCAAAATATATATTAAAAACCAACAACAAACAAAAAACATCAATTAAAAACTTCAAACTTCATAATATTTTTATTTTATTTTGAAGGGTTCGCATCAATGTTAAGCTAAATTGCGAATGGTATGAGAACTGTTAAAAGTAGTACACAGATTTTAAACGCATCAGGCTGTGTAATATGTTTTGTGCACACACACACACACACACACACACACACACACACACACACACACACACACACACACACACACACACACACTGACCATTCTTCTCCAATCTCCCTCTACCTCCATAAGTCACACAGACACCGCCTACTTTTAAAAGGGGAGGATGACCAGAGATAGAGACAAGACACTTGAGACGGAAAGTCCGACAGTCAAACACAGACCTGTGTGTGTGTGTGTGTGTGTGTGTGTGTGTGTTGAAGGCATACACACCTCCGCTCTGTCTAAAGGCTTCAAGTGTTCGGTTATTCCCAAGGATCCTCTCTCTCTCTCTCTCTCTCTCTCTCCTCTCTCTCTCTCTCCTTTCTCTCTCTCTCTCCTCTCTCTCTCTCTCTCTCTCTCTCTCTCTCTCTCTCTCTCTCTCTCTCTCTCTCTCCTCTCCACGTGCTGTGGTAAGACATGATCTGCATTAAGCCCATGTATAAACATCATCGCCTGACGGATAAGCATGACCATTTTTCAAATCCCATGGCGATTCCAAAATGGGGATTTATAAGTGAGAAACTGGTGGATAGTGTTTTAGGTAAGGACAGAGTTATTGCCAGGATGTTGATGTGGTTTTGTATGACTTTCTAACTCGAGAGGCGGGGTGGGGGTGGGGGTGGGGTGGATTAGATGGGTGAAAGAGGAAGGCTACAGTGTGTGTTTCGCAGATAGTGCACTTTACTGATGAAGATACCTGATCGACAGAGAGAGAGCAAGAGAGAGAGAGAGAGAGAGAGAGAGAGAGAGAGAGAAGAGAGAGAGAAGAGAGAGAGAGAGAAGAGAGAGAGAGAGAGAGGAGAGAGAGACAGACAGACAGACAGAGAGACAGACAGACAGACATGCAGGCAGGCGGCAGTCAGGCAGACAGACAAAACAGATAGAGACAGAGAGAGAGACAGGTAGACACTGACAGACAGTAACCCAGAATGAAACAGAGCATAAGAAATAAACAGGACCAGATGTAGAGAGAAGATAGAAGCCTAAGAGTAAACGGAAAGCTATTCTTTTTGACGATGACACGCACGACAAGGCAGCACAGAAGATGATAAATCGTGAAAATACAATTAAGTTGATAACACTTGGTTTTTTTTGTTTGTTTCAGACAGACTGTCACAACACAACGCCTGGCAACACTACGGACAGACAGACAGGAATTGGGTTGTTGTTTTCTAGGTTTGTTTTGTTGTCGGTTGATCAATTTTGGTTTTTTGTTTGATTTTTTAACAAAAACTTTATACTCTTCAATATTAGATATGAGTTCATCTGCCAGGCTTATTCCGTATTCTGAAAATCTTAGCACTGATTGTCATACCCACGGAACAACACAGGTTCATAATTGTGTATCACGAGGGGAAGAAAGGAAAGAAAGGGAAGGGTCTGTCTGTATCGTGTAGACGCAGCGAGGAGTGGGAATATTTTGATACTCATGCTTTTCATCTTTGAACGGACAGCAAAACCAGAACAGTTCCTTTTTTCTTCCCCACATGGGGATGCCGGTAGGGGCCCGTCAGTATAAATAGCATCCTTACATTCTGAAAATTCTGTGCGAGGAATTATCTCTTTTCTATCCGCTCTCTTTGTTTCTGCCTTGTTCCTTTTGCCCCTGTCACACGCTTCCTTGCTTGTTTTCTGCCTTCTTGGTCCATTCTCCAGCCTTTTTTTTCTCCAAGAAAAATAGCTCTCTCCCACACATGTGCTGGGTCTGACTTGTCAGCTGCTTAACGGCAGTACAACGCATTTTCGCTCATTATCATGACAGACAACAGCAGTTGCTGTCTGAGCGTTCTACGACGACGACGACGAAGAAGAAGAAGAGCAGGTCTTTTAATGTTCTGATGTCCTCAAGTACGCAGACCACCCAGAAAGAACTCAATGGCTGACCAAAAGGAGTGGTCTGAATACATGATAATTATCGCCATAGGAATGGATGTGAGTGAAATCGGATTTAGCTAGAGAATGTCTCCTCTGTCCTAAAGAAAAGTCTCCGTAACTCATCCCACAGTTGATAGGCAGGACTTAAGGCACTCCTGTTTCTTTCTCATCGTAGTCTCTGTCTGGACAGTCTATTCAGTCCAGTCTATTCTGTACAGTGTGTGTAATCCTCCTTGCCAGTTCTGGGGTTTTTTCCCCCTCAATCCAGTCTTTGTGGACGTGAAAAACATGTCTGTTAGTCATTGTGCTACTAGAAGGTCGTCCCTCACACTCCCTAGACGACTGTCTTTCTTTATTATGTGAGCCATGTTGTTAATCTCTGTCTCTGTCTGTGTGTGTGTGTGTGTCCCCCACCCCACCCCACCCCAGACAAACACATGTATTTAGAGGACAAAAAAAAACAACAACACGCGAGTGTTTAATCATTATCCTCAAAAATAAACAAATAAATAAATAAATAAAACACCCACAAACACAACACACACACACACACACACACAAGCCACCACATAATAAATTAAATAAAACATGCAATCACACAAACACAACACAAACATCAAACACAAACAACACACACACAATCACACACCACACAAACACACACAAACACACACACAACACACACACAGCACACAGCCACACACACACAAAGCGGGCTGCGGGGAGGCATCAGAGTCAGAGGTCGGGTGTTAATACTGTTGCCCTACCTCACAAGCTCTGATGTTAGCCTAGCTAGCTCTGTCCTGGTCTTCCTTGACTCCTCTGTCCCCTGTCCTGCTATCATAAAAAAAAAATAAAAGAAAAGAGAAGACAAGAAACAAGACAAAAAAGAGAGACAAAAAAGAAACAAGAGAGAAAAGAAAAGAAGTAGAAGAGAAGAAAAAAAAAAGAAGAAAGGAAAGGGAAGGGAAAGACAGAGAAGAGAGAGAGAGAGGAGAAAAGAAGCAAAGAGGAGAGAGAAGAGAAGACAAAAGAGCAGAGAAAGCAGAGAGGGAGAGAAGAGACCCAAGAAGAGGAGAAGACAAGAACAGAGAGAGAGACAGGAGAGAGATAGATGACACAGACAAACAGACAGGAACAGTAGAAGAGAAGAAGAAAGAAAGAGAAGAAAGACAAGAGAAGAGAAGAGAAGAGAAGACAAGAGAGAGAAGAGAGAGAGAGAAGACAAGAAAAGAAGAGAGAAGAAGACAAGAGAAGAGAAGAGAAGAGAAGACAGAGAAGAGAAGAGAAGAGAAGACAAGAGAAGAGAAAGAGAGAAGAGGAGAGAGAGAAGACAAGAGAAGAGAAGAGAAGAGAAAGAAAAGAGGAGAAGAGCAAGAAGAGAAAGAGAAGACAAGAAAGAGAAGAAAAGAAGAAAGAGAAGAAGAAGACAAGACAAGAGAAGAGAAGAGAGAGAAGACAAGAGAAGAGAAGAGAAGAGAAGAGAAAGAAAGACAGAGAAGAGAAGAAGAGAAGAAGAGAAAGAGAAGAGAAGAGAAGAGAAGACAAGAAGAGAAAGAGACAAGAGAGGAGAAGAGAGAGAAGACAAGAGAAGAGAAGAGAGAGAAGAGAAGAGAGAAGAACAGGAAGAGAAGAGAAGAGAACAAGAGAAGAGAAGACAAGAGAGAAGACAAGAGAAGAGAAGAGAAGAGAAGACAAGAGAAAGAGAAGAAAGACAAGAGAGAGAAGAGAAAAGACAAGAGAAGAAAGAGAAGAGAGGAGAAGACAAGAGAGAAGAGAAGGAGAAAAAGAGAAAGAAGAGAAGCAGAGAAGAAAGAAAGAGAAGAGAAGACAAGAAAGAGAAGAAGAGAGAAAGACAAGAGAAGAGAAGAGAAGAGAAGACAAGAAGAGAGAGAAGAGAAGAGAAGACAAGAGAAGAGAAGAGAAGAGAGAAGACAAGAGAAAGAAGAGAAGAAAGAGAGAGAAGAGAGAGAAGACAAGAGAAGAGAAGAGAGAGAAGACAAGAGAGAAGCAACAGAAGAAAGAGAAGACAAGCAAGACAAGAGAAGACAAGAGAAGAGAAAGAGAGAAGACAAGAGAAGAGAAGAGAAGACAAGAGAAGACAAGACAAGAGAAGACAAGAGAAGAAGGAGAAGACAAGAGAAGAGAAGAGAAGACAAGAGAGAAGTCAAGAGAAGATAAACAAGAGAAGAGAAGACAAGCGAGGAAGATAAGACAAGAGAAGAGAAGACAAGGAAGAGAAGAGAAGAGAAAGAAACAAGAGAAGAGAAGAGAAGAGAAGACAAGAGAAGAGAAGAGAAGAGAGGAGAAGACAAGAGAAGAGAAGAGAAGACAAGAGAAAGAAGAGAAGACAAGCGAAGAGAAGACAAGACAAGAGAAGAGAAGAGAAGAGAGGAGAAGACAAGAGAAGAGAAGAGAAGACAAGAGAGAAGAGAAGACAAGACAAGAGAAAGAAGAGAAGAGAAGAGAAGAGAAGAGAGGAGAAGACAAGAGAGAAGAGAAGAGAAGACAAGAGAAAGAAGAGAAGAGAGGAGAAGACAAGAGAGAAGAGAAGAGAAGACAAGAGAAAGAAGAGAAGAGAAGAGAAGACAAGAGAAGAAGAGAAGACAAGAGAAGAGAGGAGAGAGGAGACAGCAAGGGGATGGTTGGAGAGAGCAGTACAGCCCTCTCTCTCTCTCTCTCCCTGGCTCTCAGCCCCATTGGGGGCGGGCAGTGAATGGCCCTGTTGACTGCTATGATGAATGCCCTGGCTGGCTATCAGGCCTGTCCCTCTTCACTGGGGACAGGGACCTTATTAGATTGCGGGGAGGCCTCATCCGTTTGATTAGCTCCGCCTGTCACAGTCACAGCCACAGCCACAACTCTTTCTTGGCCAGGCTAGTAGGCTAACTGGGGTGGGCTCCCTCTTACTGCTGTTCTTTTGCCTGTTTCCACCCTCCCGGTGGGAGGGGAAAATGAGACTCCCCTCCCCTTTAGATTTGTGTACAGGGTGTGTTTTTTGGTTGTTGGTTTGTGCTAGTTTTATCTTTTTTCGATTCCGACTGTCTCGATTTTTGTTTTATGTGTGCTTTTTTGTTGTTGGTCTTTCTGATCTTTCTCCATCCTCTTTCCTTAAACCATCATAACTCCTTCCCCCTTCTCTCTCGCTGAACAGTGGAAGTCAAGTAAAAGTGATAATAAGTATTTGAAAAAGAAAGATAAAAACCAACTCTGTCCCTTCTCTCTGCCCTCAGTATCTGCAGAAACAATGAAGAGATGGTGACAATAACAAAATACCCAATAATATTGCTGCATCTAAACTAGTTCAGGCTTAGACAACTTAACATTTACATACTGGACACATTTACTACGATATGGAAACAGTTCTGAAGTTCAATATCGTGTCTTAGCCATGTTCTTTGTAAAAAGATTTGCTGACACACTAATTCACAGTTCATTGACTGCAAACTTCTCAAAAAGCTTCCCTGTGATGCATACACATTTACATGGATTCCTTTGTAACTATCGTTTACCACAATGCAATGAAATGGATAGCAAAAACATCACTGGCGTAGAAATTTGTGAGCTTGGGGGACAAGTGAAAGTTTCCTCTCTTGTAAACTAAAAAAACAAAAGTCAGAAAAGACAAAATAAACCAAAAGAATAATACCCAGTATAAGACTCGACGAAAGCAAAAAGTTTCTGTCTTGTAAAATGAAGAGGTAAAATCTATCAAAAAAACCCAAAACCTAATAAATTAATTAATTAATTTAAAAAAACCAAGACAAAAACAAACGAACGAAAGAATAGTAGCCCGGGGGTAAGACTTAACGTGAGGAACATCAAAAACCAGACCCAAGTCTCCCTCCCTCCCTCCCTGTGTGTGAGAGGCAGCTCAGAGCTGGGGGGGGGAGCCCTAGCAGATGCTTGAGTGTCGCAGAAGGCTGATTGATGGGCAGTTAACTCCGCCACTGCCCCACCGTCGCTATGCAGCCTCTAAGGACAGTGACGGCCGCTCATCAGATGGACTTTATGCCCATCACATTCAGGGTCAGGCCTCCCTGCCTGTCTGCTCTCTGCTCTCCGCTGCTGTCGCCCACATCCTCTGCTTGTTGGGTCATTTGTCATTCCGTTCACAGTCAGCCGTGACTGCCACCTTTTATTCTGAGGGCTGGTAGGGGGGTGGGGGTGGGGGGGGGGGGGGGGGGGGGGGGGAGTGCAGTGACAGAAGACTGGGTGATGAGGGGGTGGGGTGGGATGGGGTGGGGGTGGGGGGATCGGTCTATCCTGCACTTAGACTGCACTGCAGGATGGGCAATTCTTTCTTGTCTTTTATGTTTAAGGGGTTTGAACTGGCAACCTTCGGAGAGCTTTAGCATATGGTGGCTGTCATTTGGGCAATTACTTGCACATAACGTTTGGAGTGAATAAGTCAGTAGTAATAGTAATAGTAGTAATAGTAATAGTAGTAATAGTTATAAGCTTTTGTTTATGGAATGTCGACTCAAACGTAGGATTTGTTTTGTAGGTTGTAAACCGTGTTTTAGTTGTAATGAGGGCCCTAACGGGAACCTACACTGTCCTTAAAAGGGTACAAAAAAGTTACTAGCATAAAGTAGCCATGATATAGGTTGTTGGGGTTTTTTGTGTTGTTTTTTTCACTTGAGAAACTAATCTAGTAACTTTTTTTTCTTTCGTTACAGTTTTTGTAAGGAGTAACTTGTAGTTTTTCTGTTTATGTTTTGTCATGATTACCTTGATTTTGATATTCAAAACGACGTGTAGTTTAGAGGGAAACAATCGTATTCAAAGAGCCACCAGCTTGGTGCACTTGGCCGGTTTGTGCACGTTAGCCTCGCCGTGGGTAATCTGAGAAAATTACTGCCTCTTGCATATACCATTTTTATTTAGTTTTATTTAGATACTAGAAAAAATCTGATGCCATACAAAGCAAAAATCAAACAAACAAACCACAAAAAACCAACAATATATTTTTTTAAACTGTATCGACTATTAACAAACAATACAGTGTAAGGAAAGGTATTCATCAATGATTTTGTTATTCTTCATGTGTGCTCATTCAAGAAAAATTACGTCAATCCATTACATACTTTTTTTTTTGAGGCTACTGTAGGCAACACTGCTCCGACTTCAGATGATTTCTTTTTTCTCTCCTTTATAACGGAGAGTGAAGGTTATGCAAACAGTTTGCCATGGCTGAAAACAACATCAATGTAACATTTTAAGTAATAATAATAATAATAATAATAATAATGTATGGAATTTATATAGCGCTGAATCTTGTAAAACAACAAATAAAAGCGCTTTTTTTAAAATCAAGGATAATGGAATAAGCACTCATGTGCTTTTTTACACCCAGTCCCCGTGTGTATGCGGTTTTTTTGTAAATTTTGTCATCTGTTCCCACCGGCACACAATGGCCTACTCTTTCGAAAAGCGGAACAGGATTACCTGGCACTTGGCTTACATTCATAACTGGCAAAGCTTTTGGCCTGGGCCACTGTCTGTGCCTAGTACAACAAAATATCAAAACCTTCAGCTCTCTTAAAATTTTTTTTATAAAGAAACAATTGCGTCATTGTCTCTAATGGTTTACTTTTAAATCTGCATCTGTGCGTGACAGTGAAAAAAAAAGAAATTACGATCAGTCCCTCCCCCTAAATTCTCACCCAACCGTCCTCCGATCTCTTCCTTCCTTCCTCTCCTGTCCCCGAGCATGTTCTTTTCATGGAGCTCATCAAGAACTCAGCCACTAAGTGACAAACCCCGTTCAGGAAGACACACAGCAATTCATGTCTCATTCCTCCTCTTCGATCCATCCTCCTACTTGGTTGTTTTTTTCCCCCCTTCCACCCAACTTCCTTCCTCTCTCAGCTCTTCTTCTTTTCCCGGCCCCCTCCCCCATCCATCCTTCCACTTCCAGGCAAATACATGTTTCATACCACCCGCATAAGGCTTGCTGTTACCCAGGGTGGAAACGATGTGATGTGTCACAGACTGTTAATTCAGTGGGTCACAACGGTTTGCCCTGGAGCTTAACCTACGCCCTCTTCATGTTTCAAAAAGATCAATTTTGAGCTCGTTAATTTAAAAAAGAAGAGATATAAGCGCTTAAAAACAACCCTTACTTTTTTTTAAAAAGTTGACACGGACAACAGCCTAATGGATACGTCAATGCGCTTGTCAACTTAATGGTTTCGAGGTCACTGGTTTCTGGTTCGAATCTCAACGAAGCGAGATAGTATGGGGAAAGGTCTCCACGTGCTGCTTAGGTCGAGTTAAAATTACACGGAAATACCTCCCAAATAATTATACAGATACAAAAGACAGCAGATAGAACAAAACACATAAGGACAAATCTTATCAAAACTTATAATCATGAGACTTCTTATTGGGATCGGTTTGGTGCCATTTGCTGAAAAAGTGAAAGTTGCTATAGTACATGTATATCCTTTACGTGCTGTTTTCCTTCACCCACCAAACAAGGCATGACATATTAGCCCTCGTTACTTTCAGCAAGTGTGAACGTTTACCCAGAAGAATACGCTAAAAACCAATTTTCCTCCTAGGGGGAAAAAAACCCACCAACAAAACTTGCAACACTAAAGCTTAGCAACACAGGAACTAGGCAAATAGATTTTTATTTTAAACCATCGTCATTCCTTTCTCCAAAAACAACAACAACAACAACAAAAAAACCTTTCCAAAACAGACCTCCCTCCACCAAAAGTGATGCCGCGTTACACGCCAATCATTCAAGCAGACAGGAGAGCCAGGGGGGTAAGCAGACGACAGGGACACTGCGAAGAGGAGAGGATGGACACTGATGCACTGATCATGTACATACCCTGCCCCACCGCATCTGCCAAAGCAAGGTGAACAAATCCTGCCTTTGTCCATCCCATTGATCCTCTGGGGGGAATCCTCTTTGCAAGCAGTTCCTGATCAATGCTTTAATTTGTAAAGCTCATCTCTCTCTCTCACTCTCTCTCTCTCTCTCTCTCTCTCTCTCTCTCTCTCTCCTCTCTCTCTCTCTCTCTCTCTCTCTCTCTCTCTCTCTCTCTCCAGATCCAGTTAACTGAGAAGTGAACAAGCAAGCGGTTTTAAGTGGACAAAAAATAAATTTATGAAACAAGATAAACCTTTCAGTTAAAGACACAATCCACTGAATGATAACACAATAACAAAAACCCGATAGAACATGGAACTCCAAAATAAAACGAAACAACAACAGAAAGGAGATGCAGAGACAAACTACAAGATTAACTTAACACCAGCAGCAGAGATAGCAAACAGCGACAATAAAAGCATATATCAGCATGTGTGTGTGTGTGTGTGTGTGTACACGCGCGAGTGCACGTGCTGTAGTTCTGAAGAAAAAAAAATCTAAGAAAGGAAAGTTGAAATACAAAGCTATATAAACAAGGGGACTGGTGAAAAATTAATAAAGAATATACAGAAAACGTGTACCGAACAATAATATAAAATAATACAATACAATCTGATCTAATCTAATCTAACTGCAAGTGGATAATAATTGTATGACAATTAACTTTGAAGTAGCCAAATTGCTAATAGTTATTTATTTTATTCCGCTATTTCGAGGATAAAGGAATAAGCAGAATAATGCAAAACGTCGAGAAAAACCTTGACAAGAATGACACAAAGAAAGCTGTTAAAACTGTGGAAGATTTCAGGAAACAGACACGAAGTAACATCGGCATCACCGATGACAAAGTAACTAAAAAAATGGACAGAGTTCTGCTGTTAACCCTACAATAATCAGAGCAAAGATCTAAGTATTTAAAGAATACAAGAAGCTTCAGTTAAGAATGACTTTCCAATAGTCAGTGATAAAGCTGTAGCGTTAGTGAAGCCATGGGAAAAGGGTACGATTGCACACGTTAAAGAATCCGTGAAGAATTCACGGAACAGAGACAATCATTGACACTCTGATTGCTGTCTGCAATACCTTTTGCACAGGAAGGAAGTGGTTGAACATCATGGATTAAATTATTTGTTGTCACTCTTCCCAAGCAATCTAATTTATCATTAAAGAACTACCATACTTAAAGTTTAATCAGTCATGCCAGCAAAGTAGTGCTCAACATTCATTCCATAGTGTACATCCCCGAAGTCGCAATGAGAAGAAAGAAGATCAATTTACGGTTGATGGATAGACAGACAGTCAGACAGATACATAGACAGACAGACAGGCAGACAGACAGATAGATGTATGTTAGATGTTGTCGTATGATCGACGATGACCAAAAAACAGCAGAGACAGTAGCTGCGATTATAGAAATGGCATGAAATAATAAGTGAGACAGCCACAGATAGATTGACAGACAGAAATAGACAGATATAAATAATAGATGGATAGATAAATAGAAAATAGAAATAGACAGACAGACAGACAGATAGACAGATAATAGATGATGGATAGAATAGACAGACAGAAAACAGACATGATATAGACAGACAAAGTCAAAAGACAAATAATATAAATATGTAAAGAAAATAATAACAACACACCAACACAGCCACAAATAAATAATACAACAAAATACCACCACCCCACACAAAAAATACCCCCCCTAAAATTACAACCAACTTTAACCCCCAACCTTCATCTTTATTCTACGGTAAAAGACAACTCTCGCCGCAAACGTCCCGTAACCCTTCAAACCCGGAGCCATAAACAAGGGCAATAACCCCGCGGGACAAAGGGTTCCCGGAAGCGGCAATTAATGGCGCTATCATGTGACGTCTCCGACACACATCTTCCATTACCCAGAGGTAGAGAACACAGAGGAAGAAGGAGGAGGAGGAGGAGGAGGAATCTTCCAGACTGCCACACAGCGCATCTTTTCCAGAGCAGCGTTGTGTAACAGTGTGTGACATAGGGAGGAAGGAAGCTGCACAATGCTTGGCTAACAACGGCCGTCAGTGGCAATCGGACTGAAGAGGATCTTAGAATAGTCAAGTATAGTCAAGTAGAGTCAAGTCAAATTTTTATTTCCTGATGGTACGTTGAATAAGGAATGCATTTGCTTTTTTTTTTTTTTTTTCATCAAGCCATCTATCTAGGAACAAAAGCAACTTGATCAAGAATATCTAACTACATAGTATAATGTCACTGAAGATTGCTTTGGGTGAAGTTCCGGCTGCTTTGCTCTCCCTGGGGAGAGCGTGTCGCCACAAGAGCAGCGCCACACATGGTTTTTTCTTTTTTTTCTTTCTGTCTGCGTGTGTATTTTTTTGTCTTCTTATCTATGGTGATCGATGAGCTTCTGTCTAAAGATGGTGTCTTTTTTTTCATAATTATTAGAATTAAGTCCTTAATGACTGGTGTAGAATTTACACTGTTACACAATTTATGTGTCTCTTAGGCGGTTTTGTGGTGTGGCGAGTAATGATTGTGTGGCTTTAATTGTGTCAGTATAAAACAGTTCACTTTCCTTTTTTTCCCCTCTTACTTTTCATTTCTTCTGTTTTGTTCCCTTCTTACTTTCTTTTTGTCAAGTTTGTCTGATTTTGCCTGTTCTTTTTTGTGCTTTTTTCTCTATAGTTT
>CM054151.1:26393519-26401019 GCA_028751875.1 Rapana venosa | reverse complement strand
AGAGTAGGCCATTGTGTGCCGGTGGGAACAGATGACAGAATTTACAAAATCGCATACACACGGGGACTGGGATGTAAAAAAAAAAAAAAGCACATGAGTGCTTATTCCATTATCCTCGATATAAACAAAGAAATAATAAAAAAAATTATAAAAAAAAGAGAACATCTTGCGCACACGTTAGAAACCCATTCTCTCTTTCAAGAAAGCGTAGGCCATTGTGTGGTAAGTAGTAGGAAAGGATGACAAAAATGTTAGAAAAAACACACCAAAAAAACAGCAACAACAACAAAAACAAACCAAGCCCCACCCCCAACAACTCCCAAACTCACATGTACATAGGTGTCGTGTTTAGACGTTAATCCCTGAAGGCGAAATGCGGCTACCTTAATGGTGGGTGGAAAAAAACAACCCACCAACCGGTTGCATACGCAAAATTGAAAATCTCACCATTGGTGAGCCTCAGAGGAAAAAAGAAAAACAATTCTCACTCTGTTGTCTTTTTTTTTTTTTATAGACTCTCTCTCTCTCCCCCATCTCTCTCTCTCCTCTCTCTCTCTCTCTCTCTCATCCTCTCTCTCTCTCTCTCTCTCTCTCCTCTCTCCTCTCTCTCTCTCTCCTCTCCTCTACCCCCTCTCTCTGTGTGATATCTTTGGTTTCTTAAGTGATATTTTTTGTAACTGGGTTTTTGTTGTGCTGGTTGTGGTTATATAATAACATTTTTGTTTTTTGTGTGTGCTTTTCCTTCCTTTGTCTCACTAAAATACTAACAGTCAGCATTCAGCAAGCCCCTTCATGATAACGTGGTCAATGGCCTTTTTTGTGATAACCTTGAGTTCAAGTTCGATCTCTCTCTCTCTCTCTCTCTCTCTCTCTCTCCTCTCTCTCTCTCTCTCCTCGCTCATTCTCCTCTCTCTCCTCTCCTCAAGCCGCTCAATTTCAATGCTCATCCACCCCACCCCACCCCATTCCACCCCCCCCCCCCCCCCCCACCCCACCCCCCCTCCCCTTATGTGCGTGTCGATGTCTGCTTGTCTGTTCCTTGTCTCCCATCACTTGTTCACTTCATTAGGCTTTAGTGCCTCTGTCCCCTTTTTTTTACCACCACACCTCTTTACTTTACTAGAGGACAGTTACCGGACTCTCACCACTTCCGTCACCCGAGGAGGAAAGCACAACAAACCATTTCACAGTCACTTACACCTGAAAGAAGTGACGCCTCTTCGTCACCTGATAGGTGAAGAGTCATCCCTTTAATTAGCTCCCAGGACAGTACCCTCTCCCCCTCCTACGTTCTACCCTCTCCCTTCCCACCCACCCCACCCCCCACATCACCTTTTATCTCCCCCCTCCCCCCTATCCCATCCTCCCAGCATCTCGTCAGATAAGGTTACAGACGCTTCATCACTTGGTTGTCGATGGAGCAAAACAGGACACAGGGAGACAAGGTGGCCACTATAGCTTAGCCTAACAGTAACAGTATCTCGCTACAAGGGAAGCTTGGATATCTGCTGCCACTAGGCCTCTACAGGCTCTGGCTGGTATGGGGGTGGCATCGGACGGAGGATCATTTATCAAGATTGTTGTTGGTGCCAGTCTTTACCAGAAAGGCTGGTGGAAGCTGACTGGACTTACTTACGCTTGTAATAAAAGATGCTGTGTTTTGTTCCATATTGGAGAGAGTTTTGCGGGGTATTCCATCTACCCAAGCTGCCCTTAATAAGTAAAAGTATCTCTGGCGCGTTGAGGTCTACGGTTTGGCATCACAGATGCTAAGTAGATTACTGTCCAGAAGATACGGCATCAAAAGCATACGGAATAGTCCCAGAGTCCGTGGTGTCTCCTTGACCAAAGTGACTGACTGAACTGATTTTGTCTAGAATTTCAGTTTGGTAAGCACCCCTACTCCCTTCCTTGTATAAACCCCTTTCTCGCTTTCTTAACAGTGTCTTAATATATACTGACTGAACGGACATATGAAAACAAACAACAAACCAAAGAAAGACCTTGGTGCAATGCCCCATGTCAGTCAAATTGCGTCAGGTTGTGCGGATTTGCTGTAACGGAGACCTTTAAAGAAATAAACCTCTGTCTGTATCTCTCTGTCTCTGTTTGTCTTTCTGTCTTTCTGTCTGTCTCTCAGTTTCTCTCTCTCCTCTCTCCTCTCCTCTCTCTCTCTCTCTCCTCTCTCTCTCCTCTCTCTCTCTCTCTCCTCTCTCTCTCTCTCCAATCGTCTAGCCTTAATTTTTCCCGCTTTTTTACGTCTTGATCTTTATCATATAACACCAGGAAAACCCAGGTAAAAAATGGGGAGAAAAGAGTTAATGGTGCGGCGGTGACCTTCTTTCAGTAGTAACCAGCAATATGTTTGATCAAACAGGCGTGGCAACTGTAACCCCCCTCCCCCCCCCCCCCCCACACCACACACCTCTTCCTTCCTCCCCCCTACCCCCCCCCCCCCCCCCCCCCCCTGTCCAAACATCTTTACAGTTCCTGATCAACCACCACCATGCACACAAGGAAGAGGTAAAATCAACATAGAAGCGCTCTGTCACTTTCACTCATTCATTCACAGGGGAAAAGGAAGAACGGGAGCTACAGACTGTGATGCCTGAGGGACACCCGCCAAATCTGGCCCACAATAGGGGTGGCTCATTTTTCCCCCCGGTAACTGAAGCGGGGTGGAAGATGTGGGGGCGGGAGGTGGTGGTGGGGGAAGGGGGGGAGGGGGAGAAGAACGAGATTACATCAACAGACAACCACTTCGACCAGTTGCAAGTGGAGGAACTTGGGAGCTCCCTATAGGTGGAAACGGGAGGTGTTGAGTAAAGTGATTAGCCAAGTCCTTTGAAGAACAGGTTAGACCCTGAGGGGTGTTGAGACAGACCTTGACAGCTCCCACCACTGTCCACCACTGTCCACCACTGTCCACGCTCCTTTGTGGTCCTGATTCAACACAACTTGTAGCTGACACCTTCGGCAAAACACGGGGGCTCCCTCCCTTCCCTCTCTCTCTCTCTTTCTTTCCAAGGGTTGGTTACTTTTACAATTTGCTGCTGGGAAGGCTCGCATGAAAAGAACTCCTCTACAGACTTCATTATACTTCATTACGGTAGTTTGGAGAGCGTCGCCCCAGACAGGTGGAGGAGGTAGGTAGGTCAGTCTGCACAGTAGCTGAAGTGGACGGGGGCTCTGCCTCTTGACAGTTCGTCACTTGGGTGATGGCTTCTGTGTGGATGGAGGTGGTCAAGTCTTTGTTAGTAGGCCTACCCTGTGAGACTGGCTTCTGTTGACCACTTCTCTCTCTCTCTGTCCTGTCTGTGTCATGGGAAAAAACAGACGTCTGTAACCAGGAGTGCCGCTTTTGTGGCCGCAGCATCTCGAGTGCAGGGTGACAAGTTGGCATCTGTGTGCACATTACCGATGTGGAGAACAACAGCCCAAGCCTCAGCTCCAGGGCCACAGCTTGTTGTGGTCACAGTCCGTTAGATCCCCTGGTGAGAATGAAAGTCCCTCCCTGTAGCAGTAGTAGTAGTCTCAGTAACGGCCATCGCTCTCTCTGTTGCTGTCTGTCTATCGGTCTGTCTACCTCCTGTCTGTCTGTATTCAGGGGGGACGAGATTAACCTGGTGGTTAGAGTGATGCCCGTTGCTGCTCGTGATCTTGCTGACCGGGGTTCGAATCTCGTTCAAGAGGATTTTTTCCTCTGGAGTTACTTACATCAGTGCCGACTCCACTCTTCCCAACAGTTCTTCTGAGGAGGCTATAAACCGAGGTACCGTGTGCGAGGGCACGGAGATCATCTTGCGCACAGGTTTAAAACCCGTTTCGCTTTTCGGAGGAGTAGGCCGGCGGAACGCATGACAAAATTTGCAAAACTGCATACACACACGGGTTATTCCATTATCCTCGATATAAAAGAATCAATAAAAGGGCTAATATGTACGTCTGCCTCTATCTTCAAGCCACTTTCTTTCACTTTTTTGTGTTTGCGTGAGCATGCATGCATGTGCGCGCGCGAACGCCGCACTCTAACTTCGAGGATGATGCCTAAACACACCATTGTGCATAATGCTTGTTAAAACTTTTGTTATCCGTTCCTACTGGCACGTAATGGCTTACTTTTGTGAAACGTCCTTCGGATGAGACTATAAACCGAAGCTCCGTGTGCGAACGCACGCAGAACATCTGGCGCACACGTTAAATCCTGCTCCGCTTTTCGTAAGAGTAGGCCATTTTGTGCCGGTGGGAACGGATGACAAAATTTACAAAACCGGATACACACGGGGACTGGATGTAAAAAAGCACATAAGTGCTTATTCCATTATCCTCGATATAAAAGAATAAATAAATAAAAGCGGAACAGGACGGTTTTTTTTTACGGGTGTGCAAGATGTTCTGCGTGTGTTTGCCCACGAAATCTCGGTTTATGGACTTATCTGAAAGGCTTTCACGGGAGTAGGGTCGGTACTGATGTTAATTCCAGTGGGAAAAAATAAACTCTAACAGATGTCTCCGAGGTGGCTCGAACCCGGGCCTTCAAAATACGAGCTCAACGCTCTAACCACTGGGCTATTCTGTCTCTCCTACTCACCCCTCCCCCCCCCCCCCCTCCCCCTTCTGCCTCCCCCATTCTTTCAATGAGCAATGGATTTTGATTTGTGCTGTATCAGTTTGTTGCCACAAATGAGAGTGGTTAATTCTTCCAGAGTAGAGAGAGTCCTTAGTCGCTATTTAATTCCGATCTGTATGCTCTGTCCGTGTCTGCATGCGCATTTGTTTGACACTGATACTTTGTCTTTTTGTTTGTTTGCTTGTTTGTTTGTTTGTTTGTTTGCTTGTTTGTTTGTTTTTTGTTGTTATTGTCGTTATTTTTGGGAGGGGGATGAGATGGTGATTTGGGGGGTGGGGATGGGGGTGGGAGGCGGGTGTTCTTGTCAAAGTTTTTACGGGGACACGAATCTTTCTCGTCTATTTCGATTTTTAATTGTATCTGCGACTTCGAGTTTTCGTCTCATATAAAAGACTTAACACTTGGCCCACCACCCAAACTCAAGTAGCAGCGAGCGAGCGAGCGAGCGAGCGAGAGAGAGAGAGAGAGAGAGAGAGAGAGAGAGAGAGAGAGAGAGAGAGAGAGAGAGAGAGAGAGAGAGAGAGAGAGAGAAAATAAAAAATAAAAAGGAGAGAGAGAGAGAGAGAGAGAGAGAGAGAGAGAGAGAGAGAGAGAGAGAGAGAGAGAGAGAGAGAGAGAGAATAAACAAAAATAAAAAGGCGAGAGAGAGAGAGAGAGGCTTTGGCCGGCCGGGATTCAAACCGTGGACCTTTTGTTCTGGAGACAAATTTGTCACCAGTGGTCACAATGTAACTGTAAGCAAACTGTATATACCGAGAGGTGTTCCCCTTCATAAAGAAAACGAATGCATTGATATTATTACCCCTGCACTTGATTTAATCTAATAAACCGCAAGGGACGGTGGGTGAGTGAAAGGGAGAATGAAAAGGAAAGTTAAGTAGGGGTTAGATGGTTAGCAGAATGGAGATAAATCATGTCTAAAGTGTCCTACAGTGTAACAAAAAAAAAGAGAAAGAAAGAGAGAAGTAAAAGACAGTCTGGCAGCAATAGAAATGGAAAGCAAAAGTATTGCCTATCAATGTAGGTAGGCTCACAATAAAACGAACTCCAACGTGGTGGGTTCTTGTGATCGATACAATTGCGGCCGATCCGATCCCCGCGCCCACCCGCCCGCCCGCGCCCCGCCACAGAATTTGAAAAGAAAGGGAGATAAATCGAGAAGCTGTCTGGCGAAAGGGAGATAAGCGCTGTGTCTGTGCAGGCCCTGGATGTTGCTAGGTTGCCGTCCTGTCGCTATCTGACCTCCCCCACCCTCTGTCACAGCGCCCCGTGATAGCACCTGGACACCCTCAGAACAGATAGATACCCGGTACCCTTTTGGGGTGGGGGTGGGGGTGGGGGGGTAGGGGGGTGGCAGGCTTCTTGTTGGGGTGGTGCCAAGATAAGCATGTCTGTTGGATGCCGTGCATGTAAGTACCCGTTCGATACCCCCCGCACAAACCAGTCTCTACCCTGGAGTAGATGAATGATACAGACTGCCAGAGGTGAATCAGAAGAATACAGACCATGTATTTGCTCTGTATCTGCGGCTGGGGGTGGGCTAGACTGTTATAATACCCCTGAACTGGAGCTAGCCCCCCAGCCGATAAAGCGCCTGTTGTCCAATGAAAGCTGACTCTATAACCCGGGCATCGATCGCTCAATCCCTTACTATCTAACACCTGTCAGGATTGGTTGGTTCAAGGATCTAACTAATGTCTCCCCCCCCCCCTCCTACCCCCCCCCCCCCCCCCCCCACCCGCACACACACACAGTGGCTGCGAGCAAAAGCCTCAGTGTCAGACACGCTGGAGATTAGGGATGAAGGTAGTTAAGGACCTCAAAGAGTTTCTTCATAGACTCTGTACCTACCTGCTTGTCAAAGGCCTGTTTAAAGGGCTGGGTCTCAACTCCCTTCAGTACCTTGGAGTGTCCTTTATTATCCTGCCCCGCCATTATTCCTGTCTTGCTACTCAGCTCTGGCTGGCTATGTATGTGTCCTACAGTACAGCAGTAGTACAGCGATAATCAATGAACAGCCATTAGTCACAAAGCTCTCGGGGGCTGGCTGATAAGATTATGAGATGTATATATATGTTTCGCGTTGTACTTTGCTAAGAGGATTTCATTCTAATCTGCCATTTGTCCTCTTCTCTCTTATGATTGATCGCAACATCTGTAGCCGACCAGGCGAATAAGGGGATTAAGTATTCCCTGACAAGCTCACCCCACACCACTTTTTTTTTCCTTTTGTCACTCCCCAAAGTCTTTTTCTTTTTACTTTCCTAGTATATAATCTCTTCTCCCTGGTTAGTAGTCAGTCTCCTACCTTGATCTCTCTCTCTCACTCACTCACTCACTCACTCTCTCACAAGAACTTCAGTGCGCGGATGATTGTAAATCCCATGTAACGGGCGGTGGTAAATCCAAAGCTGGTGGATTATCGGGTTATGAAGCTCCAGAGCGGGACAGGAGAGATGAGGACGGCAGAAGAAGAGTGGGCAGGGTGCTGGTGGCAGGGATTAAGGGGATTTGTGATCACTCGCACACAGGACTGACTGACTTGACTGACTGACTGACTGGTCAGGCCTGGACTGGTCTGGTGTCTACAGGTGCTGCTGTACATGTATGTAGACATGTAATAGTAAAACGCTCTGAGCTCTGAGCGGAGCGGTGTGTGGAGTGTTCACGTTGTTTTGTTTCTTCCAGAATTTTCAGTTCAAGACGAGGACGACGAGCTCTGAAACCTTGGTTGTTGGACTTTTTTCATAGATATATATATATATATATATATAATATATATATATATACATATATATCCATATATATATAATATATATATAATATATATATATATATATAATATATATAATATATATATAATATAATAT
>CM054151.1:26373519-26386019 GCA_028751875.1 Rapana venosa | reverse complement strand
ACTTCAGGGATTTATCAGTCAAACACCAATCTTTCTTTAAATTTTTTTTAAAACACCAATCTTTCTATCTCATCACCAAACTTGGCTACAGTAACAAAGTCCCGGCAGGTCATAATTACATGGGGGTGTTGTCTAAACAAACTGCAGGGTCTTCCTCTACTGCTCGTTGGGTCTCCAATAACACTCAAGACAGGCTTCCAGGCAAACGACAAACCTCTGCTGGTGTCCATTCCATCCAGGGCCTTAGGATAGCCTAGCGATGCTCCCCTACCAGAAGAAAAAAGGCGCGTCCTCAGGATTCTTCAATCACGTGTGTCTTGCCCTTCATTTCTGCATGCACGTGAAAGTGGATCCCGGTTTCTTCTCTCCCTCCCCCCCCCCCCCCCCCCCCCCCCCCAACCCCTCTGAAGATTTGTCAGTCTGGCATGGCAGGGAGAGTAGTGGTGGTGGTGGTGGTGGTGCCAGAGGGAGTGGAGTGGGATGCAGTCACCAAGTTCGGATTTTTGTTGTTGCGTGTTTTGGTGTTCACACAAAAACCACATGGATGCTTGCTTTCTATTTTAGCTATGAAGCCAGAGGGATTCATAACACCCCCCCCCCCCCCCCTATCCCCGCGCGCGCTCGAACGCACGCACGCACGCGCGCACGCACGCACGCACACACACACACACACACACACACACACATACAAAGGCACTGGGCAATGCTGCCATATATATTACAATGTTCGTAGTAATTGTGAAAAACTGGAATTTTCTTCTTCTGTTTCTTGTTCATCTTTGAAATGACTGAGTGAGCTGGTCCATAGGTATAATCATTTGTCTCGACTCTTGTATGCCACGAACATGGCAACGCATTCGCTGAGGATAATATACTTTTATGTCAGATACCTTCTAACAGTTTTTGTATACTTTGCTTTTTAGTCACCTATGTCATGCGGACATTTTGCTTTCTTTAACATAGAGTTGTTTTTAAAGTAAGTGGCGCTGCTCTTGTGGCGACGTGCTCTCTCCAGGAGGACAGCAGCCCGAATTTCAGAGACAGAGAAATCTGCCGAGACTAAAAGCAGTATACAGTAATGATACAATACAATTCAGCACATTGATACAAGTCCAGCTTTGTAGAATCTGATTACCAGTCGAACCATCTCCCCAAACAAAATCATCCGATCTTTCCAGACAGAACAAGCGCCACCCACCCCTTCACTTCTCTCTCTCTCTCTCTCTCTCTCTCTCTCCTCTCTCTCTCTCCTCTCTCCTCTCATCTCTCTCTCTCTCTCTCTCTCTCTCCTGCATATTATCTGCCTCTTCTCTAGTCTGTCGTCTGTCATGACCAACATCACGGCAGCAGACTCTGAGCATTTCTACGCCTTGAGGTGATTCCGCTGTCTTCTTCCCTTGGCTGATTCGGGAAACAGTAATGTGCATTGGAGTCAACACAAAATGTTGCAATCAAAACACAGTGCTCACAATTCCCCAGCTTCTCATCCCCCCCCCCCCCCCTCTCTCCTCTCTCTCTCTCTCTCTCTCTCTCGGGACAGCTTCAGGGAAGTAGATTCTGTTTCACGAACACTGGGATTAAAATTTAAAAAATTGGGTGGGGGATCCGTCAATTGGGCGAAAATGGCGTTGCTCACCTTTTGACCTCTCTGTGGATTTCAGTGTGACGATTCACTAATTTCTCAACGTTTAACATTTTCAAGATTTATTCGGAGATAGGTATTGCTGCCGTTACTTTTTGAATGGGGAAGGAATGTTATTAATTAGTTGCGTGAATAAACGCTACCCAATACCACCACACCAAACGATAAGTAAAGAATGAAGACAATGGAAGCATACTGAAATGCAGTACGAGGTGGTTGAGGGTAGTAGATGTATATCAAGTCATGAAATACTTGAACCATCCCATGAAGGTCAGTCACAAAAGATAATTTACTAACGTTGAGATTCCAAACAGAAAATAAGCGATGGGCACGCTGAAATCCACGCAGAGGTTAAGGTGAACAACACGATCTTCGATAGGTGGCGCTAACAGACTCCTTAGCGAAAGCAGCCCCAATTTTCACACAGATGAATCTGCTGTAGTTGCAAGTGGTATAAACAGTACAATGCGATACAAGACAACACGGTACTATACAATAACAAACAAGACAATACGATACAATGCAATTTCGTTCACTTTGCGTAGACTCTTCCTCCAATCATTTTTTTCTTTCCTTCTGTTCTGCTGTATCTTCTTCAGACAGAAGGCCTGACCTGACCTGACGTCTACAGTACAGCCTGAATTCCGATTGACCATAATAATCTCATCAGTATTTGTTCGTTTCCACACGGGTGTTTATCACAGAACACTGATACATCCCATCTGGTTCACGAAGCCAAAAAGACTGGTTTAATTAAGGAGTGAACGAGAGGGGATTACTTGACAGATAGGGAAGTTTAGAAACACCAGTCTTTGTGTGTGTGTGTGTGTGGTGTGTGTGTGTGTGTGTGTGTGTGTGTGTGTTCGCGCGCGCGCGCGCGTGTTTTTTGGTTGTTGTTTTTTTAATGTGGTGTGTCCATTCAGAAATTAAAAACAAAAAATTAATAACGAAACGCCACTGGTGGTGTTTGTAGAAAAAAACCAAATTGTTGTAACAGCCTTCCTTGTTTGGGGCTTCATTAAAAATAAAATGATGATAAAAAGTTTTTAAAAGGGAAAGAAAAAGAAGGCTAGGTGTGTCAAGAGATCCCCCTCTTCTCACACGTACCAGACACTCCCCCCACCCCCCCCTTCCCCTACCCCTACCCCTACCCCCCATCTCACCCTAAACTTCACCTTTTTCTCTCTCTCTCCTACCCCTCCCCTTTCACCTATTCTCTTCCCTTCTCTCCCCCCCCCCCCCCATCCCCCCCAGCCCCTCTCCCCACTTCTCCACACTCACACTTGTTCAACCTCGTCACAGACATGTTCCCATGCACTAGACAATCTCTTCACCTCATCCACCCACATCCCTCATCCCCCCCTATGTCTACCTCCACCCTCTCACCCCCACCCCACCCTTTCTCTCACTCCCCTACTACGCTTCATAACCCCCCACCATCACTTCAGCATCTTTCTCCTTCAACTGGCAATCCTCCCTCCTCCCTCCTCCCTCCTTCCACCCCCCCCCCCCCCCCCCCCTACTAAACCATCTACTCCATGTCTCCGTGCTGTCTTTATTGGTGGCTGATGGCTAGAGACAACTTGTTTCTCGGCCCTCACAAAACGGTTACTTTCCCACCATGTCTTCCAGTCCTGGGATGGATGGAGGGATGGATGGGAGGGATGGAGGGAGTGAGGGAGGGATGGAGTGAGGGAGGGAGGGAGGGGAAGAATGTCTGAACCCACAAGGATACAGGAGAAGGAGGAGAGGAGGAGCCGAAAGATGGGAAAGAGGAATAGATGTAAGGTAGGAGAATGGGGGGAAGGGAAGGAGTGGGGATGGAGGGAGGGGGGTGGACGAGGGGAGAGAGACAGAGACAGAGACAGACCTATTGGAGAGACAGAGGACAGAGAGACAGACTGATAGACAGACACAGAAGAGAGAACCTCTTGGAGAGACAGAGAGATATAGAGACAGAGACAGACAGAGAGAGACAGAGAGAGAACCTCTTGAGAGAGAGAGAGAGAGAGAGAGAAGAGAGAGAGAAGAGAGAGGGTGTTTATGGAGAGAGACAGAGACAGAGAGAACAGACAGGCAAGGAACAGAGCAGAGAGACATAGAGACAGACAGAAAAGAGATATTTTGAGAGAAAAAATATAGAGAGAGAGACAGACAGACAGAAGAGAGAGACAGAAAAGAGGAACCTATGGAAGAAGAGACAGAGAAAGAGACAAAGAGAGATTATAAACCTATTAGAGAAAGAAAGAAAGAAAGAAAGAGTAGAAGAGAAGAGAGAGAGAGAAGAGAGAAGTAGAGAGAAGAAGAGAGGAGATTGAGAGAGACACAGACACAGACAGACACACAGACAGACAGACAGACAGACACACAGAGAGAGAATGATATACCTATTGTGTAGTAGAAAGGACAAAGGTTAAGTGATCTACCCAATTCTTCTTTTCCTTGTTGAAACAAACCCCTTGAAATCTTAGCGGAGATAATACAGTTTGGACTAAATCTGTTACAAATCTCACTTCTAGTATGGTTCGCAGAATGCTTGTGGTGTAGTTCAAGATTTGGATCAGTCTATTTTGTTCGCTAGAAATTTGATCGCTAAGAGTCTACGTCTACACTTAGGCCTAGTAGTGGTTTTGCTTCGTAAACAATATGAATGATCCCTTCTCGCCCCCCCCCCCCTCCCGCAGCGCCCCCACCCCCCTCCTTCCATCCCCCAACTCACATCTCTCTCTCTCTGCCTCGCTCGGTCTGTTTATCTTCTCATTTGATTTGTTACACGAACACACAAACGCACGTACACACACATGCACACACACAAAAATGCACATGCACGCACGTACGTACGCACAACACATTATACTAAATAATAAAATATATATATATATATATATATATATATATATATATATATATATATATATATACAGTCAAACAGACAAGACGTAACAAAGCTAAGAAGAGAGTTAAGACAGAGATAGAGAGTGTCATCACACAAGACAGACACACACACACAGACAAACAGACAAGGACAAGACAGACAGACAAGACAGAAACAAAGCTAGAGAAATAAGCCAGAGATAGAGGAGAGAAGGAGTCAGACAGACAGTCAGAGAGACAGCAGTAAAGACAGACAAGACAGACAAGCGAGACAAGACAGACAGACAGAAAGACAGACAGACAGAGAACGGATATACTATTATACGTACTAAGAAACAAAGGAAATGATATACCGAATTTATTGTAACAAACCAAACGACAGACAGACAGCAGACAGAGACTGATATACCTATTGTACGTACTAAGTACAAAGGTTAAATGAGACACCCACATTCTTCTTTTTACTTGTTGAAACAAACCCAAACCGACCAACAGACAGACACACAGACACACAGACAGACACACGACGTCGAGGCATCAAGGAGAGAAAGAAAAAAAACAGATCCCATCAAGAGCGATGAGTATGCACTATGCAAGGGATTAAGTGAGCTTGAAGGAGAAAGCAGGCACAGTGGAAAAGAACAGCCAGCACACTAGCTACAGGTATAGCAGCTAGCATAGCCTAAACTAAGAGCCACAGAAAAGGCGCACAGAACTAGCAAGCAGCAGCAGCAAGCAGTAGCACAGCAGCAAAGAAGAAGAGGGCGAGATCTAAACAAGGAACACACATCCAAGAGATCAGACAACTCTTCCCACCCGCCATCGCCACCCCCACCCAAACCTCTCCTCCCGCTCCTTCCTTTTTTCCTGTGTGTGTGTGTGTGTGTGTGTGTGTGTGTGTGTATGTGTTGTCTGTCTATCCGTTCTAGTATCTGTCCTGTGTGTGTGTGTTTGTGCGTGTGCGTGCGTCGATGCTGGTGGTGTGTGTGTGTTAGTGTGTGTGTGTGTGCGTGGTGTGTGCGTGGTGTGTGTGTGTGTGTGTGTGTGTGTGTGTGTGTGTGTGTGTCCGTCTCTCAGTATCTGTCCCTGTGTGTGTGAGTCTGTGTGTGTGTGTGTCTGCGTGTGTGTGTCTGTGTGTGTCTATCTGTCTGTCCGTCTCTCAGTATCTGTCCCTGTGTGTGTGTCTGCGTGTGTGTGTGTATGTCTCTCTGTCTCTGTCTGTCTGTCTCTCTCTCTAATGATTATACGCACACACTTAAAATCCTGTTCCGCTTTTCGAAAGAGTAGGCCATTGTGTGCCGGTGGGAACAGATAACAAAATTTACAAAGCCGCATACACACGAGGACTGGATGTAAAAAAAAAAAAGCACATGAGTGCTTATTTCATTATCCTCGTTACAAAAGAATGAATAAATACAAGAATAAATAAATAAATAAATAAATAAATCTTCTTGGAATTCTGTGCTAGGAATCCCCTCTTTTCTATCCCTCTCTCTTTCTTTCTGCCTTGTTCCTTTTCTTCCTGCCTTTCCTCCTTTTCTTCCTACCTCCTCCTTGTCTATTTTCTGCCTTCTTGGTCTATTCTCCTGCCCTTTTTTTTGCCCAGAAACTCTTAAAGGATAACAATTCTCTCTTATGCCGAAGTCGGATGCACTGAACCTGACTTGTCAGGTACTTAACATCCATTTTCGCTCATATGACAGAAAAGGATAGTAGCTGTCTGAGCGTTCGAAGAAGAAGAAGACGACGACGAAGAAGAACAAGAACAAAAACAAGAACAAGAAGGACCAGTTTCGGGCTGTTGAACGTTTTGAACCAGTTAACAACAAAAAAACTACTTAACGACTTTACACACCCCACACGTCCTCTTGTACTTTTTTCTCTGACCCCCCCCCCCCCCCCCCCCCCCCCTCCCTTCCCCCATCCTCCACCCCACCCCCAAACCTCTCCAGCCATCTCACATACATACCCTGTCTGTCTTTTCCTCTTTCTTCTTCTTCTTTCTTCTTCTTCTTCCTCCCCCCCCCCCCCCCCCTCCCTCTCTCTCTCCTCCGAGGCGGTCGGTGTGTGTGTCTTTTTCCAGAAGAACTCTTCTTCTTCATGTTGTTTGTGGGACGAAGTGGTTTTGTATCTTCCCACGAAGTGTCGACTATTAGCGAAAGGGGGAAGTGGCGCACTGGGTAGGATGCCCGCATTTCTCTGGCACTCTAGGAACCATTGCCATTCTTGCTTGGAGAACTGTGGTTTTATTTCTGACTCTTCTAGCCTTGTTACAGCGGTGAAGGGTACGGGTAGGTAGGTAGTACTAGGCTCCCTAAGGGGTCACAAGATTCCAAATCATGGGCTTGCAGATTCAAATCTCGGACAGTTCTGGTCAAAGACAAATGTTAGTCAAAATTTTGTTTCCAGATGGTAGGTACCTTGTGAGTTGATCAGTGGGTTTTGAAAACAGAGCAACTCCGGGAATGAAGAGAAATACAGACCAGATTACGTACAGACCTTGGGTGATCATCTAACATAATCATGCACTTTCCTTATTCTCCCAAAACTCTAGGCTGCACATAGGAATCCTGTGAAAGTGTATGTAAGTATGTACTGGATGAGAAGTTTGTGTACAAAAGTTTTAAAGTACCAGGATATAATATATATATATATATATATATATATATATATAATATATATAATATATATATATATATATAGATAGATAGATAGATAGATAGATAGATAGATAGATAGAGAGAGATATATATATATATAGATATAGATATATATATATATAATAATATATATATATATATATATATATATATAATATATATATATATATATATATATACACACATATATATATAGGCTGCCACACTCAGACTTCGGAAGATTCCTGTTAGTTCAGATGGCACAGCTTTGATGGCAAAAATAGCGAATCGGAATAAAGAAGGCCCATGACAGTGTAGGGACGTTTTATCATCCTTTCCGAACCCACCATTATTCCCCCTTCTCTGGAAGAGGAAAAAAAAGAAGTATTCAGATCGGCGACGGCTGGAGGCAGATGTGTGTGTGTGTGTTTGTTTGTGTGTGCGTGCGTGCGTGAGTGCGTTCGTGTGTGTGTCTGTGTGTGTGTGTGTGTGTGCGTGTGTGTGTGTGTGTGTGTAATCGAGAGAGAGAGAGAGAGAGAGAGAGAGAGAGAGAGAGAGAGAGAGAGAGAGAGAGAGAGAGAGAGAGAGGAGAGAGAGAGAGAAGAGAGAGAAGAGAGAGAGAGAGAGAGTGACAAAGACAGGGAGAGATTGCGCTAGCACTTTTGCACGGTGAGCCAGACGTAAATTTTTTGTTGTCAAATTACACACATTATTTTCAGGTAAATAATCTTCATTGCTATATCCCCCCCTCCCCCCAAAAGCAAGCAAACAAAAAACTCCAAAAAAACCCACCTCCAAAACCCAAACTCCACCGGATTAAACACGTACATTAAAAGCAGCTTCTCTAAAACATTGTCTCTAGTTTATTGGTATGAGTATGTAGTTGGGAAAGGGGGGGTGGGGGTGGGGGGTGGGGGAGGTGAACAACAAAAAGACTACTGCAAAAAGAAAAAAAAGAAAAAAAAGAATCCGACTTCTCCTACCCCCTTCCCCTTAAAAAAACAACAACAAAAACAAAGCAACCCCCCTCCCCAACAAAATAACAACAAAAACTAATAAGTACTAGGGTAACATCCAATACGTTTTTAAATCTATTTCGGGGGGGGGGGGGGGGGGGGGTTGGTAAAAAAAAAAAGTGCCGTCAGAAAGTGATATAAATGACGACTGTAGACCAAAAAGCAAAAAAACCCAACAACAACAAAACCAAAATACCCACCCCAAAACACCAAACTAACCCCACCCCTATCCCCCAAACAAACCAACAAACAAACAACCCAACCAAAAGCGAAACACCCCCAAACTGTTAAGTCAAAACCAGACCTTATACAACTGGTTCCAATCTTGCTGTTTACAATCCCGCCGATTGCAGAGGCCATCATCTGGGCTGTACCACTGTTTGATAGCAACGCAATCGCAGGGCCTGGTCATCATCATGCGAACAATTCTGGTACAACGCCTTGGGAAAAACATTTGGACTCAACAGAATGGTTACTTACAAAAGTATACTTATAGTATTACCCAGCCCCTGCTTTTGAGCAAAATTTAAAAGCAAACAACTTTTTAAAAAAACACCCCAAAAAACAAACCCCAAACCAGTCTTCATCAGTTCATTAAAAAAAAAAAGGTCACCCTTTTTAAGTATAGTTCTAGGATAGTTCGAATACAAGCGCTTTGGTTAGTTTTTGCTTTACAAGATTCGACGCTCTAAAAATTCTATATTATATTATATATTATCTTCATCATCATCATCATCATCATTATTATTATTATTATTATAGTTTATATAAAACACGCACTTTACATTAGTAACAAAACACAAGACAAGAGAGAACAGACAAATGTATGGCTTGGACATCGCAACGTCCCCCCCCCCCCCCCCCCCTCATCTCCCCCTCCCCCTTAATGTTGCAGCACTAAACATCTCCCTGGCATCACAAACATGGCCGCCATCATCTAGTTGCTGGGGATGACAGGAGGCTGCTGATGGGAGACTTGATAAACAGTGCCAGAAAAAAAAGGAGGTGGGTATCTCTGCCTTAAGAACCGTTTCAGCAAACCTCTGATATAGGCTAGCCTCGGTGCTAGCTGTATGTCTCCAACAAACCCTATACACACAAAAAAAAGAAGAGAGGAGGGCTCTGATTTAGAGGCTAATGCATCATTTAGGACATGTGGCTTGCACGTTGTTCCGACAGAGCCGTTTCAATTCATAACCACTACTCTGTCTGGCTCTGAGGCTTTCTGTAGCTTTTCATGGGATTCCAGATTCCCCTCTGTCTCCCTCAAGTTTCTTTATCATCTCTTGCCCTCTTGCTGCTCTATCTGTTTTCCATCTGCCGTGCTGTTGAAAGGCATCCCAGGAGACTGAGTGCCACAGCCAGCCAGCCTTGCCATCCTATCCCACAATACACTGCACACGACAGACGTTTCTCATTGGCTGGTCGTTTAGTGGTCGTTGATTGGTTCCTGATTCGAAGAACATCATAACTGTGAGGGCTTCTTCATCATGGCACTGCAGTACTATGATGTAGTTGCACATATTATTTATTGACGAAGTGGAGACTTTTGTTAGCATGTAAAACAAAAATCTTTTTAAGTGGTGTGGAAAGCATTCAAAGTAAGATGTTCAAGCTATAGCTGGTGGGTAGGCCTACTCCTCCTGTTTGAAGCAGGTCTTTGACAGAAGTGTGTATGACGTTGGTAGTGATGGCAAAGAGTACTAGTAAGATCTACTTTCTGACAAACCGATATATAACACGGCACAGGAAGCTATATATATATATATATATATATATATATATATATTGCGTTTTTTGCTGTTTCTTTTCCTTGTCTGTCTGTCTCTGTCTGTCTCTGTCTATCTGTCTCTGTCTGTCTTTGTTTGTCTGTCTGTCTGTCTCTCCTTTCTCTCTCGTACCTTTGTTGTTGTTGTCTTTTTTCGTTTTATTTGTCTGTTTTGATAATCTTTTTGATCATCTTCTAGTGAACCCATTGGACACTTTGAGCGAGCAAACAAGTAAGTGTCTGTCGTGCAAGCACAAGTTAGGGATAATCAGCCCTTTCTAATAATGCAATCACCAACATCAGGACTACTGAGATTGCCACCACCCCCCTCCTTCCTTATTGGCTGTCTATATTAGTGCCATGCTGCAGGCTAGGCTACCTGTTTGTTTATTTGGCTTGCAAGTCATTATGGCGGAAACATGGACAAGGTACCACTAAAATAAAAATACAACCCACAAAAAAATGTTGGATCCACTCTGGAACCTGAAAGCAAGAGTCCTATGCACACGACGACCAATCATACACACACACGGCCACACACACACACACACACACACACACATCATTCATCATCATCATCATTATCATCATCATCACCCCCTCCAACACACACACTTCATCACCCCCCCCCCCCCCCCCCTTAGACACACCATCACACACACACCATCAACACACACAAACTATTCCCCCCCCTACACACACACCATCACACGCACACACCATCACATACACACACACACACACCATCACATACACACACAACCATCATCACACGCTGTGTTATCTTCCCAATTGACTTCTTCCGGCAATTTGTCTCCCTTGCCTCTGGAGGCGCTATGATACGGGGCTGATCAAATTGATTTAATCAACTGCCGCCCAGTGATTTAAGCAGATGGTGTTGCCATCCAAAGGACTGTTGTCAAGGAAATGAGGTAGAAATAGCAGGATGATGAAGCAATACACACACACACACACACACACACACACAACACAACACGAAACACAAACACACACACACACACACACACACACACACACACACACACACACACACACACACACACACACACCACAGAGTAGTGAGGGTCTAATATCATATTTAGTGAAGAGACGTAACATGAAATCGAACACACACACACACACACACACACACACTTAAACACACACACACACACACACACACACACACACACACACACACACACACACACACACACACACACACACAACACACACACACACACTTAAACACACACACATACACATAAAGTAGGGGGGTATTTATTTGTTTTATTTGGTCATTACTTTCCACACTCAATTTCTTGCTGACATTATCATCTTTCCTTCAAATTTGGGGCAACAGCAGATTGAGCGGGCCATACCAAAATGATACAGGAGGACAGAAGAGAAGAGGAGGAGAGGAGGGGAGGGTGTTTAACATTCTGTCCTCCCCTTAATTAAGTGATTTCTAAGTAAAATAACTGTTGGATGGAGCACGGTGTCTTCTCTTCCCTCTCCGCCCCTTCTGTTTCTCTCTTTTCTTCTTCTTCTTCTTCTTCTTCTTCTTCTTCTTCTTCTCTCTCTCTCTCTCTCTCTCTCTCTCTTCTCTCTCTCTCTCTCTCTCTCTCTCTCTCTCTCTCTCTCTCCTCTCTCTCTCTCTCTCTCTCTCTCTTGTGTTCCTGGTGCCTTTGTCTTTCTTGTCCATATCACTGATTTCTGCCCTCAGTTCTGTCCCTCCTCCCCATCCTCCACCTCCTCCCCTTCCTCCTCCTCCTCCCCCTCCTCCTGAACGCTCAGACAGCAAAGGTTGTCTGTCTGTCATAATATGAGCGAAAATGCGTTCCCAGTCTGCTACACCTTTAAATGGTCGTCTAGGTGCAACTGTTCCGGATGAAATGGACAAAGCCAAAGTTTCGTTCGCTAAAACACATAATTCATCGTAAGTTAAAGAACCCACGACACTCAGCAGCGAGTTGTTCCCCCACAACCTCCACCCCCCCTCTCCACCCCCACCCCCAGCCCAAAAAAAGTTAAACAAACCAAAAAAGACAACAAAAGTAATGTATATATATATATATATATTTTTTTTTTATATCTCTCTATCTCTCTATCTCTCTATCTATCTATCTATCTATCTATCTATCTATCTATACTCTAATCGAAAAAGCTAGCACACACACATGGAGAATTTTTTCCTCTTTTTTTGACTTTTCTTGGAGGGTTGTTTTTTCCCTTGGTGACACAGCTCTACTTATGGCAAGCGAAGAGCTCTCTCTCTCTTTGTGTCTCTGTCTCTGTCTGTCTGTCTGTCTGTCTGTATCTCTCTCTTTCCCAGTATAGTGCTAGCAGCTAATAGCCAACCCCGGGGTGAATTTATTAACGAAGAGAACTCTGCAGTGACTGATAGGAGAAGAAAGAAGAACGAAGTCTATAATACAATACAACTCCTCCCTCTCCCATATCAAAACCCTTTTTGGGGGAAGGAAAAAAAGTCCACTTTTTATAAAGAGGACACTAACTGCGAGGGCAGCATATTAGTGTTGTTGTTGGGAGAGCCTGAA
>CM054151.1:26338519-26358519 GCA_028751875.1 Rapana venosa | reverse complement strand
TTTTCTTCTCTCTCTCTCTTTAGCATGGTGGGGAGGGGGTAAAATGGCTCCTGTCTCTTTTTGATCGGGAATTGTAACAGTGAGAATGTTCTTGTATCTTGGTGTCATGATTTGGCTGAATGGTTAAGGAACAAAATCGTATGTTTTCCATGAAGTGTTGTGTGTTGTATCGTTATGCCGTCTTGTCGTAAAGTGGACAGGCTCAAGATGAGAGAAGATGATCCTTCTTCGGTCTTGAAACTTTATAAGGAAACTTTCCTTCACATTTCCTTCACCAGCCAATGCACAGACCGCACATCACAAGACAAACGATTGCACATCTGGCGATTCTTATTGTCTATGTGAACATGCCAATTGGTAAATTCCCTGGTGAAAGTTAAGGAGCATTTGGTTTACGTTCACAGTCTCAACTGAGTTTTTATTTGTTCCATATATATATCTTTTTATGGTTATTATCTTGGGTCATATTTTCCTGTGTATTGATATAAAACAATGTGTTGAGCAGTTTAAAAATATTTTTGTAGTTATTCATTAGCTGTTTATTTCCATCTACATCTACATTTGTTCACAACAATTATTTTAAGCATATTTTTCCGTCTCTTGAAATTTTCATCATCCACCGATATATATATGGCTGTCTAGCTATCAGTATATATATATATATATATATATATATATATATATATATATATATATATATAAGATAAATCGACACACACAAACATGAATTTTGAGCACGTTTGAGTACAGTACAACTCTTTTCTACACTCACACACACACACCACACACACACGCGCGCGCGCGCGCACGCACACACGCACGCACGCACACACACACACACACACGCACGCACACACACACAGACATACACACACACGCACACACACCCGACACACACACACGCGCACACATGCACATACCCACCATACACACCACACCACACACACACACACACACACACACACACACACACACACACACACACAACATCAACAACAACAACAAGGCGTACATGCACTTCAATTTCAAACCCAACAAACCAACAACGGATGTCATGTCGCAATGTAATGTCCTTGTTCTTCCATACGACATCCAGCCAAAGAAGGAACACCCTTAGCATGCATGAATCACCCTCCCATCATCCCCACGCTGCCATTCAGTGCCTGAGAGATGATGGTGGTGTCGTTTTCTCCTCTACTTCCACCACTTGGAGTGTTTTCTTTTCTGAGTCATTTCCGCCCCATCTCTGAAAGAATAGGACATTACCGAGAAAAGCATCACAGCCTGTTTCCTATTTCTGCCATACCAGCCTGCACACTTTTTTTTTTTTTAAAGTCTGCGGTGGTATTTTTCTGACGGTGAGGTAATACATATTCTTTTTCTTTTATATCGAGGATAATGGAATAAGCACTCATGTGCTTTTTTTTTACATCCAGTCTCCGTGTGTATGCGGTTTTGTAAATTTTGTCATCTGTTTCCACCGGCACACAATGGCCTACTCTTCCGAAAAGCAGAACAGGACTTAACGTGTGCGCAAGATGTTCTGCATGCGTTTGCACACGTGGCCTCGGTTTATAGTCTCATCCGAAGGACATGAGGTTGTTGTTGTTGTTGTTGTTGTTGTTGTTGTTGTTGTTGTATGGCCTACAGTATAAAAAGCAGATTTTTTTAAAAAGGGTGAAATCTGGGCTGTTTTCTTCATGGAGATAGATATTGTCTCGTTCACTGGACAGAATCATTCATGTTTGTTCCAGATTGCTCGAATGTTTGTTGGACTTTAGAGAGGGGACTTCATTTTTGCAGAGCAATGCTAAGAACAAAACTAACTCTCTTGTTGCTGTGGATTCTTTTTGTGTGTGTGTGTGTGGTTATGCTAACTGCTGTCTTCTTGCTTGCCAGATCTGGATAGATTTATCGTCTTAGTCTTAACACGAACCACCTACGAAATGTTGCAATACGTTTCACTCCAATACTAACCAGCGGTTCGGTATTAGAGAAGCGACTCTATTGTTGCCGCGGGTTCTTTTACGTGCACGTTGCATCCTGTATCTTAGTTTATCGCTACGTCCAAAAAACAACAACCCTGTCAGCCATATAACTTTCCAGAAATCCAGAAGTCCTGGGTTCAAGTCTCTTTGGAAGTTGGACATTTTCCCTTATTCATGATCACAAGCGGTGGGTGGTGCAGGTGACAGTTTTTCAGGTGCCAAGATAAACCACCACTCAGTGTGCAACATGCATTTAATTAAAGCTCGTAAACAGAACCCACGGCAACGAGAGCTCCACAAAACAGCTCCCCCTACCTCTGTGGCTGTCTCCACCTGTACACTCCTTCTTGTTCCCTCCGCTCTGCTGCAGATACCTTGTCCTTACATATACCGAGATTCAACCAATCCACTGTTGGCCGTTACTCTTTCTCTGTTTCCTGTCCAGTGATCTGGAATGACCTCCCTCTCTCCTTTCGCCAAAAGCCTTCTTATGACACTTTTAAATCCAGCCTCAAGACATATTTATTCCAAATCTGATTTTTCCCCTCTTGTTTTATTTCAAATCTATCCCTGCCTAAAACAGCCCAAATCCCATCACCCTGCCAAAGTGTATAATCTGTGTGTGTGTGTGTGTGTGTGTGTGTGTGTGTGCGTGTGCGTGTGTGTGCGCGCGCGCGCATGTATGCACATTTGAATTTGTTAACTCTGTTAATTGTTATTGGTTGCATGTGCAGAGGTGTGTTAAATGCAAGCACTTTGATTTCTTTTAGCAAGATATAGCGCTATATAAATTCCATTTATGATTATCATTATTATCTCTGACTTTTCTTTTTATCAAAACAAAAACGCTACTGTCATATAGAATTAAAAATACTGCTCACAACGTGGCCCTGAACTTTGGCAACGTAGCATCTTTGCGGAGAATAACTTCGATTTTACGCTGCTATGGTACATAAAGAAGGTTCGAACCACGACCCTGCAGTCAGACAGAATACACCCAGTCTAAGTCGCTGGAGTGCCTAAAACTAAAGGAACAAACCACGTCAAGGAGTGGGCGAGGGCGAGGGAAACAAAAAAAGAACTCCGCAAAGATGATGCTGAAGAACAATTCTGGTCGACTGTGATCTTATAGGGCTTCTTCTGCCCCCTTCCCTCTCCCCCCACTCTTCTCCCTCTCTCTCTGTCTGTCTGTCTGTCCGTCTGACCTAGATGTCGGCCTGTCTGTCTATCTGATGCTGTGTCCACCGTCTTTTGCTTAGTATGTATTCCGACTCTGTCTTTCTCGCACTCTCTGCATGTGTCTGTCATAAGCTTTTCCACTTTCTTTCCTATACTTCTGTCTCTGTCTCTCTGTCTGTCATTGTTTCTTGTTTCTCTGTCTTCCGTCTCTTTCATCTTCTTTCTACAGTTCTTTCTGACCTTATCTGTCATTGTGTCTGTCTCTGTCTCACTCTCTCTTCCCCCTCTCACTCTCTCTGGTCAGTGATTCACAGTTTCCTGCCCCTACTTGTCATTTCCTTTTTCTCTCTGTGGTGTGGGGGATGGAGTGGAGGAATGAAGGATAGGGGGCACCACTCCACTGATGGTGGTTAGTTAGGCCACACTCCAGCTTTCGGGGGCCCATTTCCTTCTGTTTTACATAATAATCTTAAACACACATGTGGTAGATACAATTACATCCTCCAGAAAAGGAACAACTTTTTTTTTGGGGGGAAAGACCAGCTCCTGACTCACACAGTTCATGTGTTTTTACACAAATTTGGTAGGTTTGGATTAAAAGGAAAATAGATCAGCAGACTACCTACACCCTCATTTCTTTGTCATCTGCAAGCCTCATAGGGACAGTACACATACACGGGGTCATCATCGGCATAGAAATGCAAGATATGGTCAAAATGACGATCTTTTCCAACGTTCTCATGACTACCTGACATCAGTCTGTGTCATGAACCCCCAAAACAATCACACAATACTTTTTAAATCTTCACAAATGTTTTAAAATGAGCAAAACGTTGCCCCCCCCCCCCCCCCCCCATCTCCCCCAGTTGCTCACTTTAGAAGATACTACATCACCCGGAATCTAAAACTGCAGTGCAGCCAGTAGTTTGGGTACACTCCACCTTTAAGTTCTGGGTCAAGTCATTATATTATCCTCTATAAAATACTAGTCAGAACATCATTTTGGGGGTTGATTTCCTTGATTAATTTTTTAAAAGGAAAAAATGCGCTGTGTACTTGTTTTTGGAATTGAACATATAGAGCAATACCAAACAGGCATGAGAAAGTTGGACAGGATCATAAAATGAGGATTGCTTGTGTTCTTACAGTGCTGACCCCAGCATGCATTTTGTGGTTGGCAGGAAGCTAGCAGACGACTAAGGACTGAGAGGGTAGACAAATGTTTGCTGCAGAAATTTTAAAACAAATTCAAACCCACCAAATCTGTGCAAAATCGCACGAGGCTTGAGCCAGAGGCTAGTTATTCACACAAAAAAAGTGTTTTGTTTCTGTGGGTGTCTTAGTAAGCCCTACGTGCAGTACGAATACAAAAGCCGTTCATTAATAGGTAAACAGACAGAAAAGGGGCAACAGTTTTAAAGGTGGTGTGTAGCCTTTAGCTTGATGATGTCTATGGGTTGGTGGTTACAGCTGATCCTTTGCCTTCTCCTTTCCTTGTATTATTTTGCTATAGGGCCTAGGCTAGGTCCCCTCTTCTCATTTAGCACTGCCCAGCACTGTACCAGGGGACAAGTGAAGTAAGTGTCTGTGGCTGTTTTTAGCTCCTAGCGGCCATGGCAGGCGTGCGTATTGTCATGTCTGCTTCTGTTTCTCTGAGAGGTTTCGTCTTTTAGACTCCTTCTTTTTGTGTGTGTGCCACTTAGAGGTCAGCTCTTTACCCTCTTCTCTCTCTCTCTTTCAGTCTCTCAGTCTCTGTCTGTCTGTCTTGATGTCTGTCTCTTTGTCTGTCTGTATGTCTTTCTCTGTCTGGCTGTCTCTCTCTTTATGTTTCTCTGTGTCTGTCTGTCTCTGTTTGTATGTCTATCTCTGTCTGTATGTTTGTCTGTCTCTGTTTCTCTGTGTCTGTCTGTTGTGTCTCTCTGTGTGTCTGTCTCTGTCTGTATGTCTGTCTCTGTCTGTGTGTCTCTGTCTCTCTGTCTGTCTGTCTGTCTCTCTGTTTCTCTGACTCTGTCTCTCTGTCTGTTTGTCTGTCTGCCTTTATGTCTGTTTTTCTATCTGTCTGTCTGTCTGTCTGTCAGTCAGTGTCTGTCTGTCTGTCTGTCTCTCTGTGTTGTGTATGTGTGATACTTCAAAAACTGCCATTTTCTTAGACGCAAATATTACAGAATTACAGACGTAGATATTACTTTTCCATATGTCACTACCACCACCACCACCACCACCACCACCACCACAACAACAACAAAAACAGCAACAACAACAACAACTAATGACGCACTTGGCCATATTATGGGGATGATTTTTTTTATTGAAAGCGTTACGCAGAAAGCCACAGTATGTACAGTTGTTACTTTAGTTTATTCACAATGACACAGCTATACAGACAGCGACCTGAGGAAGATAGTGTTGTGAAGACGACGGAGATAACCCCTGCCAACTAAGCTGTACGGTCCCCAGGAGAGGAGCTGGAAAGGACATACAGCCATTATGAAGTTTTTCCCCCAGACACATCTGACCGGTGTAAACAGCAAAACGAGAGGAGAAGATGCACAATGGCATGTCTGCCGTATACATTGTTTCCATCATACTTGTCTGTGTATATGTAGACGAGGATAAAAAGTCATAGCAGCAGCTGAAAATAATGATCAATGGGGTTATTCAGAAGGCTGCACAGAGTCAGTTGGATAGACAGAAGAAAGACAAAACGAAAGCATACTTCACAATCTGGGAAGAACCAAACAAAATAAACCCCTTTTTACACACACATACACGTGCATGCGCGCGCACGCGTACGCACGCACACACACACACACACACACACACTTTACGAAAAAGAATTACGAATGAGGAGAGAAAGAACCGTAGCAAGAATAAACGAAAAAAGTTGGGTTTTTGTTTTTGTTTGTTTGTATTTTATTTTTACAAAAATCAACAAACAAGCCTCCAGATTATCCCCTATACACACACAAACACACACATAACACACACGCGCACGCGCGCGCGCACACACACACACACACATACATAACACACAACACACACATACATACATACATACATACACACAACACACACAGACAGAAAGAGACAGACAGACACAGGTACAGAGACAGACAGAAATAAAGACACCCAGAGAGCGAACGAGAGAGACAGACAGACATAGACTGAGAGACAGAGACAGACAGACATAGACTGAGAGACAGAGACAGACAGACATAGACGGAGAGACAGAGACAGACAGACAGACAGACAGAGACAGAGGCAGACAGACAGCACAACACACAGACACAACAGACACACACACACACACCCTCACCTCCCCCCCCCCCCCCCCCCCCCCCCCCCCCCCCCCCCCAACCCCAAGAGGAGCAGAGAGAGAGAGAGAGAGAGAGAGAGAGAGAGAGAGAGAGAGAGAGAGAGAGAGAGAGAGAGAGAGAGAAAACAAAAGAACCGACACTCCAGCGATACATACATACATACATATATATATTTATATAAACCACAAAAAAAAAGACATTGAAACAGACAATTACTACGCATAACGATACAGAAAAGACAACCCCCCCAAAAAAAAACCCACCCTAAAAATACCCCCTACCCCTCACCCTACACCCCTCAAAATCCTACTACACGCCCAAGAAGGATCAAATTGCAGGTTTCAGCTTGGCCCAGCCAGCCCAGCATGCATAATAACCAGCTTACAGGACAGACAGCAGGTCAGCAGCAGCAGCGGTGTAGCTAGCTAGCTGCTAGCTTGCTACTAGCTCGCTTGCTTACTAACTCGCTTGCTGCCTGCCACGCCTTGGCATCAATCGTCAAGCATCCGGCAGCACACATGCTTCTTGAAGACTTCATAAAATAATATGGGTCTCTCTGACCAGTCGGCGGCACCGCAGCAGAAGATTTCCTTAGGGGTCATTTTCTTGCAGTGCGCACTGAAGAAGAAGAGAATCGAAGATGCTTGCGTATCAAACGAACAGCAGAAGGGGGTTGGTGGTGGGGGAGTTGGGGATGGGGGTAGGGGTGGGGAGTGGGGGGGGGGGGTGGGGGGGGGGGTGTGACAGAAGGAGATCGTGTAAAAGAGTGGGACAAGTTAGGATCGTGAATATCGAGTAGGAAGAGGGGAGGTTGTATTGTGGTTAATTAAAAATGGTGATTACAATCTGCTGAAAGACAAAAAATGCAACGGTGTCGTTTGAAGAAATGTGTTAACAACCGAGGGGAAGAAAATAAGTAGACTTAGCTAGTTTTACTTTCAGTTTCAGAGGTTTGTTACGGGATGGAATAAAATATTCTTTGCGCTAAGTAGGCCCTAAAAGAACTGATTGTTGCGCGCGCGCACACACACATACACACACACACACACACACACACACATACACACACAAACGTACACAAACGATTTATTCAAACTATAAAACAAGTAGGAAAGGTAAGGACTAAACTAAAGGGTAGTGTGGAAGAGCGTAGAGACTCAATACTAGCAAGCATAACGGGCCCAATCTCCTGTCACTTGTTACCTTCCTTTAAAGGGAGGCCATTAACAGCTGGGTGAACTATGTACTGAGGGGCAATTGGTCCATATGGTAACACGCTCGCGTGTAATGGCGGGGAAAAGTGACTAATGGTATGCCTCCTATAAAACAAGTAGGCAAAGTGAAATACCTAGATGTTATATGGGTAAATGTGGAGTATGGTAGTGGCTGAAGGAAACGGGAATAGTTATACCTAGTGGTTAATGAAAAACAAACTTGCGACATCGCACTTAATGGAACGGACCGTGGTTCGAATCTCCCGTTGTTGAAGGGGATATTTTCCCCTGGAGTTAACATCAGTGCAGACTCCACTCTTCCCTAAAAAGTCCTTCGGATGAGACTATAAACCGAGCCCCCGTGTGCGAACGCACGCAGAACACATCTCGCGCACACGTTAAATCCTGTTCCGCTTTTCGTAAGAGAAGGCCATTTCGTGCCAGTGGGAACAGACCACAAAATGTACAAAACAGTATACACTCGGGGACTGGAGGTAAAAAAAAAAGCAGATGAGTGCTTAATCCATTATCCTCGTTAAAAGAATAAATAACAGAATAAATAAATAAATACAAAAGTTATTCTGAATGAATGAGACACACCGTTCGTATCCCTGATCCTCTGTTTCTCGTTCCTCCGCTAGGCCTAGAGTGCCAAGGTTCACTGACTGTGAGATTTCGCGTATGCGACCGTATTAGCCCATCGGTTAGGTAGCCTCGTTCCGACTTCGGGGATATGTCCTCAAATCAACATCAACAGTTGTGGATGATACATCGAGGGACTTAAGGGCATGAGTGAATTGCCGTAACAACTTATTTGTTAGCAGTGCATGGACAGGTAGGTAGGTAAGCCTTTATGCGGGTGTGGAACATCATGGGGTGTTGTAGTTCAAGGGTATGTATTGTGTGGTGCATGAATGTGCATGAATGTGCACACGCGCACGCGCGTGTGTAGATAAATTCTGATATAATAAAATTCTTATATAATAAGGTCAATGTGTTTGTGCTTTTTTCCAGATGACAATAATTTACTTTTGGTCATGAAATAAATAAATGTGAGTGACCATTTTATCCGATATTGTTTCTTTTTACAAAACAATATACTCTGTTTATAATGAGACAACACAGTCTTTGTATTTCTACAAGACATTGTCTTCTTTTTGTTTTGTTTTTTGATCGGCTTTCGTTTTGTGTTTCTTTGGTGTGTTTTTAATTTGTGTGTGTGTGTGTTTGTGTGTGTGTGTGTGTGTGTGTGTGTGTGTATGTGTGTGTGTGTGTGTGTGTGTGTGTGTGTGTGTGTGTGTGTGTGTGTGTGTGTGTGTGTGTGTGTGTGCGCGCGCGCGTGTGGTGTTTGTTTGTTGTTAATTTTTTTTAACTGCAAAACAGCATTCCTCGCTATGCTGCATTGACAATCGATTTCAACGGAGAAGCCAGCAGTGCACAATTGCCGAGGGTTTCTTTTCTCACATCCCCTTTGCCGCAGCAGCAGCAGCAGCAGCAGGAGAGACGGGCGGTAGGGTAGGGGGCCTAGTCGAACAGTTCCATCATCACTACAAGGCTTGGTATGGAAGAGGAGGGAGGATGGGGATTTGGGGTGTGGAGAGTAGGCTGATAACTGTCTGGCAGTGCCTGTAATATGACCTGTCAGTCTCTGGAACTGCTGACACTGCTGACAACTTGTCTGACACCGCCTCACCGCAACCACGTGCCATCCATCCATCCATCCATCCATCCCTCTCCACCCCCTCACCCCCTCGACCCTTCACCCCCCCTCCACCCCCTCACCCCCCTCCACCCCACCCCTCCTCCTCCCCCACCCTGCCAACCCCTCCAAACTTCCAAACGACCCCTTCACCCCCCCCCCCCCCCCTCCTCCCCGTTTCTGTTAGAACTGTCCCCCCCCCCCCCCCCCCCCTCCCGACCCCCTCGTCCTCAACCCCCATCACCACGGCCAGACCCCGACAGTGTGGCTAGTGTGGCCCGGGGAGGGTGGGGGGTGGGGGTGAGGGGGTGTCCCCAGATCAGGGTGTCTTGAGGGGTGACAGGGGCTGAAATTAGCCCATCTAATTAAACCCTTCTCCCCGCGCGCGCCCTGGGGCTTCAATCGGGGCTTTGATGAGAGGCTAGGGTGTGATGGGTCCGGGCAAGGAGCCGTGGTGAACCTTGTACTTGAGAACATTTATCATTGCTACTGTCAATACTGCCTGCCTGCCTGCCTGCCTGCCTGCCACCCCCCAGCTCTCCAACGTATGGCGTCACCACTGTGCCAAAGGGATGGATCTCTTGGGTGGTGGTTTTTTTGTTGGTCTGAGTGTTGGAGAATTTTTTGGGGGGTGGGTGGGTGGTTGGTCTGTATTTTTAAAGTTTTTTTGTTTTGCTTGGGTGTATTAAGTGTAAGATATCTACGATTAGGTTTGAGTATGTGTGTGTGCATGTTCAATATTTTGTGAACAGCATCCAAATTTGGAATAAATAGAATGCTGAGAACTAGATACGCGATCGCTCATAAACTGCAAACATTGGTTTCACAGAAACCATGGCACTGTACGTGATGTCTGTCGTTTGAACCTGCTTCCAAAGAGCGTATCTCTACAATAGCAAACAACCCCAGCATCGTGACCATTGTTTCTCCTTCATTTGCGTCATGTAAATAAAGCATAATATGCAGTTTTATCCCAGTAGATATTACGCACTCCGACATAAGCCGCAGAAAACTTTCGATTTTTCATATATCTTGACGTTGTAGGTTGACCATACCACGGACGTGATTTCAACGTGTTAGATGGTGGGATCATTCTGTCCATAAGATTGGCTATCACTGAGGGGGGTGCGTGAGTTGTGAATAGCAAACTGACAGAGAAGTTAACCCCACCCCCACCCCCACCCCCCTCTTAATACCATGTCTTTTTACCCCAAAGAAACCCATGTGCATCAATCAAAAAAGATTTCAATATCCAAAAAAACCGCTGGCGTGTTTTGGTGCACAAAATATTCTGTTAGATTACATAGGTCCTTCACAAGCTGGAGAGAAGATTAAAAATTTTGAAGTCTGAATTGATCAGAAGAGAGGGCCACTGTGGCACCCATGAGGAAAAGAGGGAGAGAGAGAGAGAGATCATAACGCGGGAACAGGAGATTTGACAAGATCCTAACCTTAATCATGTACTCTGTCGATTCCGTTCACATGAGAGAACTGTTGACGTCTCGTTCCAAACGAAACTTTAAAAAAAAAAAGGGGGGGGGGGGGGGGGAGATAAATCATTCCATAATTTAAAGGCGCCCTTTTGTTTCGAAGAAAAGAAAAGAACATTAATCAGTCCAATTGCTTTTCAGATGTGAGCGAACGAGACAATTTGAATAGCTTCCATCATTCCACCACATATGTTTTAATTCCCGAGTTTGTGGCTTATCTTTTACGTTCTATACGTGAGTTTTTATTTTGTTTGTTTCTTGTGCTTTATTTTTTTTTCCCAAAAGGAAGTTTGGGGTTGTTTTTCTTTTGGTGGATCAAGTTTTTGACTGTTGCTTCGATGCTTGTTTTTTGTTGAAGAGAAATTGATACACCTAAGAAGAGCTCCAAAACATACTTTGTGAAGTAAAAACGGCCACTGCTGAAATGATTGAGTATGCATCCTGATATATGGCACAGCTTGCTGTTCTCTTTATTTCCATTTCAAGGGAAAGGACAGCTACAGCCAGGTCTTGCTTGCTTAGTGTGTGATACAAATTTGATGATGGATATAGATCTATAAACTAGTGTCATTGATATTCTTACAGACTTTTAATGGATGTCTTGTTATTCTTGATTAGGCTTTAATACGCTGAAACAGAGGGAGCTAGAGAGAGAGAGAGGAGAGAGAGAGAGAGAGAGAGAGAGAGAGAGAGAGAGAGAGAGAGAGAGAGAAGAGAGAGAGAGAGAGAGAGAAGAGAGAGAGAGAGAGAGAGAGAAGAGAGAGAGAGAGAGAGAGAGAGAGAAGTGTTGGTAAAAATGATTCTTCGTTAATGATCATTTTAAGCGGAATGTATCGACTTGCCTATAGACTTGAATGTCTGAAAATTATCCGAAGATGAAACAGCTAATGTGGTTTCCATTCATTTTTTTCTCGTTATTTTTTGTAAAGAAAATTTACTGGTTCTATTGGACTAATGCAACACATTAAGCTGGTGATAATACACAATAAGCTGGTGATACTACAAAAGCTGGTGATACTACACAATATGGTGATACTACACAATCTGGTGATACTACACAATCTGGTGATACTACACATTAAGCTGGTGATACTACACAATCTGGTGATACTACAAAAGCTGGTGATACTACACAATCTGGTGATACTACACAATCTGGTGATACTACACATTAAGCTGGTGATACTATACAATCTGGTAATACTACACATTAAGCTGGTGATACTACACATTAAGCTGGTGATACTACATATTAAGCTGGTGATACTATACATTAAGCTGGTGATACTACACATTAAGCTGGTGATACTACATATTAAGCTGGTGATACTATACATTAAGCTGGTGATACTACAGAAGCTGGCGATACTACACATTAAGCTGGTGATACTACACATTAAGCTGGTGAAACATCATAAGCTGGTGATACTACAAAAGCTGGTGATACTACAAAAGCTGGTGATATAGTACATAAGCAGGTGATATACTACAAAAGCTGGTGATACTACACAAGCTGGTGAAATACTATACAATCTGGTGATACTACATAATCTGGTGATACTACAAAAGCTGGTGATACTTCAAAAGCTGATGATACTACATAAGCTGGTGATACTACAAAAGCTGGTGAAATACTATACAATCTGGTGATACTACAAAAGCTGGTGATACTACATAAGCTGGTGATACTACACAATCTGGTAATACTACAAAAGCTGGTGATACTACACAATCTGGTGATACTACAAAAGCTGGTGATATACTACAAAAGCAGGTGATACTACACAATCTGGTGATACTACAAAAGCAGGTGATACTACATACGCTGGTGGTATTACATAAGCTGGTGATACTATATAAGCTGATGATACTACAAAAGCTGGTGATAACTAATAAGCTGGTGATACCAACAGTACTAGACAATGCGACAATACTGAAACCTATAACACTTACAGCACAAGACAGATGATGCCCTCTCTGTGGTTGACCCAGGCTGTAAGCATTGTGGCTGACTGATGGATGGTGCAGAAACGTGAAGGAGTCAAAGAGGCCAGCACTATGGCTAAGTTTAACTTGGCGACGGCAGGAAGAAGGTGGCTTGAGGCATTCCCCAGTTTAACATGTTGGGGGGGGGGGGGGGGGGGGGGGGGGGGGGGGGGGGGGGGGGGACTAGGGGGGGTCACCCAGAGTATGACTCTGACTCATTTCACCTGGGAATCACTGTGAGACTGTATGCACACACTGGGTGAAAAAATTGCCTGTATGACTTTATTCAAGTAGCTCAATATAGTTAATAGGCAGCCATACTCTGACCAGACATTTTTTTGGCGGTAAGGGGGGGAGGGTTGGGGTGGAGGGGGGGAGGCGGTCCTTTAAAGGAGAGTGCATGTTGTTATGTTAAGAGATTGTCCTGGCTGATGACAGTCTTAACATAACACTTTTACAGCAAAGTAACATTTTAAAGGAGGCCCTGGCTCTTTTTTCCATCAATAATTGACAAACGGTTTTATTTTGGGTCTGGGTACTTACTAAGGAAGACGTTAACATCATTGCAGACTGTTGAACGAACGAGTGCCTTCTTTAACACAAAAAACCCAACTGCAAATAATGTGCAGGCTTTTCTGTACACGAACAAGTAACGTTAAAACCAATAAAAACAAAGGTATGTGCTGCATGTTGTCTTTATTTTTAAGGACATGCGTGTTATTCTCCTCAATTAATACCTAGATAATTATATGATAATTAAAACAAAAACGGACCTATGGATGCTTTGGGTATTCAAGTCTTGCATTTAAAGTGCTTATGAAAAATACATATTCTGCATTCCGCAAAGCTTTTGTCTTCTTCCCCAGCCCCCCCCCCCCCCCCAGCACCACCTACTCTCTCTCCCCCTCCCCCCCCCCCCACACACACACACATTTCTATTCCATTTTTCCCCCTCTCGAACACAGGTGGGACAAATAAAATTCCGAAAGACAGAATATTAAAATATAAAAAAGTAACAGAGAGGAAAAGAAAGAAGAAGAATGTGTTTTGTTGACCCTCAGAATCAGACACCCCTACCCCCAACTAAATCCCCCCCTATCCCCCCACCATCCTCCCACCTCATCCTACCTACACCGTCCCTCCCCCTCCCCATCTCACATACCCCCCCCCCCCCCCAACCCCTAAAACCCATACCTTTCTACCAAACCTTTGTCCTCTGCTAGCCTAGTAAGTTCTAGTTCTAGTACTGACAGTTGAGATTATCTCCTTCTCTCTCCTTGCTCTCTCTCTCTCGTCTCTCTCTCTCTCTCTCTCTCTCTCTCTCTCTCTCTCTCTCGATCGCTCTCTCTCGCTCTCTCTCTCTCTCTCTGTGCCCCCCCCCCCCCCCGCCCCCTCCCCCCCCCCTCCTCTGCCATCCCACCCTTTTCGAGCTGCTCCAGGTGAAAGTCCTGTCTTCTTGTAGGCTCTAAAGCCAGGTAAAAAGGTAAGGAGGTAAAGGAGTCCCATAACCTTTAAGGTCGTAGGGGAGTGAGGCGTCAGAGACCTCACTTCTCTAGGTGCCAGCATATTGAGGGCGGCGCCCATCTCCTCTCCTCTCCCTCGCTGCTTTACCTTCCCTGACCCTAAAGAGGACAGGTACCCATTTACAGCTGGGTGAACTGGGGGAACTGTACTGAAGCCAAGGCGCGCAAACGGTCACCCATCCAACTGGTAACCACGCTCGACGCTGGGGGAAAGCGAGTGCTCCAACCACTGAGCTATCCCGTTCCCTAAAGCCAGAGAAGGCATAATAATAATTATAGTAGCAGTAGTAGCAGTAGTAGTAGAAGTAGTAGCAGTAGTAGCAGTAGCAGTAGTAACAGTAGTAGCAGTAGTAGTAGCAGTAGTAGCAGTAGTAGTAGTAGCAGTAGTAGTAGTAGTAGTAGTAGTAGTAGTAGTAGTAGTAGTAGCAGTAGCAGTAGTAGCAGTAGTAGTAGTAGTAGTAGTAGTAGTAGTAGTAGCAGTAGTAGTAGTAGTAGAAGAGAGAACCTGGCCATACAGACAACGTGTTCTCAAGAACCGCCAGATCTCGAGTAGAAGGAGGTGGGGGAGTGAGGGGTGGGGGTGGGGGGTAGGGGAGTGGGGTGGGGGGTGGGGGGGGGGGGGGGTGGGGGGCTTCCTCTTCTGTCAACCGTTCAACGGTGTTTTTCTTACGCCTTTGCGGGGGCCACCCGGTAGTCTGTCTGTCTTCTTTCTGCTGCTGCCTCTGGGAGTCTCTCTCTTTCTCTGTCTGTCTGTCTGTCTGTCTGTCTGTCTGTCTGACTCTCTCTGTCTGACTCTCTCTCTCTCTCTCTCTCTCTCTCTCTCTCTCTCTCTCTCTTACCGAGCTGTCAAGTCGGACAGTTCTCTGGCAATAATATTGACGCCCGGTGTCTGTGAGAGCTTGGGAGAGCCCCCCCCCCCCCCCCCCCCCCACCACCACCACCCCCCTCCTCCTGAGAGGGTCATTTTGGGGAGGTGGGGGGAGGGGGACGGGGGGGGGGGGGTGGAGGTGAAAAGGTGTGGCGAGGTAGATGAGGGGTATGGGGGGGGGGGGGGGGTGAGTGGGTGGGGGGGGGGATGGACTTGAGTACCGTTAAAAAAAGGGTAAGGGGGTGGGTGGGTGGGGGGGTGGGGGGGTGGGGCAGATTTTGTTTGGACTGGCGTTAAGTGGTTATCCAGTAGAAGAAGTGATTCCCAGCCCAGGGAACTTGGGGAGGAGTTCATCAAAGGTGGATGGGTGGGGGAGGTGGGGGTGGGTGGGTTGGGAGGGGGGTTGGGGGGGGGGGAGGGTTAGGTAGATGTCATTTTGTGTACTGAAGACAGGCAGGAAGGCAAGAAAGGCACAGAAAGACTGGAGGGCTGGGTGGGTGGGGGTCTGGTGGTTAGTTGGAGGATTGGTATGTATGTGACAAATACAGAGAGAGAAAAGAAAAAAGAAGAAGAAGAAAAGAAAGAAAGAAAGAAAAAGAAAAGAAAAAGAAAGAAAGAAAGAAGAAAGAAGAAGAGAAGAGAAGAGAAGAGAAGGCCAAGTTCTTGCAAAACGCACCTTTAGAGATCAGGACAGACTAGTTTACCCAGCGTTGACAATATGGCTTCCGTTTCGTCCTAGGCCCATCTACGTCAGAGGAAAGAGCAGGGGAGGGGGTGAGGGTGGGGGTGGGGGTGGAGGGGGGGGAGAGGTTGGGGGTGGGGGGGGTGGGGGAGAGGTTGGGGGTGGTGGGTGGTGGTGGTGGGGAGGAGGGTGAAGGGGATTTTCATATCATATGTCATATTGATTTACTGGCCACGGCCAAAAAAAAAAAAGCTGTGTCACTGATTTGATGTTAGCTCAGTCGGAGAGTGTCAAGGCCTGTGTTAAAATTTAAAAAAAAAAGGGTGCTATGATGACTTAACGAGTGTTACCTCGAAATTCGTCTTCGGCCGTTTACAAGCTCTTAGCATGATTAAACCTACCTAGACTCTCCTTTCATTAAGGGAGTAAAAAAATTAAAATTCGAAGTTGAAGTACGGCTGCCTGCTTTCATGGCGAAGTACTTGCAACGAACAGTCAGGCACACAAAGTGACTTCTCATCCAGTGTAAACTTAATTAAAAAAGTCTCAGCTCACGGTAGTAATTTCCAGATATGACGAGAGAGAGAGAGAGAAGAGAGAGGAGAGAGAGAGAGAGAGAGAGAGAGAGAGAGAGAGAGAGAGAGAGAGAGAGAGAGAGAGAGAGAGAGAGAGAGAAGAGAGAGAAAGAGAGAGAGAGAGAGAGAGAGAGAGAGAGAGAGAGAGAGAGAGAGAGAGAGGCAGGTGGTGGGGAGAGAGAGAGAGAGGGACAATGACAATGACAATGACAATGACAAATTCTTTTATTCGAGGATAATGAATAAGCACACATGTGCTTTTTTACATCCAGTCCCCGCCCGTTAGGGATACTTCTTAAGGGAGAGAGAGAGAGACAGAGCGAGAGAGACAGAGAGAGAGAGATCGAGAGCGAGAGCGAGAGAGCGAGAGGTAGAGAGAGCGAGAGAGAGAGAGAGAGAGAGAGAGAGAGAGAGAGAGAGAGAGAGAGAGAGAGAGAGAGAGCGAGAGAGAGAGATGGAAAAGAGAGAGAGAGAGGGAAGAGAGAGAGAGAGAGGAGAGAGAGAGAGAGAGAGAGAGAATGGGAGAGAGAGGGAGAGAGAGAGGAATGGGAAGAGGAGAGAGAGAGAGAGAGAGAGAGAGAGAGAATGGGAGAGAGAGAGAGAGAGAGAGAGAGAGAGAGAGAGAGAGAGAGAGAGAGAGAGAGAGAGAGAGAGAGAGAGAGAGAGAGAGAGAGAGCATGCATATTCTGGGTGACTCTCTCAGGGTGCAGAGCCGCATGTTCAGCTGAGAAATGTCTAACAAAAAACAACAACATTATACTAATCTGCTTCAGGCGAAAAAGAATTGCCCCAGTGACTGTTTTAGGATAAGACTCCGTAAAGTTTGTGGGTGTTTTTTTTAACAGAATAAGCAAAAACCTCTTTTGAATGATGCCCAAAGAAAACATTAGAATTGAACTTAACATTTTTCACCTTAGCTACATCGCAGACCCCAATACCAAAGTAGTAGTAAAGTATGTTCTTTCGAGCCAGAAGGCCCATAGAGCCGGAGCTTATCCCGGTTTCTGTAGCGTTAAGCGAACTGATGGTTTTTCACCACCCCTGTGACAGGACGCTAGTCTGTCGCCAGATACTTCCCCAGCAGAGCTGGTACCCACTTGTACACCTGGGTGGAGTGAGGAAAATAGGAGTAAAGTGTCTTTCCCAAGGGCACAACACCGAGCCGAGCGGGGATCGAACCCGCGATCTCTGGATCACGAGTTGACCGCCTAAACCACTCGACCACGGTGCCTCCCCCCAATACCAAGTTTTGAAAAAAAAGAAGAAAAAAGATAATGGTTAAATGTAGTCGTAATAGCTTTAAGAATTGACAGTATCAAAATGTTTTGAAAAACAGATAATGGTTAAATGTAGACGTGATAGCTTTGGGAATTGACAGTATCAAATAACTGATATTTAATCGTATTTAAAAAGAGAATATTTAATCCTGTTTAAAGAGACATAGACAGACCTTACACTTAGTATTTCCGTCAAATTAAAGATGAGTGTTTAACATCTATAAACGCCATTGACAACACATTTGTCATTTTCCCTCACCAACATTTAAAAAAAAAAAGGCCAAAGTGTGGGTTATTTCTAACAAAAATGACTGTTCGGGTTAATTTTCGTTTATTCCCATAAGTCTAAGGACGAAAGTACAAGAAAAATCAGCGTTAGAGACTTTGCCCTTTGGTGTGTAAATAAACCTAAATGCTAGTAAGTGTACCCCAATGCTAGACTGTGTGTTCCGATTAACAAAAGAGTGCCAAACTGGTCAAGCTACAGGAGTATGACTTTTATTCCCCATATGGAAACTGAGAAATCGATTTGTTACAATGAACTTAATTGGTGGTGTTTAAAAAGTGTTTAGTGCATACAGAACAGAACTGTGTGAAGTCTGATGTTCCGCAACACAGAAAATTAATGAGACTATGTGTGTGCACATGCCACACACACACATACACACATTCACACACACACACATTCACACACACACACACACACACTCTCTCTCTCTCTCTCTCTCTCTCTCTCCTTCCTTTTCACAGTCAAGTCAAAGTCAAAGTCAAAAACACTTTAATCATCCCATGAAGGGTAATTACAACACCAATTGGTAGAGGCTAATAACTGTGATTATCTACTATTTACATTTTCCTTTTTCATTCCTTTAAATGACCAAGTTGTTCTGGTTTTGTTCATGGACCCAAAAGAGAGATATAATCTTAACAAATAGATGCTTAGTAATTGTAAAGTGACTCTCAAGGTTAACAGTCTGTAAACGTATGTTGATCAAGCTAAAGGAAGAAACGTATTTAAAAGTTACCTTTTTATGTGCATAATTGATTATCTGTTTCACTTTGTTATGTTCTACACAGGATTGTGACTGAAAATATCAGTCATTGTTGTTTTCTTACACGTTTTATTACATTATCACAAATGGCTTGGAGTGAATGAATGATATGAGTTTATTCTGCTGCGCTTTTGATGACTAGCTTTTGGACACAAAAAAACTAAACGAGTCTCGTGTGATGAAAAGTATACTGTTCTTTTTCCTGTTGTATTGTATTGTGGCCCAATGGCCGATGTACATTAAACAAGTTCCGAGTTCTCTCTCTCTCTCTGTCTCTCTCTCTCTGTCTGTCTGTCTGTCTGTCTGTCTGTCTGTCTGTCTCTCTCTCTCTCTCTCTCTCTCTCTCTCTCTTTCTCGCTCTCTCCTCTTCCATGCATGTAAATCAATATTTACGAGGCGAGAATCTTCCTATAAAATGTTACACCATAAAGCTGCGTATAGGTTTATAACACGTAAAACATCGCACCGCTATGGTGGCACATTTTAACCCCCCCAAAAGCATCAACATTTATTTGAAATCCCATTAAACCACCTGCGACCTCGATCTTCCACCAACTTCTCAGCATGACACTCATTCTGCTGCTACGGTTTGTGAGTGTTTTCTGTTTGATTACAACAACAACAACAACAAAAACCCACTGTTAAATACATAGTCAAAAAAAGGATAATAGGATCAACCGTTATTTGCGAACGTGTATGAATCTTATGATTTTGTTTCTGTTTGTTTGTACGGATGTTTTCCCATTTCCTGATCAATAAACCAGAATTAAAGATTGAAAATCTCTTCCAGTAAAGGTTAGAATACAAGGTTAATCCCCGTGGGAACGCCAGAGGCTCTCTCAGCATAAAGAGCTGTCCCCACCTTCTGGAAATTATGTGCTAGAAATTTCCCCTTTTCTATCATTCTCTTTGTTTCTGTCTTTCTCCTCACCTCTCAATCCTCTAACTCTCATACTTATTTATCTTCTCACACAGATCATTCTCCTCCCCTTTTTCATGCAAATCTGAAAATTGTTCTTTATAAACGTTCTGATGAGCTGCTCTGAAGTGGGAACATTGTGTGGTTGAAGCCAGTGCACAGAAGACCTCCTCTAAAAGTTACAAGCACAGAAGAAGACGACCAGGCACTGCCGAATTTTAGATCTACTCA
>CM054151.1:26326019-26333519 GCA_028751875.1 Rapana venosa | reverse complement strand
ATTATTCTTTTTTTCTTTTCCTTCTTTTGTTTGTCTAGTCGGTCTGTCTATCTACTGTTTGGTCAGTCTGTCCCTTAGTAGATCTTCTGTCTGTTTGTGCATTGATCGGGGTTTTTTGTCTTCTGTTTATTTACTATGAGTCTGTCTGTTTCTTTTGATATGATTTTGTTTCTGTTTTATTTGTGAACCCTTGTGGGTGTGGTTAAAAAAAATTATTTATTTGATTCTTTTATATCGAGGATAATGGAATAAGCACTTACATACTTTTTTCACATCAAGTCCCCGTGTGAATGCGGATTTGTGAATTCTCTCATCTGTTCCCACCGGCACACAATGGCCTACTCTTAAGAAAAGCGGAACGGGATATAACGTGTGGGCAAGATGTTCTGCGTGCGTTCGCACACGGGGCCTTGGTTTATAGTCTCATCCGAAGGACTTTGTGGGAGAGTGGAGTCTGCACTGATGTTAACTCCAGAGGAAAATATCCTCTTGAACGGGAATCGAACCCGGGTCGTCGGATTGCGAACACAATGTTCTGACCACTAGGCTATCCTGTCCCCTTCTGTGTGTATGTGTGTGTGTGTGTGTTTCGTATCTACGTCTCATTCATTCTTTTTTTTTTCTCCCCACAAACGTAAAATGTTTCTTCGATTGTGTTACACTGAAATACCCTTAAAACTTCTAGTCAAAGAAGACAAAAGATAGCATAAATGATGGTATAATCGTGCAAGAGTTGATGCTGTGTATCTTGCTGTTGTTTGTGTGTTCCCCAGCTTAACACCACCCTGGGGCGTCCCCAGAATGTGCACCCTGACTCACTCACCTGAGAATGATTGTGAGAGTTAAATTAAACACTGAATGAGAAGTTTGCGTATATGATTGTTTTCAAGTACATAGGCAGCCATACCCCGACATCACAGAATGTTTAAGGAGAGTGCAGGTGGTTATGTTAAGAGCTTGTCATGGCTTAAGGCAATCTCAACACAACATTTTACAGCATAACAACATTTTAAGGTAGGCCTTGGCACCTATCTGACAGCAAATAACTGACACCGCTTTTAGGCTGGGCTATGCCATGATGTGTGTAAAGACATATGCTGTTTTAAAAGCGGCGAAAAATTGTTCACACTAAGATCACACAAAATGTGGCCCAGCTAATAGAGGCTTTGTCGGGTATTGGTGTTCACTATAATAATTATGCCAAGGCCTACATTAAAATGTTCTTATGCTTTAAACAGGTGTGTTGAGATTGTCTTTAGCCTTGACCAGCTCTTTAAGCTTAAGTGCTTACACACGGGGCACTGGATGTAAACATAAAAAAAGCACACGAAGGCTTATTGCATTTTCCTCGAAATAAAAGCATAAAAAAATAATTATTTTTGCTATAGACATATCTTTTGGATGAATCTTTAGTTATTTCATTATCTATACATATTGATGCTGTTATTCTTCTGCTCGGTCTTTTTTTTTCCTCCCGTTTACTGCTTTTGGTCAGTGTATAGATCATCAGTCGTCATCAAAATGTTGATGTTGTACTTGAGCACGACATAAGCTACTTTGCTTGTTGCTGATCAATATGCTGATTACGTTCATTGTGCTATACTTGTTGCATGCTTATCAATGAATAAACCTAATTTAAACCAAAATAAATAACAACCTGCACTATCACTTAAAGGTGAAAAACCCAAACATCATCGTGAAAAGCCTACTTACGACAGCTTTAAATCCAGCCTCAACACATACCTATTTCAAACCTAAGATTTTTCCCTTTTGTTTCATCTCATATCTCTCCCCGCCTTTAAAAGCCAAACTTCCATCATCCTGCTGAAATGTACGACCTGTGTGTGTGTGTGTGTGTGTGTGTGTGTGTGTGTGTGTGTATGTGTACATTTGAATTTGTTAGAGTATTGTTAATCATTGTTGGTTCTTGTGTAGGAGCGGATGGAATGGAAGCGCTCTGATTTGTAATTGCAAGATATAGCGATCTATAAATTCCATATATTGTTACTATTATTCTTTAATTCGGAGTGTGCTGCCCATGTGATGGAGGTACTTGAAAACATGCTAACTTCTCCATTCCGTGTGTACTGACTGGTCCTTTTTTGATTCCCAGAAGTGGTGAGTGACTCAGAGTGATTATTCTGGGTGACCCTTAGGGGGGGTTAAGCTGGGGAACGCCCAAGCAGGAAGCTCACAGACAAGTATGTTTTCCATTTCAGTCATGTGTGTTCAACGCCACACTACTGTGACACCGGCGATCGATAAAAACATAATGTGACCACTAAGGAAGGATTTCACTTTCTAACTTGACAATCAAAGAAAAAATGACATACAGGTAAGTAATTCTTCGGATGAGACTATAAACCGAGACCCCGTGTGCAAACGCACGCAGACCATCTTGCGCACACGTTAAATCCCGTTCCTCTTTTCGTAAGAGTAGGCCATTGTGTGCCAGTGGGAACAGATGACAGAATTTACAAAACTGCATACACTCGGGGACTGGATGTAAAAAAGCATATAAGTGCTTATTCCATTATCCTCGATATCAAAGAAAAAAATAAATTTAAAGAAACAACAACTAGATCACACTCATGCACGCACACACGCACACACACACACACACACACATACGCACAACCACGCACGCACGCACAATCACACACACGCACGCACGCACGCACAATCACACACACACACACACACACACACACACACACACACACCTGGATTAAAGCACAAGCAAGTAAAAGGTAAACGAAACAAAAATACTAGTCACTCTGCAAATGAAAAAGACCCTAACCTGCGTCATTGTCAGAAAATAACACAATCATAACACGCGTGATCCGACAACAAAGCAGGGGTAAAATCAACTGTGCCAAAAAACCCCCAGACATATCCAATCCAAAATTATTTTGGAGAAATTGAGCTCCGACTGTTCATTGTGCATGTACCTTGCTCCCACTAACTAACGAGAGAAAGCGCCAAGGAAAACAAGGAAGAATGCAACAGTTGCTTCAAAAAGTGAAGATTTCACAAAAAACAAAATTTTGTTTTCGGTTCCTCGACTAGAGTTCCATGGTTCACCAATAGAGGATATTTTTGTGTGTGCGTCTGTCTTTTTTAAAAACCCACTATTAAGGTAGCCGCATTCCGACTTCGGGGATGGTGTCTAAACGCGACACACGTGTGCATGCTTTTTTTTGAAAAAAAAAGTGTCAACCGCTTCTACCCACACGAAATGGCCTACTCTTCTAAAAGGTGGACGGGATTTTAAAGTGTGTGTAAGACGTTTTCTGTGGGTTTGTACATGGGGCCTCTGTTTATAGTCTCTTTTGAAGGACTTTTGGTGGAGTAGAGTGAGTACTGATGTTAACTCAAGGGTAGTAAAGGAAGGTAAAGGAGTCCCATAACCTATAAGGTCGTAGGGGAGCGAGGCATCAGAGACCTCACTTCTCTACGGCCAGCATATTGAGGGCGGCGCCCATCTCCTCTCCTCGCTGCTTTACCTTCCCTGACCCTAAAGAGGGCAGGTACCCATTTACAGCTGGGTGAACTGGGGGAACTGTACTAAGCCAAGGGGCACAAACGGTCACCCATCCAAGTGGTAACCACGCTCGACGCTGCTTAACTTGGCTGGGGAAAAGCGAGTGCTCCGACCACTGAGCTATCCCGTCCCAGGGTAAAATTCCCTAAAATGGGTGGCCTCCATGGTGGCTTGATCCCGCCGTCAGATCACAGTTGATCAACGCTCTAAACTAACTAGACTGGCTACCCCGCCCCGAAAAGTGAAGATGACACTCACTACTATGTCAAGAGGCAAACTTCAAAGTAAAGAGGAAGATTTGTGAGCAAGCCTTCATAAGGCAAAGAACATGTGTTGATATTGTATAAGCACTTGGTGACCAAAACAGTGCTTGCTGAGTGTCAATCCATCACAATCAAACGCTGAATATGTCATTCAGTCAATAAGTATGGACATGATCACGATTTAAATATAGGTACAATCATTATACTTTGTACCGATACGATCACATATAAAATTAACATTAATACGTCATAGTTTGTCCCGTCAAAGCTGTCAGAAAACATAAGTGGAATCACACTTTAAATACTAAAATTAAAACAAAAATTCAAGTTAAATAGACTAACACATATCAAATAAATGGCGAACAAGAACACCCCCCGCCACCCTCCCCCCTTCCACACACACACACACGCACGCACACACAGGCGCACGCCAAATGTGCACAATACAGTATTTTAAAAAAATCAAAACAGTTTGTAGTTCTAATTTATTATAGTCCAAGCACACCCCCACCCCTCCAAACCAACCATCTCCTCTCCCCCACCCTCCACCCACACACTAAAAAAAGAAGAGAAAAGATAAACAAAAGAAAAGCCAAACTTAAAACAAACAACCTCCCCCCCCCCTTCCTTTCTAGACCGAACCCTTACAAGGGGAACAACTTGATTTTGCCTAAAAAGCTTCCGGCAAAAAAAATCAAAACCCACCTCCTCAACTTGCCCCGCTCTCACTGTCTTAAGCAAGAGCAAAGGACCCATTACCCACATAACACCACGCCCACTTCGTCATCAACGCTACGTCATATCCACTACACATGGAAGTACAACAGACTGAAAGAACCCTCATATCTTATGTTGATACCACTACACATGAAAGTACTACAGACTGAAAGAACCCTCATATATCTTATGTTGATACTTCTGCAAAACGACACAGCCTACTGTCCAGATTATTTGTTTATTTTATTTATTTATTTATTTATTTATTTATACCACTTTAAGTCACGAGATTTCTCTGCGTAAAATTCGGGCTACTTTCCCCCCCCCCCCCCCCCCCCCGGGAGAGCGCGTGGCCACAAGAGCAGCGCCACACCCTTTTTATGTCTGCAACTGTATTTGTATTGAGTGGCTTTTTTCTAAGAATTTTTGCCAGGGACAACTCTCTTGTTGCCGTGGGTTCTTTTACGTGCGCTGACTAATTTTGTGTAACACATGGGACCTCGGTTTATCGTCTCATCCGAAAGACTAGCGCCCAGACCACCACTCATGGTCTAATGGAATGGGGGGGGGGGGGGGGGGAGTTTCGGGCCCAAACGGATTATCGGAAAGGTGACCCCAAATGCTAAGAAAAGCAGTGGACATAACTCCACACTAAAATAACTCAGGGAAAGGGTCTGGCACGGAATTGAAATGCTGACAAGTCGGGTGACGGGTTCGAATCCCGTCGATACATAGATTAAGGGCGAGTGTTATTGAAATCTTCTTAGCTTTCCTGCAGATCTGCCAGTGCCTCACTCTCAGCGCATTGCGTGTTAAACACCCAATAGGAACACCGAAGGCTGATATTGAGACTAACTTTTAAACCATGGTCGCATTCTTCAAACCTGAAAAAGCAGAAGTAAATACAATTACAGGAATCAAGTGCACAACTGTTTAGTTCTTACCTCCAGTAACTCTTCCGGGAGTTAGAAGAAGAAGAAGAAGAAGAAGAAGAGGAGGAGGAGGAGGAGGAGGAGGAGGAGGAGGAGAAGAAGAAGAAGAAGAAGAAGAAGAAGAAGAAGAAGAAGAAGAAGAAGAGGAAAAGAAAAGACAAGGAACTACTTAGAAACCACTACGAAAAAAGAATCAAAACCGTCAAAGGGATAGTATCAAAGACAAAAAACCCAACGTACTTGAAACATAACGTACAAAAACACCACAGGTACCCCCCTCCACACACACACACGCAACACGCACACACACACACACACACACACACAACACACACCACACACAAAACAAAGGCAGGCATGATCATTACATTAGTCACGGGTCTCACCTGAGGAGGGGGTCAGAGATGGCCAAAGCTCACTCAGCACTAGGTGGTCAAGCTAGCCACAGACCATGCCAGTCACTCAAGACAATGACCAAACAAGATCCCCTCCTACCCAGCCCTACCCCTAGACTCTTCCCACCTCCTTCTCCTCCTCCTCCTCCTCCAAACTCCCACCCCTAACCACTATAAAGTTCAGGAACTTTCAGTCTCTACCCCGTCCAAGAACTGACCCCCCCCCCCCACCCCACCCCCCACCCCGTTCCTAGCCTATACCATGTGGGGAGATCGGTCAGTCAGTGAGTGGACTGGAGAGAGAGAAAGCTGGAGGAAAGAAAGAAGAGAGGAGAAGAGAGAGAGAGAGGGAAGGGGAGGGAAGGAGGGAGGGAGGGGAGTATAGATCGCGGTTAGGTAACCCACAAGATAGACAATTGTTTTTCTCCGGAACTGCGCTCTGAGCGGGGCCGTCGGCCGTTATGACACCCGATATTTGCTCGGGTCGGTCCCCAGTCCCCCCGGGGGAATATAAATATGAAACGTGAGGACCCCGAGGATCGCACCTGCCTCTTTTCCACTCTGCAATTAGGCTATCTTTTGAAAGCCCCAGGCCTGCCGCCAGCCTCAGGTAAATAGCACAGAGAGGGGGTAAATATTTGACAGACACAAGCCAAGTTTAGGCTGGCCTTCTGTGAAGTGTGTGTGTGTGTGTGGGGTGAGGGGGGGGGAGATGGGGGGGTGGGGGGTGCTGTCCCTGTAGTTGGGGGTGGTGGTGGTTTGGGAGGTGGGGGGTGGGGTGAGGGGTGAATGTGCGTCTAGTCCTCTTTTTTTTGTGGTCCTTTTCTCTCTGCTGCGGTCAAGAGATGACAGAGCTAGTGCTTACCTGCCGATCAACGAGTCAGATCAACTCCCACAGAAGAAAAGTCCACATGTGGGTAGTAGCTATGACACCAAACTGTACAAAACAAACAGCGCCTCAGAAGTTGGAAGAAGCATGAAAGCTTTCTCCCTTCTGCTTAATGTACATAATTAGACACAAACAAAAAACCCAAGAACCCTGTTTTCCAGTCAAACTTGAGACTGATAAAGCCATGTACCGGTAAAAAAAAAAATTGTGAAGTCATGACGTATGTAGGCTCAGAAACATTCTTTCCCCGTGGGGATGCCAAGGGCTTGTCAGTTAAATAGCCATCCCCACCTTCTGGAAATTATGTGCTAGGAATTTCCTCTTTTCTATCCCTGTTTTTGTTCCTTTTCTTTTTGTCATCTCCTTCTCACCCATTTTCTGCCTTCTTGCTCCATTCTCTTGCCTTTTTTCCCAGAAAGACGTAAAAGATTTTCTCTCCAATGCCAAAGTCGGATATGCTGGGCCTGACAAGTCAGGTGCTTAACGGCAGCACAACGCATTTTCACTTATATGACAGATGACAATAGTTGCCCATTGAGCGTTCGAAGAAGAAGAAGAAGAAGAAGAAGAAGAAGAAGAAGAGAAGAAGAAGAAGAAGAAGAAGAAGAAGAAGAAACATTCCGGATATTCAACAAAGTAGCAGATGATATATATATATATATATATATATATATATATATATATATATATATATATATATATATATATATATATATATATTATATAATATATATATATATATTATTATATATATTATTAT
>CM054151.1:26283519-26323519 GCA_028751875.1 Rapana venosa | reverse complement strand
CAGTCCTGCCTGTGATATGAGATAGTATGCATAATTATGCCTCAAGTTGACCGTCTAGAGGTTGTGTGTGAGTGTGTGTGTTCGAGTGTGTGTGTGTATGCATGTGTGTGTGTTCGAAAGTATGTGTGTGTGTGTCTTTAAAAAAAAATTTTTTATATCGTGGATAATGGAATAAGCGCTTATGTGCTTTATTTATTTAGTTATTTTTTATTCTTTTATATCGAGGATAATGGAGTAAGCACTCATGTGCTTTTTTACGTCCAGTCCCGTGTGTATGAGGTTTTGTAAATTGTCATCTGTTCCCACCGGCACACAATGGCCTACTCTTACCAAAAGCGGAAGAGGATTTTAACGTGTGCGCAAGATGTTCTGCGTGCGTTCGCACACGGAGTCTCGGTTATTAATACCTCCGAAGGACTTATTGGTGCGAGAGTGGAGTCTGCACTGATGTTTCAAATCCATGGGGTAAAATAATCCTTAACGGAATATCGGAATAACGCTAGGAGTATGTTTCTTTATATGCGAGCGCAATGTTTAACCACTAGGCTTTTATCCCAGTCCCCTGTGCGTATGATGTTGTAATGTCATGCTGTTAGGTGCTAATGTGTGTGTACGCAGCGTAGAGTATGTTGTGTGTGGCAAGATGTTGTGCGTGGTTTACAAGCTGTTTAAACAAAAGGACTTATGTGGGGAGAGTGGAGTTGTATGAATGTACAGAGAAAGAGATCAAACCTTGAACTGAATGAACTGGTTTAAGTAATGCAGAGCGAGAAATAAAGGCTAATAAAGCTGATACAATTTTGTGTGGTAGACTTGGATTGCTTAGTGTGGTTGTCATCAGTGAGCCAGTGTTGCATTCTTTCTGTCGTGCTGCTCTACACTCGTTTCTCAACAATCTTACGGATCGGGGTGTATCGTACGAACTGCCATTCTAACACTTCACTTCTGGGATGAACTTTTCTCACACTTGTCTGGCGTCGTACAGCTGCTTTTTAACATGGCTTGCTTCAGTGTGTTGTTCATCAGTGCTCAAAATTTCTCTTCTCTTCTCTCTTACACTTCTCTTCTTACACTTCTCTTCTCTACACTTCGCTTCTCTACACTTTCTCTTCTCTACACTTCTCTCTCTAATTCTCTTCTCTACACTTCTCTTCTCTTCTCTACACTTCTCTTCTTCATTCTCTACATTTCTCTTCTCTTCTCTACACTTCTCTTCTCTACACTTCTCTTCTCTTCTCTACACTTCTCTTCTCTTCTCTACACTCTCTCTTCTCTACACTTCTCTTCTCTTCTCTCTTCTCTTCCTCTTCTCTACACTTCTCTTCTCTTCTCTACACTTCTCTTCTCTACACTTCTCTTCTCTTCTCTACACTTCTCTTCTCTTCTCTACACTTCTCTTCTCTACACTTCTCTTCTCTACACTTCTCTTCTCTTCTCTACACTTCTCTTCTCTACACTTCTCTTCTCTTCTACTTCTCTTCTCTTCTCTACACTTCTCTTCCTCTCTCTCTCCTTCTCTTCTCTACACCTTCTCTTCTCTTCTCTACACTTCTCTCTCTTCTCTCCTTCTCTTCCTACACTCTCTCTCCCTCTTCACCCCTCTCTTCTCTACACTTCTTTTCTCTCCTCTCTTCTACACCTCTCTTCTCTACACTTCTTTTCTCCTCTCTTCTACACTTCTCTTCTCTACACTTCTCTTCTCTTCTCTATTCTTTTCCCCTCTTCTCTTCTCTTTTCTCCACTTCTCTCTCTTCTCTTCTCCATTAACTCCCAGAAGACTAGTTTGGAAGCAGCACTGAGTTTTTTCCGGCTATTTGTCTCTCGGGCAAAGTTGAACCTAGTGGAGCCCATCCCTCTGCAGGTACAAGATGCATGCTGAGTATATTCTTGCTTCCGTAACCTTCTGATCGCTGACATGAGTTACAGGATCTTCAACGTGCATATTTCATTTCCTCTATTCGTATGCACACGAGTAGAATTAGGGCACTGATAGGTCTGCAGTTTAAGGTGGATCGGTGGTCTAGAGGTAACGCGTCTGTCTAGAAAGCGAAAAGTTCGGGTCGGAAGTGTGCGGTGGTTCGAATCCCGTTCGGACCCAAATTTTTTAATTGTTCCCCCATCCATTAGATCATGAGTGGTGGACTGGGCGCTAGTCTTTCGGATGAGACGATAAACCGAGGTCCCGTGTGTTACACATAATTGTTTAGCGCACGTAAAAGAACCCACGGCAACAAGAGAGTTGTCCCTGGCAAAATTCTGTAGAAAAAAGCCACTCTGATAGGGAAACAAATACAGCTGCAGACAGGAAAAAAAAAAAAAGGGTGGCGCTGCTCTTGTGGCGACGCGCTCTCCCCTCGGGGAGAGCAGCCCGAATTTCACGCAGAGAAATCTGCGTGACTTAAAGTGATATAAATAACTGAATAAATAAATAAGAATGTTGACCCCCTGACATCATAAAAATCCCCCCCTACCTCCACCCGCTCTTAATTCACCAAAGGAAGGCTGCTACCGAAAGATTGGAACCCACGACTTCATGGATCTAAACCCACAAGGAACAAAAAGTCAAACGCTCTTCTTATTCCCTTTATCCCTATAAGCTACTGTAGCTATAATAATTGTATACCCCTGCCACCCAACTAGCCTATGGTCTAACACATCTCGGTGCAGGCACTGGTCAGTTGTTGTCCAGTCAGTCGAGAGCCGCAGCCGCCTCTGCCGTCGCCGCTGGGCGGCCAGGGTGACTTCCCTAGCCTAATGAAGTGACCACAGCACACCACAGTGGTCAAATGTTTACCTGGCTGGCCGGCCACTCCGGTGGCCTCTGCACTGTACTGTTTGTCACACTGCAGTGACCGTGGAGGAGGCAGGACATGGGGGGGGGTGGGGGGGGGGGCGGTTGGGGGCAGGGCAGAGAGAGAGAGAGAGAGAGAGAGAGAGGGTGGGGGGGGTCAGAAGAGAAGAAGAAGAAGAAGACCGAAAAGAAGAAGAAGAAGAAGAAGAAGAAAAGAAGAAGAAGAAGAAGAAGAAGAAGAAGAAGAAGAAGAAGAAGAAGAAGAAGAAGAAGAAGAATTGCTAAGAAGAAGAATTGCTAAGAAGAAGAATGCTAAGAAGACTGCAAAGAAGAAGAAGAAAAATGCGAAGAAGAAGAAGAAGAAGAAGAAGAAGAAGAAGAAGAAGAAGAAGAAGAAGAAGAAGAAGAAGAAGAAGAAGAAGAAGAAGAAGAAGAAGAAGAAGAAGATGACGACGACGAAGAAGAAGAATTGCTACGAAGTAAAAGAAGAATAAGAAACAACAACAGCAACAGTAAAGAACAACAACAACAAAGAACAAGAACAACAACTTCAACAACAACGACAACTACGGCAACAACAACAACGATAACGACAACAACGACAACAATAACAACAACAACACCAACAAACAGCCCAAGAAACAAACTAACTATCCGGGCGCAACATAGTATTTTGTGTGGCTGATTTTGTTTTGGGGTAAAGTGTGTTGCGTGCAGTAAGAATATCCTGTAATGAGATGCCCCCCCCCCCCAAAAAAAAAAAAAAAAAAATTGAGTGGTCAACCATTGGTCTACCTCTGGTGGACACTGACGTCATTCTCAGTAAGAAGAGGGTGGGGTGGAACGGGGGGGGGGGGGGGGGGGGGGAGGGTGAGGGGGGGGGGGAGGAGAAAGGTTGTGACTGTTCAGAAAGGTCATTGCAGAGGTGCAGGAGTGGTAGTTGTTTGTAAGCAATGTTTCTGTTCGCATTTGTGTGTGTGAGAGAGAGAGAGAGAAGACAGAAGAGAGAGAATGATAGTGGGGCGTTGGGGAAGGGGGGGGGAGAGAGAGAGAAGGGAGGAAGGAGAGAGAGGAGGGAGAGAAAAGAGAGAATTTTATTTATTATTTATTATTTCATTTATATGGAGGATAATGGAATAAGTACTCATTGCTTTTTTACATCCAGTCCCGTGTATGCAGTTTTGTAAATTTTGTCATCTGTTCCCACCGCACACACTGGCCTACTCTTTCGAAAAGCGAACAGATTTAAACGCGTGCGCAAGATGTTCTGCATGGTTCGCCACGGGGCTCGGTGTATAGTCTCATCCGAAGGACTGAAGAGAGAGAGAGAGAGAGAGAGAGAGAGAGAGAGAGAGAGAGAGAGAGAGAGAGAGAGAGAGAGAGAGAGAGAGAGAGAGAGAGAGAGAGAGAGAGAGAGTTTATTCAGTACAGGCTATGGCCCGTACGAAGGGGTACACTACACCATTTCAAAGCAAACGGTGACAGACACAGACACAGAGAGACAGAGACAAAGACAGAGATTGAGAGAGCGTGAGAGACAGAGACAGCATCAGAGAGACAGAGACAGACAGAGAGACGACAAAAGAAGGAGAGAGAAAGTTAAGAGAGAAGAGAGACAGAACTGACAGAGATACAGAGATAAGAAGTGAGAGAGAGAGAGAGAGAAGAGAAGGAGAGAGAGAGAGAGAATCAGAGCGAGTGAGAGAGAGAGAGAGAGTGCAAGAACATGTATGCAAAAAATTACTTTATACCTGATTGTGACCATTTGATGTCGGTCATAGTCATGGGTAAATGTCAATAATCACAATTATCACACCATTTGCACCACTCCTATCCTCTAACCACACAAAACAAAGAGAGAGAGAGAGAAATAATATATAAAAATATGTATAAAATAATAGAAAGATAAAATATATATAAATTATTTATATATATAATATATTATACATACATATTATATTTAAAATATAATATAATTATATATATAATATATAAATATATATATATATATATTTTAATTATTATTATTATCAAACCAATTTTTTTACCCCCACTCCTCCCCTGTCTCCACCTAAGTACACACACATACACACAAATACCCCCCCCCCCCCCCCCACTACCACACACACAACCCCCATCCCCCCCCCCCACTCACACCCCGCCCCCCACCACACACACACACACACACACACACACACATTAATCCGCTATCATATATTGTGGCACATGCTGATTGCAGATCAGCGAATTATCATACTCATTATAGCACCCCTACTTTACATGAATGAATGAATGAATGAATAAACGACTGCTGCACTGCCGGTGGATCAGCAATTTTTGCGGTCACGCACCCGTTCTGAAACGAAAGGTCACAGATTCGATGTCTCTCTACATACTGGACTTGTTCCCCCCCTCTTGTCCATTAGATCAGAAGTGGCCTGGCTAATTTTTGTTGTTGTTGGGGGAAGGACACCAAAAAACCGAGGTCTCCTGTACAACATTTTTAGACAAGCAGAACTCCGCTGAAACCCATCCCTCTCCCAGTACACAATTCGCGCTGGAGAGGTTTTTGTTTTGTTTCCATAACCCCAGAAAGTGCTGACACAAGTTACAGGGGGACTTTAACGTGCATATTTTCATTTTTTTCTGCATGCAGATAAGTTATAGGCTAACACGAAGGGAATTCTGGAGTTGGCAGGTCTGCATTTTTAAGCTGAACTAGGACATAGTTCAAAATCTCAACCCTGAATTCTCAATACATCGCTCTCGAAATTGGAGTCAACAACTTCCTCCACCATAGGATGGAAGTTAAACAGGCTGTCTATTCCGAAAGTCGGAATGCGGCTACCTTAGCAAATGTTTATTTTTAAAAAAAACCCGTGGCATACGCAACATTTCACTACTGGTGAGCCTTTGAGCTCTAGCCGAGGGACGAAAAACCACCTCCTCCACCACCACCACCACCACTACCACGACCACGACGACGACCACCACCACCACCAGCAACAGCAACAACAACAACAACAACAACAACAACGCTTTATTGACACAGCTATAGCGTCCCTCATCATCCCCTAACCTATTTTCTTCAATGTATAGATGCAGAAAGAGAGAGAGAGAGAGAGAGAGAAGAGAAGAGAGAGAGAGAGAGAGAAGAGAGAGAGAGAGAGAGAGAGAGAGAGGCAGAGGCAGACAGACAGACAGACAAACAGACACACACATAGACACACATACAGAGAGACAGACAGACAGACAGACAGAGACATATATAGATAGACAGATAGACAGACAGAAACAGACAGACAGAGAAAGAGGAAGAAACAGAGAGAGATTTAAGAGACAGAGACAAAGAGACAGATACAGACAGAAACAGACAGGCAGAGAGATACAGACAGAGACAGAGGTAGGGAAGAACAGAAAGAGATGTACAGAGAGAGAGACAAAGAGACAGACAGACAGACAGAAAGAGACAGACAAACGGACAGAAAGACAGAGACAGAGGCAGAGAGAAACAGAGATTTACAGATACAGAGACAAAGAGACAGACAGACAGAGACAGAAAGAGATTTACACAGACAGATAGATAGACAGACAGACAGAGACAGAAAGAGATTTACACAGACAGATAGACAGACAGACAGAGACAGACAGACACACACAGACAGACAGACAGACAGAGACAGACAGAGATTTACACATACAATCAGACACACACACACACACACACACACACACACACACACACACACCACACACACACACACACACACACACACACACACACACCACACACACACAGCCAGCCAACCAACCAGACAGACAAACAAACAAACAAACAGACAAGTCAGACAGAACAAAAGGAAAGAAAAGAAGGACAAGAAAAGACAAGAAAAGACAAGAAGAGAAGAAAAGAAAAGAAAAGACAAGAAAAAGGCAAGGTTTCTACAGAAAGTGCCGTGAGGTGAAGTGAGGTGAGGAGGTGAGGCCTGGCAGCAATCGATACAGAATCAGAATGTCAGTCCTCTCCTTCCTGCCTGTACTGCCATGCCCCCTTCTCATCTCATCTACTCCCCAGCTATCGAACTGCCCCCCCACACAACGCACAATATGTATGTCTGTCTATCTGTCTGTCTGTCTGTCTGTGTACTGTACTGTTCTTGTTCTGTCTGTTCTTGTTCTGTCTGTCTGCTATGTTCTGTTCCTGTTCTGTCCGTCTGTCTGGTCTATTCTGTTCTGTTCTTGTTTTGTCTGTCTGTCTGTCTGTCTGTCTGTCTATCTGTCTGTCTGTCTGTCTGGTCTGTTCTTGTTCTGTCTTTCTGTCTGTCTGTCTGTCTGTCTGTTCTGTTCTTGTTCTGTCTGTCTGTCCGTATGTATGTATGCCTGTCTGTTCCTGTTCCTGTTCTGTCTGTCTGTCTGTATGTCTGTCTATCTGTCTGTCTATCTGTCGGTCCGTCTGTTTAATTGCATGTCTGACTATCTGTCTGTCTATCTCTCTCTGTATGTATGTCTGTCTATCTGTCGGTCTGTCTGTTTAATTGCATTTCTGACTATCTGTCTGTCTATCTGTCTTTCTGTCTCTGTCTGTCTGTCTGTCTGCCTTATCTGCCTATCTGCCTGCCTGCTTGTCTGTCTCTCTATCCATTCGTCTGTGTATCTGTCTGCTCAATACGGAATCAGAATGTCAACCCCTTCCCGTCCCTTCTCATCTCATCTACCCTCCGCTATCGAACTGCCCACACAACACACAATCTCAAATCTGTCTGTTAAACTGGATGCACGTCTGTCTGTCTGTCTGTCTGTCTGACTGGCTGTCTGTCTGGCTCTCTGTATGTCTGTTTAACTGTCTGTCTGTCTGACTCTGTCTCTGTCTCTGTGTGTGTCGCTGTCTGTGTGTGTGTGTGTCTGTTTATTCGTTTGTTTATGTGTCTGCTCCTGATTTCTGCTAGTCTGTCTATCAGTGCGGTGTCTTTGTCTCCCTAACAGTCCGTTTGTCTCTCTGTCACTTCTGTCTTCTTCTCTCTGTGTCTCTGTCTGTCTCTTTTTCTCTGTATGTCTGCCTTATCTGCCTATCTGCCTGCCTGCTTGTCTGTCTCTCTATCCATTCGTCTGTGTATCTGTCTGCTCAATACGGAATCAGAATGTCAACTCCTTCCCGTCCCTTCTCATCTCATCTACCCTCTCATCTCTGTCTGTCTATGAATTTCCCTCTCTCTCTCTCGGTCCTCAGACTATGTTTGTTCATCTGTCTGCCTGCCTGCCTCTTCAACAATCTCCATACCTCTCTGTTTGCCTGTCTGTCTGTCTGTCTGTCTGTCTGTCTATCTGCCTGTTTATCTGTCTAGCTGTCTATCTGCCTGTTTATCTGTCTGTCTGTCTGTCTATCTGCCTGTTTATCTGTCTGTCTTTCCATCTGCCTGTTTATTTGTTTGTCTGTCTATCTGCCTGTTTATCTTTCTGTCTTTCTGTCAATCTGTCTGTCTGTCTATCAGTCTGTCTGTCTATCTGCCTGTTTATATGTCTGTCTGTCAAGCTGTGTCTATCCTGCATGTTTATCTGTCTGTCCCTCAGTCTGTCAGTCGGTCTGTTAGTCTCTTCATCTATCTGTCTGTCTGTCTGCCTGTCCTTCTGTCTCCCAGGGAGCGTGTTTGCATGCCAGCTTTCTGGAAGGAAATTTAAAGCGAACCAACGCTCCATGTCAAGATATATATGTTCTTGGTGAAAAAAGAAAAGAAAAGAAGAAAAGAAGAAAAAAAGTCATGATTGATGATCTTTGTTTCTTTAATTCTTTCTTTCTTTCTATTCGTTTCTTTCCTTCTCATTTCTTTCTGTCGTTAAAAAAAATTGTTTCTTGTTTCTTTCTTTCTCTAGCGTATGTGCTGTTGATATAGAAAGTGGGCTAAAATTTTGAGAGAAACATATAGACAGACAGACAGACAGACAGACAGACAGATAGATAGATAAGATAGATAGATAGGTAGATAGATAGATAGATAGATAGATAGATAGACAGACAGACAGACAGACAGATAGATAGGTAGACAGATAGGTAGACAGACAGATATATTTTATTTTATTTTATTTATTCTTTTATATCGAGGATAATGGAATAAGCACTCATAGATACACTGAATGAGAGGGAGAGTATGCATGCTTACGTACGTGCGCGCATGCGTGAGTGTGTGTGTGTGTATGAGCGTGCATGCGTGATTGGATGGCTGAATGAATGAATTAATATACGATCGCCTTGGAAAGGTGGTGGAGGTGGGAGGGGGCAGGGAAGACAGGATATGAGATGCGTGCACACATGCAGACACACACACACACACACACTTAAACATACTGTATTCGCCAGCACACACATACACACACATCCACACACACACACACAGAGACATACACACACACACACGACACGCACACACATCCACGCACACACTCATACATACACACATACACACACGAACACACGAACGAACACACTCCACACAACCACACACATCCACACACACACACACACGCACTAACTCTCGCACGCACACACATCACACACACACACACACACACACAACACTCCACACACACACACACACACACACCACACACACACACGCTCAAAAACATACTTTACTCGCCATCACACACACACTCTCTCTCTCACACACACATACACACACGCGCGCGCGCGCACTGCAGTACGGATATAAGCACACCCCCCCCCCCCCCACACACACACACACACACACACTCCACACACACACACACACACACACACACACACGCTCAAAAACATACTTTACTCGTCATCACACACACACTCTCTCTCTCACACACACATACACACACGCTCAAAAACATACTTTACTCGCCATCACACACACACTCTCTCTCTCACACACACATACACACACGCGCGCGCCGCGCCACTGCAGTACGGATATAAGCACACCCCCCCCCCCCCCCACACACACACACACACACTCCACACACACACACACACACACACACACACCTCAAAAACATACTTTACTCGTCATCACACACACACTCTCTCTCTCACACACACATACACACACGCGCGCGCGCGCACTGCAGTACGGATATAAGCCACACACCCACACACACACACACACACACACACACACAAGACATATAACAAGGCTAAAGAAAGACTCCAGATAATTACGATTAACAAACTGCCAATGCCACACACTAAACCGAAAGAATCATGTCCGAAAAAAAAAAACCCCAAAGAAACCAACAAAAAACCCAAACACCCACAACCCTTCAGACATGAAATAATTCAGCAGAGAAACACCTATCAAGCGATAGTTACTGCTGCACCTACTCCGAGTGTGATCGCAGAAACAGGTTAGGGATACACACACACACACAAAAAGAAAAAAAATCACACAGAACCAAAAGAGAGAAGTGAGGAATTCATTGATGAATTAATCAACGATTTAGCAAGCACACTGAATAGAGAAGGTTGAAGGAGGGACAACAACATCAAAGTGATTAATACCACTCCGTTATTAGTTTCCACTCCACGCTTACTTACTTGCGCCAATTAGGGCCGAAGACAAAAAAAGCCAACAAGAAGGAAATGAAAGTTTTAATCCCGCCTGGAATTCTCTCTTTCTCTCTGTCACTACAACTTAGTCTCGGAACTGCTCCAGATAAAAAGAACCCTCTGTGTTAACGAACTTGAATCAGTCGAACTTTTTGAACAAAAACAAATCAAAACATAAAGGAATCCGCAAATGGATGATTCTACAACTTTATAGACGTCAGCCCAAAAAACAAAAAACCCAAACCCAAAAAACCGGGGTATACACATCCACCCAGACAGGGTGAAGTCGGGTACTACTAATATCTGTGGACTGGAAGATTTTGCAAAAGCCTGGTTTGTTGTAGAGGGCAAAGACTTGTATATCTCTCACTCTCTTTCTCTCTTTCTCACTCTCTCACTCTCTCTCCCTCTCTCTCGCTCTCTCTTTCTGTGCGCTTTGAGTAATTATCTCACAAGCCTAAAGAGAAACACTTTTGGTCTGCTACTGTCAACATAGGTCCCAGTTTGGCAGGACAGAGGAAGGCATGAAAAAGACCAGGCTGGGTGGGGGTGGGAATGAAGAGTGGGTGGGGGGTGGGGGGAAGGGTGGGTGAGGACAGGGGTGGGGTGAGGGACAGGTGGTGGGGGTGGGGTGGGGGGTAAGACAGAAGCAAGACAAGGCAAGGGATAAAGGAAAGAGAGAGTTGTCACTCAGGTACAGACAGATCCTCTCTCTGTCTCTCTCTCTCCTTCTCTCTCTCTCTGTCTCTCTCTCTCTCCTCCCCCCTCCTCCTCTTCTCATCTTCTCTCTCCATCTCTCATTCTCGTCCTCTCATCTCCCTGCCGACCCAATCGACCATGGCTTGCAAAGTGGAAACGCAGTAACAACAGCAAGAGATGAGAAGAGAGAAGAGAAGTAGAGAGAGAGAGAGAGAGAAGAGAGAGGAGGGAGAAAGAGAGAGAGAGAGAGAGAGAGAGAGAGAGAGAGAGAGGAGAGAGAGAGATGGCTAGAGTAAAGGAGGCGGATTAGCGTTGGGGCCACCCTGCTTGAAGACCCAAGCTGTTAAAGCCGATTAAGAACACAGTCTGCCTGCCTGCCTCTGGTCACTCAGTCCCTGCTGAACTGTGGTGCTGCTATGTATGCTCTGCTGGGCTATACTGGGCTATACTGGGCTGGGCTGGGCTGGGTCAGACAGAACCTTGTAGATGAGTCCTCTCTTCTGTCTGTCTGTCTGTCTGTCTGTATCTGTTTCTGTCTGTCTGTCTCTGTCTGTGTGTCTCTCTGTTTGTCTCTGATTCTGTCTTCTCTCTGTGTCTCTGTGTCTTTGTCTGTCTCTCTATCTCTTTGTGCCTTCTCTCTCCTTCTCTCTCTCTCTCTCTCTCTCTCTCTCTCTCTCTCTCTCTCTCTCTCTCTCTCTCTCTCTCTCCCTGTCTCTTTGTGTCTCTGCTTGTCTCTCTGTCTGTCTCTCTGTCTCTCTCGTCTGCCTGTGTCTCTGTCTGTCTCTCTGTCTATGTCTCTCTGTATCTCTGTCTCTCTGCCTGTCTCTCTGTATCCCTGTCTCTGTCTGTCTGTCTGTCTCTCTCTTCCCCCTCCTCTCTCCCCACACCCTCTCTCTCTCTCCGCCCACCCCTCACCCTCTCTCTCTCTCTGATGGTACAGAGAAAGAACAGAAGAAAATCCTATTTCGTTTCCAAAGACAATTTTTTTACATACAAAAAAAATACCCCCCCTCCTCTCGATTTCCCTACTTTTTGAAATCTTCGTATTCTTGTAATTTATTTATTATCTGTACTACAGACAGACAGACAAAAAGAAACCTCCCCCCCCCTTCCCCCTCCAAAAAAATAAAAATAATCCCGCGAACCAACCAAACAGACAGAAACAAAGTCATTCGGATGACACTATAAACCGAAGCCCCGTGTTCGAACGCACGCAGAACATCTTGCGCACACGTTGAATCCTGTTCCGCTGTTCGTAAGAGTAGGCCATTGTGTGCCGGTTGGTGGAAAAGATGACAAAATTTACAAAACCGCATACACACGGGGACTAGATGTAAAAAAAAGCACATGAGGTCTTATTCCATTATCCTCGATATAAAAGAATAAAATAAAATAAATAAATAAATAGAAATAAATAAAGACACAAAAGATAGAGGATTTTACATAATTATTGCGGTGTATTGTATTGATCATGACAAGTGTAATTTTTCACATAATTATTGCAGTGTATTGTATTGATCATGACAAGTGTCATTTTTCACAACAAAAATTATTTAAAAAACACAAAAAAACCAACAAAACATAGAGGATGGTAGCTGAAAGCTTTAAAAAACAACAACATAAAATGTTTAAAAAAAATTCCCCGTGGGGATGCTGGGAAGAAAGCCTATCAGTATAAATAGCATCCCCACCTTCTGGAATCTCTGTGCTAGGAATTCTCTCTTTTCTATCCCTCTCATTGTTTCTGCCTAGTCCTTCGGATGAGACTATAAGCGGGGGTCCCGTGTGCGAAAGAACGTCTTGCGCACACGTTAAATCCTGTTCCGGTTTTCGTAAGAGTAGGTCATTGTGTGCCGGTGGGAACAGATGACAGAATTGACAAAACCGCATACACACGGGGACTGGATGTAAAAAAAAGGACATAAGTGCTTATTCCATTATCCTCGATATAAAGATTTAAAAAAAATAAAAAAAAAAAAATATATAATATATATTATATATATATATATAATATATATATATATATATATAATATATATATATATATATATATATATAATAATTGCCTTGGGGTTTTGTCTTCTTCTTATCACCACCTTCTCGTCTATTTTCTTCCTTCTTGGTTCATTCTCCTGCTTCCACCCCTCCCCACCCCCCACACCCTCCAGAAAGTCTTTAACAATAACAATTCTCTCCCTTGACGAAGTCTAATGCGCGCTGGGCCTGACTTGTCAGGCGCTTAACGGCAGTCGCGACGCATTTTCGCTCGTATGACAGACAACATTTGCTGCTGTCTAAGCGTTCCACGACGAAGAAGATGGGAAAAAAAGAAGAAAAACAAACGAACAAATAAACAAAAGCACATAAAAACAACAACAAAACACCGCTAAACCGCTCACATGCAGCCATTAATAAATTAAAAGACAATTTAGCCTATTACCAAACGCTTGTTTGCGCTAATCGCGTAATCACGCCCACGAGCTCTCTTCCCCCCCCCCCCCCCCCCCCCCCCCTCCCAAGCACTAATTATGCAGTTTATGAATGGAGTCATTAACCACAAGAAGTAATGACACCGTACTTTCTGAAAGATCATGCAAATTATCTCAGGCGGCAACACCCTAATTAGCAGGCCATTAATTATCATCAGTCGACCTTGCCAAAGTCTAGCGCTGGATACGTACAGTTGGGGGGTCTCTGAAACTAGAGGGAATCACGGTTACGTAGAGTAGAAGATGAAAACTGGAACTGGATGGATGACGTTTGGATGTAGTAGTAGCAGTAGAAGTGTGTGTGTAAGTGTGTGTGTGTTTGTGTTGTGTGTGTTTTGTGTGTATGTGTTGTGTGTGTGTGTTTGTGTGTAAGTGTGTGTTTGTTTGTGTGTGTGTTTGTGTTGTGTGTGTGTGTGTGTGTGTGTGTTCAAATTCATTTAACTCTTTTCACAGTTGTGATAATTAGACGGTGGGGGGGGGGGGGGGGGGGGGGGGGTGGTGTATGTGTGTGTGTGTGTGTGTGTGTGTGTGTTGTGTTGTGTGTGTGTAGAGTGTGTTGTGCGTGATGTGTGTGTGTTGTGTGTGTGTTGTGTGTGTGTAAGAGTGTGTGTGTTGTGTGTGAGATTGATTGAGTGAGTGAGTTATTAAAAAAAAAGGGTGGTTATTTATTCTTTTATTTCGAGGATAATGGTGTGTGAGTGAGTGTGAGAGGGAGAAAGAGAGAGCGAGAGTGAGCGGGTGTGTGTGTAAATGTTGTGTTTGTTTTGTGTGTGTGTGTGAGTTTGTGTGTGTGTGTGAGAGAGTGAGCGAATGAGTTATTTTTGTTATTTATTCTTTTATTTCGAGGATAATGGAGTGAGTGTGTGTGTGAGTGTGTGTGTTATGTGTGTGTGTGTGAGAGAGAGAGAGAGAGAGAGGGAGGGAGGGAGAAAGAGAGAGCGGTAGAATCTTTATTCCCAAGTGCTACAGATGAATATTGCCATACTTCTTTTCATCCGGCCCTTGGCCTGAAAAAGGACTATCTTCAATAACCGCAATTAATAATTTCAGGTAAACATAAAGAAGAAAATTATTTGGATATGAAACAGAGAGAGAGAGAGAGATCAACCTACAGACGTGCCTAAAAAAAGTAAATAAAGAAATAATTATGTACAAATAAAGTGTCCAATCCCGAAAGCCTTTTCATTCAACTACAGTGTGTTTGGATCAGGCAACAACGAGGAGGACTGAGACTCTAGTGGAAGGAAAGAATTACAATATCCATGGTAGACCCAAAGAAAGAAAGAAAGAAAGGACTGAAAAGGAAGATATCAGCTGCCCCAGCAATAAACCTGTCAGGAAAGAAGATATCAGGTATCCTAACTATAAACTAGTCACTATTATCCAAAACAGTCAGAGAGAGAGAGAGAGAGAGAGAGAGAGAGAGAGAGAGAGAGAGAGAGAGAGAGAGAGAGAGAGAGAGGAGAGAGAGAGAGAGAGAGAGAGAGAGAGAGAGAGAGATGGAGGAGGAGAGGAGAGGAGAGGAGAGTGAGGAACCAACACAAGAAGTAAGGGACCAAACTCTGCGAAATCTGAACTTAAGATTTTAAATTTTTTATTCTTTTATATCCAGGATAATGGAATAAGCACTTATGTGCTTTTTTACATATAGTCCCCCTGTGTGCGCGATTTTGTAAAATCTTTCATCCGGTCCCACCGGCACACAATGGCCTACTTTTACGAAAAGCGGAACAGGATTTAACGTGTGCGCAAGATGTTCTGGTTGCGTTCACACACGGGACCTCGGTTTATAGTCTCATCCGAAGGACTTTTGGGGAGAGTGGAGTCTGCACTGATGTTAACTCCAGGGGAAAATATCCCCTTGAGCGGGAATCGAACCAGGGTTGTCAGATTGCGAGCTCAATGTTCTAACCACTAGGCTATCCCGACTCCATTAAGAGGCCATTGGCACATACATGAAAGGACTTGCTGAACAAATTAATAACCAATACTTAGAAAAAAAAAGGAAGGAAGAGAGAAATAAGAAAGAAAGAAACCCTTAGAACCAAAAAAGCAAAGAAAGCAAGAAAGAACGGTAACCATATCCAAAATAATTTTTCTCTAACCAGCACTCCCCCCACCCCCTCTATTTCTTTTCTTTTTGTTGTGTTTTCGTTTGTTTGTTTTCGGTTTTTGGTTTTTGTTTGGTTTTCATTCCAATGATTATTGTATCTGACAATACTCTCTCTCATCCCACATCTATCTCCACATCTATCGACCATCTATCTCATTATTCTTCATTTATTCTGCCTGAAAAAAAGTAAGGTTAGCAACAAGACTTGAAGAATCAGAGGCATGCCATGCAGGAGACTCAAAAGGTAACAATGTAAAGGTGTCTCGTAACCTGTGTGGTCGTTGGGGAGCGAGGCATCAGAGACCTCAGCTTCTCCAGGGACCATCACCTTGAGGGTGGCGTCCTTATTTTCTTCCTCTCTGCTTTACCTTCCCTGTCCCTAAAGAGACAGGTACCCATTTACAGCTGGGCGAACTGGGGGACTGTACTGAAGCCAAGGCGCGCAAACGGTCACCCATCCACTTGGTAGCCTCGCTCGATGCTGCTTGACATTGGCTTGGGGAAAGCGAGTGCTCTGACCACTGAGCTATCTCGTCCCGTCGTAGGAGACTAGCAACAGCAAATTATTGATAATGGCTAACAGCACACAGCACCACTAGAACAGCACGGTACATTCAGAGGGACAGTGAACCATTTTTATAATTATGGAATGGTAAACTGGGGACGGGATAGCTCAGTGGTTGGAGCACTCGCTTTCCCCCAGCCAAGTTAAGCAGCGTCGAGCGTGGTTACCAGTTGGATGGGTGACCGTTTGCGCGCCTTGGCTTCAGTACAGTTCCCCCAGTTCACCCAGCTGTAAATGGGTACCTGCCCTCTTTAGGGTCAGGGAAGGTAAAGCAGCGAGGGAGAGGAGATGGGCGCCGCCCTTAATATGCTGGCCCTAGAGAAGTGAGGTCTCTGACGCCTCGCTCCCCTACGACCTTATAGGTTATGGGACTCCTTTACCTTTTCCTTTAAACTGTCAAATCCCAATTGGAATATGCCTTCAATGCGTGGTCAACTGGATTTTTTTTCTTTTTTTTTTTAACTGGACAGTTTAATTAGTCCGCAAAGCACTGAAGGAAAACAGAAAAAAATATTTAAGATTCTTTTATCTTCTTCATCAAACGCCCAGACAGCATGTATTGTTGTCTGGTATATGAGCGAAAATGCGTCACGCTGCCGTTATGCGCCAGACAAGTCAGGCCCAGCGCATCCGACTTCGGCAAGGGAGAGAATTTTTCTCTTTTAAGCTTTTCCGGAAAAAAGGCAGGAGGATGGACCAAGAAGGCAGAAAATAGACAAGAAGGGAGGTGACAATAAGAAAAGGAACAAGGCATAAACAAAAAGAGTGATAAAAAAGAGGAATTTGTTTATATAGACTTTCCAGTAGAAGGGGATGCTATTTTTACTGACAGGTCCCCGGCATGTCTACGGGAGAAGATTCTTGTTAAAAAGAGGGGACTGTTGTGCTGCTGTGTCTTGCGTTACAGAGAAGAAAAAAACACAATGGAATCATTGATACAGTACGACTGAACACAGCTGGACGAAATCTACAAATCTCAACTTCTTCTTCGTCGTCGTGGAACACTCAGACAGCAACTATAATTGTTGTCTGCCCTGGGAGCCAAAATGCGTTTCGCTGCCATTAAGCGCCTGTCAAGTCAGGCCCAGCGCATCCGACTTCGGTGTACAAATCTCAACGAACAAGCGACGTGCATCTTTGAGCCTTCTTCCATTCAAATGACCTGCTTTGTGACAAAAATGGTAAAAATGGGACAAGGGGAGATAAGTTAGAATGGGGCGGGAGAGGTGGGCAGACAATGCTTTCAATGCACTTTAACGTGACCTTCATGCAAGGGCAGATAACACTCAGGGTTTTCCCCAACAGCCTTTCTCCCCTCCCCTCTCCCCTCTCTTCTCTTCTCCTCCCCAAGTTCCCTATTCTTCTTTTTCTTCTCTCTGTCCAATGAAAGAAGCTTTTGATTTTTTTTTTACTGCACCGACTTGTTAAGTGGAGAGTTCTTATTGATTTCTTTTTCAGTTCTAAGTTGGTTCACACTCGTCTGCGTGCTTGTGCGTGCGTGCGCGCACACACACATACACAATATCTATCTATCTATCTATCTACCAATATATATACGCATGCGCTCACACACATGCAATCGCATTTTAAAAAATTCTTGGAATTGTTTTTTTTTATGTGATATATAGTAGTACCCAACAAAAGCAAAATGCAAAACTTCACCTACAAATGACCACAAATAAACCCACACCAAATCTTTGATAGAAAACAAGCTGGTGTCTGAAAAAAAATATCCTTACAAAAATTATTGTACACAGAGGGATTGGGGTGAAAGAGGAAATAGTGTTGGAGACGCGCGCGCGCGCGCGCTCGCGGGTATGTTGTGTGTGTGGTTGTGGTGTGTGGGGGGGGGGGGGGGGGGGGGGGGGGGGAGTTGCTTGATTAGCAGAATGCTGTCAGCGTGTGTGTCTCCAAATACGCAGGTGTTTGATTTGGAAACACGCGGTGACATCAACGCATACAGGCCGAAGTGTCAGTGATCTACGCTCAATGCTACCCACACAAGCAAGGGAGGGCAGTTCTTCTGCAGCTTGACTGCACAAACACCATAGAAAGTAAATGGCCAAGCGATGAAGAGAGCCCTACCCCCACCCCCCTACCCCTCTCCCTGTCATTGACAGGTAAATACCAGTGATCCATTGACGACGCCACCAGAGATTATTCTCCACCACCACACTCCATAAAAGCCTGTGAAGTCAAGACCCCTTCGATCTTTCTTTCTCCCCCCTCCACAATAAGAAAGAAAGAAAGCAAGAAAGAGAGGGCTTGTTCATAGATCTGTCCGCTTTTTGTGTGAAAAGAAGAATCGATTGGAAAGGAGCGATCAGTGATAGGGAGTCGACTGTCCCAGCAGATTAGTGCTGATAGATAGATCTCTAAGAACTTACAGAACCCCACAAGACCTCACAAAGCATAGGGAGCAGATCTCCCGCGGAAAGACATTTACTTCTGTTATCTCTGCTCGAAGACAAACTTGCCTTTTGTCGTCTGCAGTTCCCCCCCAAGCCTACCACCCACCCTACCTGGAGTCAGTGGGCTGGTGGTGGCTTGTCGTGGCTGTGGTGGTAAAGAAAGTATAGGCCTACAGAAATCAAGGGAAAGAAGCGAAGTCGTCTTGGCATGAGTTACCTGACTTGGATACACTCCTAATTTATTCATGATGGCTTGCCGGCGACAGAAAGGGGAGATAGAAAGTGTCTGGTTACCAACAACACTGTGACACGTATCTTTACTGCCTGCTGACCACCTCTTGCTTTTAACACACCGCGTTTAATTCTTGATTTATCACCATTTCCAGATAGGTTGGGAAGAAGCGGCCAATCTTTGGCATGTACGTTTGCGCTTGATAATTCAGATGTCGAACGAAGTCAGTTGGAAAATTATTGTGGCCGCTTCCAGTGTTTGAACAAACCTTTCAAAGCCATGTCAAAAATAATGTTGTAGTCCCTAGTTACATGGTTTGGACTTGGGTTTTTTCCTTTTGGAAGAAGACGAAAGCTTCTCAGTCTGATTGCTTGTCTGTCTCTTAGTCTGTCTGTCTGTCTGTCTGCCTACCTGCCTGCCTGTTTTGGTTCTTTTTGGTCTCTTCTTGTGTGTGGGGTGTGTGTGTGTGTGTGTGAGAGAGGAGAGAGAGAGAGAGAGAGAGAGAGAATGACTGACGTCAGACGACAGATTTGTCCCTCACTCTGTCATACCAAAGTTCTCAGAAGGTCTCCAGAAGCGTCGACAAGGCCAAGGAGCACTTGGGAACGAACAATATGCAAAACACTTACGTCTACATACGTCTGCAGAGGGAGTGGGGAAAACCCCCCCAAAACAATACATTGCAGTTTACGTTTCAATAGAATGACGTCATCCGATGGTACTCTATGCCGTCTACCAATCAGAGGAGATTGTGTGATTGTGTCCCACTTCCGTCAAAAATGATCCAGATTGAGACTGATGTCAAAAAGGGTCGCATACGCAAAAAAATCTCACTATTGGTGAACCTCGGAGCTCTATTCGAGGAAGAAGGGAAAAAAATGATGTCGCATAGATAAGAGAAAGTTTTGTGTATAGTAAAAAGAACATGAATGCATCTTCTTTTACGATCATGACTATTCAGTTTTTGGCAAAAGAATTATATGGTTTTGCTTTCTTTTTTTTCTTTTGACTGCTTCTTTTGTTTGTTTGTTCTTTCTTCTTATTCTGTTGGTCTGCGATTCTTGTTGTTGTTGTTGTTGTTTTGTTCTTCAATTTTCTTTCTTTCCTTTTGTTTTTGTTCCTCAGTTAGGGCTCCGAAGTTTACCAATGGTGAGATTTTGCGTATGCGACCGTTTCTGCCCACTATGAATGTAGCCGTATTCATAATAAAAAGTAATGAATGTTCGAGAAGTAACGTAAATAACTAAGTCATTTGGATGCATGTTGGGACAGGAATTTATTCCGAATTTTTCTTGCCCTGGAGTAACAGCACTGAACAACAAAAACAGCAGCAGCGTTAATAGCAGCAGAAGCAGCAGCAGCAGTAGAAACAGGAGCAGCAGTAGCAGTAGCAGCAGCAGTAGAAGTAGTAGTAGTAGTAGCGTTAGCAGCAGCAGCAGCAATAGTAGGTGGAGTCAGTATAGTATATAGTAGTTTAGTAGAAGTAGTAGTAGTAGCAGTAGTAGCAGCAGCAGCAGCATAGTATGTGGTAGTAGTAGTAGAGTAGTAGTAGTAGTAGTAGATTTAGTAGTAGTAGTAGATATATAGTAGTTTAGTAGTAGTAGTATAGTTTTATAGTACAGCGCAGTAAGCGCAGCAGCATAGTAGTAGTAGCCAGAGTAGTCTAGAGCACGAGCAGCAGCAGGATACAGCAGCAGGCAGCACAGTAGTAGTAGTGTGTACTGTTTACATGCACAGAGACGTTGGCTGGGACGCCCCCTCTCCCCCCCCCCCCCCCCCCCCAAGCAAACAAATACAACAACAAACAACAACAGTAACAACAACTAAAACAACAACAAACTCCATTTAAAAAAAAAAAGCTCCGACGTGAAGCAATAATGACAATGTTAGCCAGAAACTACTTCCCCCCCCCACCCCCCCCCCCAGTAGATGGAGGGGGGGGGAGGGGGGGGGGGCTAGTTAAAATGATGAATTCTTTTTTTTTTAACTTTCCCCCCATGCACAACTTCAGCCCCCTCTTTAGCTTTTTTCCATACAGTGGAGTGGTGGTGGTGGTAGTAGTGGACACAGTGACGTACGAGAGAAGAAGGTCTGGACACTCGGCTGTCTGGAGAGCCCGGTATGGACAGAGGGGTCATTCGATCCCCCATGCACAGTGACCAGTCAGTCAACTATTGAAGTATATAGGGGCCGGGGTGAGGGGGTGGGGGTGGAGGTGGGGTGGAGGGGATACTCCAAGGAGGAGTTATGTCTCCCCCAATATTTACTCTACCCCTCACTGGCCGCAGAGAGCGGAAGCGACACGCTCAGGGCATATTATTACGGGTGTATTGTCATATAATGGGGTAGGAGGGGAAGACATACTGTGTGCCGACGAGGAAGAAGGAGAAAGCTGGGTGGGAGGACATGGATTAATAGGGTGGGTGGAAGTAGTAGGGGTGGGGGAGTGGGGGGGGGGGGGATAGGGGAGGGTGGTGGGGGTTAGTAGTCAAAGATTGGGGAGGTTGACACACACACACACTACATTAAAGCGTGTATTCAGAGTCTATCTTCCAGTCTTAGCTGCTTGGAGAGAATCGAGAGCATAAGTGCAATACTCATAGTCATAAGACTTGTTTTTTTGGTGTGTGTGTGTGGGGGGGGGGGGGGGTCTTTTTCTTTCTTTCGTTCTTTCCTTTTTGTGTGTGGGGATAAGTAGAAGGCCTTATTGTCCAGCTTGAGCAGTTGACACTGGATCAGAATAAACAGAAAATGTATATTATAAGCTGGGTGGCAGTGGTGGGGGGACAGTGGAGTGAGAGAGAGTGAGAGTGAGAGAAGGGGAAGGCAGGGGCGACTAAAGTGAACGAACGTTTGTTTGCGGCTTTAGGTGTCCAAATAATTGTCCTGTTGCTATAGCCACCGTTTGACTAGCAGGGACCCTGGCGGTCGTCCGTGGATTGTCCAGTCCTGATGGTATTTACTGAGTCCTCCTCTTAGACCGGAGGTTGGGGGGTGATGTAATGTCCTGCCTGTCAAAACTGTGTGTGTGTGTGGGGGGGGGGGGGGTGGGAAGGGGGGGGTGGAGGAAGGGAGGAGGGGAGGCCTTATGTGCGATCTTTGGTCCCCTCTCTTCACAAAGCAGTAAGAGGGAGGAGTGGGGGGGGGGGGGGGGGGGGGGGTTGGAGGAAACAGAATCCTTGCCATCTACTTGAAAAAGTTAACAGCCCGATTTTTGTGGCAACATTGTCCATGTATACAGTTAGTTAGTTAGTAGTGCTGCTAGTTCACGAGGCCTGAAGGATACTGAAGTGACACTGTCAAGAATAAAATCGATTAATCTGTTCATTGTAGACCGTCAGGCGTGTGTGTGTGTGTGTGAGTGCCTGTGCGTGTGCATGCACGTGCTAGAGAGTGCGCGCGTACACACGCCCGTGCACGTTTAGGAGGCTAGCGTGTACGCATACACACAGAGTTTATGATTATTTAAGGCATCTGTGTATAAATTTTGGTCTCTGCCAAGCGATCTTTCTATGTATGTATGTATGTGTGTATGTATTTATTTATTTATTTATTTATTTATTTATTTATACCACTTTAAGTCACGAGATTTCTCTGCGTGAAATTCGGGCTGCTCTCCCCGGGGAGAGCACGTCGCCACAAGAGCAGCGCCACCCCTTTTTTTTTTTGGTTTTTTTTTTTTGTCTGCAACTGTATTTCTTTCCCTATCAGAGTGGCTTTTTTCTAAGAATTTTGCCAGGGACAACTCTCTTGTTGCCGTGGGTTCTTTTTCGTGCGCTGCATAATTTTCTGTAACACACGGGACCTCGGTTTATCGTCTCATCCGAAAGACTAGCGCCCAGACCACCACTCATGGTCTAATGGATGGGGGAAAAGTTTCGGGCCCAGACGGGATACGAACCCGGACTTTTCGCTTTCTAGACAGGCGCGTTACCTCTAGACCACCGATCCATCCATGTATGTATGTATGTATGTATGTATGTATCTATCTATCTATCTATCTAGCGGGATAGCCTAGTGGTTAGAACATTGCGCTCGCAATCTGACAACCCGGGTTCGATTCCCGTTCAAGGGGATATTTTCTCCTGGAGTTAACATCAGTGCAGACTCCACTCTCCCCAAAAACCAAGGCCACGTGTGCGAACGCATGCAGAACATCTTGCGCACACGTTAAAATCCTGTTCCGCTTTTGGTAAGAGTTGGCCATTGTGTACCGGTGGGAACAGATGACAATTTATAAAACCGCATACACACGTGGACTGGATTATCCTCGATATAAAAGAATATTTTTTTAATTTTGTAAATTTAAATTCAAAATCTATCCATCTATCTATCTGTCTGCTTGTCTTTCTTTTTATCTATCTATCTATCTATCTATCTATCTATCTATCTATCTATCTATCTATCTATCTATCTATCTATCTATCCATCTATCTGTCTATCTGCCTGTCTGTCTGTCTGTCTGTCTGTCTATCTAACAGTACGTTAGTCTTTTTTGTTTTTGTTTTTCTGCCTGTTGGTCAGTCTGCCTCTCTGCCATATTCCCCCTAGCTCTCTCTCTGTCTGTCTGTCTGTCTGTCTGACTATAATAAACTAACAGCAACATAAAAATATTCGTTTGACTGAAACAAGTCATCCGTCTTCCGACCTGAAAATGCAGTATCTAATAATTTCGTTTTTATTTAGGTTTTGTTGTTGTTGGGATTTGTCTTTAAGAAAAAAAAGTGAGGGAAAAAGAAGAAAGAAAAAAAATTATCTGACGTTTAAAATATTTTGATTACAACACTTGGGACACTGTGATATCACAATCAGTCAATCAATCAGTCAACCAACACACACACACACTTTCTCTCTCTCTCTCTCTCTCTCCTCTCTCTCTCTCTCTCTCTCTCTCTCTGTGTGCCACAAATCAATTAGGAACCCACTCTTCAGTCTTTTCAAAAATTCCCCAAGAGGTTTTTCGGATCAAGCAGTTATCTGCAGTTGGCAAATCGTCAAACGGTAGAAACTGGATACTCCAGTCAACACAAAGCCAGCCCCAAATCTTTACTTTGCATCGTTTTACCGCCCCGCCCCAGCTATAGTACTCACGGCTAATGCCAATAGGCGGTAAGAGGGAAAGACAGAGAGAGAGAGAGAGAGAGAGGGCTGTGGATAATCATAACGTCTGCTTCAGTGATCAATTAGTATCGGTGAAAAAAACCCCTGTGTCTGCATGTTAGATTTTGGAGCTGATTAAAACTGGAAATGTTTCCAAGCTGAAGTTTTGTTTGTGTTGTAGTTGTTTGGTTGGTTACTGAGATACTTTGTTCTCTGTTTAGCGATTTGCAATCATCTCTTTTACAATCGAATGAGGAGGAAGCCCACCTTAAAAGCCTCGTTGGTTGGCTGGTTGGTTGGTTGGTTTGGTTTGGTCATTGTTTTGGCACATGACGTGGCAATTTTTGGCACATGGACAACACAAGGGGAACATTAAGATTGATTTTTTTTTCTGTTTGCAGTTGTAGTGTCACTATCCTCGAGCAAAACATGTATCCATCCAGTTTATTGTATCAAATTCCTTTTAAAAAAAAGTTTCATATCTCGAATTCTAGTCAACCTTTGGGGTACCATTTAAGATTTTGTAACCAGCTTCCTCCACTCCTCGAAGTTCTCAGCTTTATGTGATAGGTCATTTCACTCCAGGCCAGTCCACTCTCTGATGTTGTCTTCCCATCGCTTTCTCTGTCTGCCTCTTCGTCTCCCTCCTTGAACTGTTCCCTGAAGGACAGTCTTGGCCAGTCCAGATGTTCATGTGACGTGGCCCGTACCACCTCAGTTTGTAGGGGATTTTTGTTTTTGTTTTTGTTTTTTTTGTTTTTTTGTTTTTTCTTTTACTGAAGCCAGGAGCTCTTTATACGGCAATGTGATGTTATTAATTCTGGTTTTCACTTCTTTGTTGGTTATGTAATCTGTGTACGAAATACCAAGAGGTTTGCGTATACAATCACATACACACCAAAAATTAACACCACCAACACCGAACCAAACCAAACCAACCCAAACCAACAAGGCATGCCTCCAAACACAACACATAATTCTCTATAACTGGGTAATTCTCAAAAACTCAGTCCAGACTTTCTATTCTGAAGTTGAGAGTTCCACTCCCCGTCGCCCCTTGGAAGATTGACGTTTTCACTTGGCACCTGCGTTGCTGTATTAGCCTCGCTGTTGTAATCTATGTAACAGAGAGTCATCATCAATGATAGGCTGCTATCAGATCACCTGCCGAAACAGTTCCTGCACGGTTTGAAGGCATTAATGTGCTGCTGTGGTGCCTTGTCCGCTGGCAGTGGGGAGCCTTGTCTGCTTCAGTTGTTGTTGTTGTTGTTGTTGTTGTTGTTCTTGTTGGGCGTTCCCCAGCTTAACATCACGGAGCACACCCACAAAATGCACTCTGTCTCACACATCTTCTTCTCCTCCTCCTCCTCCTCCTTCTCCTCCTCCTCCTCCTCCTCTTCTTCTTCTTCTTCTTCTTCTTCTTCTTCTTCTTTTCTTCTTCTTCTTCTTCTTCTTGTATTTTGAGGATAATGGAGTAAGCACCCATGTGCCTTTTAAAAAAAATCCAGTCCCCGTGTGTATGCAGTTTTATCAATTTTGTCATCCATTCCCGCTAGCACACAATGGCTTACTCTTCCGAAAAGCGGAAAAGCGGGTTTTAACGTGTGCGCAAGATGTTCTGTTTGCGTTCGCACACGGGACCTCGGGTTCTAGTCTCATCCGAAGCTAAGAGCTTGTCATGGCTGAAGGCAATATCGCCATGACATGTCAAAGCATAGCATAACGTTTTAACGAAGGCCTTGGCACTTAGCTGGCTGTCGTCAATGACTGACAGAGCTTTTAGCCTGGGTCTGCTTCAGTGAAGAAGTGTCTAGTCTGTGTTTATGAACAATATGAAATAAAGGTTGGCTCCATCTTCTTTCTTTCCAGCTCTGTGTGTGTGTGTGTGTGTGTGTCTCCCTCACTCTCTCCCTCCCTCCCTCTCTCCCTCTCTCCCTCTTTCTCCCTCTCTCTCTCCTCTCTCTCTCTCTCTCTCTCCCCCTCTCCTAAGAGTGAATGCTTCTTGGAAAATCAATACAGATTTGTTTCGTATTGGCGAAGAAATTGTTCGAGTATTTTATTTTTTTAAGCCATGATAGTTTGCAAAAGGTCCAGTGAGTTTAGTTAGAACGTGGCAGCTCATCTTTAGCCAGATCAGGTAAAAAGTTAATGTCAGAAGAGGATTGTTTTGGATGATTTAGACCCCCCCTCACCTTCACCCACCAAGCCATCCCCCACCCTCCCCTTACTCCCCCCTCCCTCCCTCTCTGCCTGTCTGTCTGTCTGTCTCTTTTTTGATGTTGAAATGTCGGGCACACACACATACACACACACGCACGCACACACACACACGCATACACACACACACGTATACACACACACACACACACACCATTGTGTGCCGGTGGGAACAGATGACAAAATTTACAAAACCGCATACACACGGGGACTGGATGTAAAAAAGCACATGAGTGCTTATTCCATTATCCTCGATATTAAAACAACAACAATAAAACACGAACGCACGCACGCGCGCACGCACACATACACATACACACACACATACACACACGAACACACACACACACACACACACACGAACACACACACACACACACACACACACACCACCACCACCACCACCACCACCCTTCATTAAAAGAGCATTCAACAGTCAAGGTCTCTAGGGCCTCCTACTATACTCAGCTCTCAAGGCCAAGCAAGGCCAGCAGTACAGGCTGCACACAAGAGACAATGGCCCGGGATAGGAAGGCTCGGCCACACGGCCCTGACCTGTTGTGTGTGTGTGTGTGTGTGTGTGTGATAGATGAGGCGTGCTGGTTGCCTCTGATCTTGTCTTCCTGCCCGTACAACAGCCACGGCAAGCAGAGGAAGCTGCCAGGATCACGATCATGCTGGGAAGAGGCTTTGTTTTGAATTAAGGATGTCCTTCCAGATTATCCCTTTGGCTGCTGCTAACACATTAAGGACAACGTCCCGTTAAAGCGAAAGAGATTTTCTGCAAAAAAGCCTGCTGAAGAGTCGTGGCTTAATCATATATTTTGGAAGAGTTTTCTTGGATTTTTACTTGTTTATAATTATTGTTTGTAGAAAACGTGGCTTATTTCAAGATATTGCTGCTGATTTTAATTTTTTTTTGGGGGGGCCACTATGTTGATTTAAACATGAAAATCAGGGTTTATTTGAATTACGTGTGGTTTATGAAGCAGTTGATAGAAATCAAAACAAGCAGTTGTATGTTTCAGGGTGGGCCATAAAAAAAAAAAGTACAGCAACGTTAAGCTCGATTGGTGCTTATTAAGTTTGACAATTAACGATAAAGAAAAACTTAACAATACCATTGAGACTTGCATTCGTGTTTTAAGTTTTGTTTTGAACTGTCTACGAAACGACAGGTTCCTTAATCTGGGTTTTTTTCACGCTTGATAATTCAAAGGGAACAAAAACAAAAACGAAAGAACGGTGCTTATGATTCTGATACTGAAGGCATCGCCATCGGCATAATTTTCATCATTGTGTTGTTCATTACCATGTCATTATCGTTGCCGCACCACCACCACCACCACCACCACCACCACCACCACCACCACCACCACCACCACTATCATCATCATCATCATCATCATCATCGTCCACGTCTTCATCATCGTCATCGTCGTCGTCATATCATCATCATCATCATCGTCGTCGTCGTCGTCGTTGTGTTGTTGTTGTCGTTGTCGTCATCGTCGTCATCATCAACGTTGTCGTCTTCATTATTATCATCATCATCATCATCATCATCATCATCATCATCACAGTCGTCGTCAGAGGATATTATCTAAAACCAAGTGTTAAGTGCAGAATAGGGATAGAGAACATGCAGCCTGGGTTGTATTATAGTTACCCTCAAGTCTTTGACTTCCTCCTATTTTCTTCTTTTTTGAGGTGTTTTAATGTCTATAATATAGACCGGGTGGGGAAGGGAGAGGGGGGAGGTAGGGAGTGGGGGGGGGGGGATGGGGGGTGGAGACGAAACATGAATACCTCTGCCACTCCAATGATTGATTTATAGCAAATAAAGATACGTATCTTTCTAAAGTGTTAAAACGACACTCTGACACTCAGGGTAATGGATTTTGTTGTTGTTGTTGCTGCTGTTGTTGTTGCCCATTCTCCCCAGCTTGAAACCCTGGGGGTCACACAGAAAAGACCTTCTCCCTTGAAAATCCTACCCCAAAGGCAACCCACCACAGGCACAGGAGGGTGTAAGGAAACCGAAACTGAGGTCACCATGAGACCAGAGCTACCTAGGGACCACCGAATCAGAGACAGTTTTATTTGATTGCATGATGATCAATGGCAATGAGAATGATGTAATAAAACTGCTACGGAGGTACATTTACTTTAAGACTGATCGATAGGGCTATACTTTACCCCCATCCCCCCCCCCCCCCCCCCCCCCCCCACCCACCCTTCCCCATCCAATTTCATGATAATATTTCGGTGTAAACCGGGCCTGGGAGATACAGACACCTGCAGTGTTGGTCAAGCGTAGTGTTGATCAGGTAGACTTATTAATTTGAGCAACAATATAAAAATCCCATCTGCAGCATGGATGAAGCTCGATTGTGTGGTTCCAGTCTTCCCAATGAGCCCATAGCACACTCACTCTGGGTAGGAGCTGGCTGGAGTCAGAAAAATCCCTGTGACTCTTATGGGACTCGAACCCGCGACCATCCAGCCCCGTTACCCAAGGCACTGACCACTGCGCCATGGCAGCTGGTGCGTTTGCCTCCCTTTGCATTTGCTCCCTTGGCTCCTGGTATATAAATGGTTGGGTCATGTGATCGTTCCCGCATGCGTCTGACCTCAGATCAGAAGGGGGTCATGAGAAAGTTTCAGTGACATGTTCTTTTCTGTTACGTTGCTAAGATTACGGGTGGGGAAAACCCCCAGAAACGGGTAGCTTTTGGCAGATAAAGGGTGGGGGAAACCCACCCGGCTGTGTGAGAGAAAGGAAATAAATGACCATACTTGGGGCTGGAGATAATCCTCCTTTCTATGTTTGCTACACACACACACACACAGGTACAGTGCAGAAAGACAGTTTTTAAAAAAGAGACAGGGGGGAAAAAGAAATGAAAGAGAGAAAAGTTGAAGGGAAGGAAGAAAGGAAGAAAGAAGAAAAGAAAGAAAAACGGCAGAAGGGAAGATAGAGAGAATGAATGAATCTGTATTTTTCAAGGGTAACAGAATAAGCATACCCATACTTTTTATTTTATTTTATCCGGCCCTTGCCCTGATTAGGGACTATCAACAAAACAAGGAGGAAAAACCCCCTTTCTGGAGAGAGAAAAAGAGAGAGGGGAAGAAAGTGAAAAGAAAATATAAAGCAAAAAGAAAAATATGAGAGATAGATAGATAGATAGATAGAGAAGACGAAGAAAGGAAAAAGAGAGAGAGAGAGAGAGGGGAGAGGGAAGGGAGGAGAGAGAGAGAGGAAAAAGAAGGGGGAGAGAGAGAGGGAGAGGACGGGGGGAGGGAGAGAAAAGAGGGTGGGGAGGAAAAGAGAAAAGGAGAGGGAGAGGGGAAATAACGTTAAGTTATTTTTCCCCTAGCTGATCTCCTCAATCAATTGAGCTTTTGTGTTGATGATGTTCTTTCTCTTTTTTCTTTCTTTCTTTCTTTGCTTGCTTTGGTTTCTTAACATCTTTAAACTTTCCTTCCTGTTTCCTTCCTTTCCCTTCCCTTTTCTTTCTTTTTGTCATTCGTTTACTTCCTTTCTTTGTTTCTTTCGTTTCTTTTTCTTCCCCCTTTTCCCTTTTCCTTTTCTTTCTTTCTTACTTTTTCTATCTTTCTTTCTTTCTTTTTTTCTTTCTTTCTTTCTTTCTTTCCTTCTTTCTTTCCTTCTAGCGTTCCCTCGGTTTCCTTCTTCTCTGTCTCTGTTTCGTCTTCTGTTTTTCGGTCTGTTTTCCCTTTTTCTCTGTTCCTCTCTCTTCTTTTCTTTACATTTTCTTTTTCCGTTCGTTTTTCCTTCTTTTCTTTTGGTTCCCCCCCCCCCCCTTTCCCCTCTACCCCCCCCCCCTTCCCTCTACTTCCCCCCCCCCCCCCACAAAACACCACCCCACACACGTGAAACCACCAAGCACCGCAGTGGTTTCCCTTTTAGGCTGATAAGTTGGGTTTTTTTTTTCTTTTATTTATTTTTTTTTAAAGACCTGAAAAGAAAAGTTCCCCTTCCTTCCGCACCAACCCATTCCCTGTGTCAGTTTTAAGCCTCTGACATGTCTGAACAATAAAAGGCGGTCTCATAAACATCTTCTTTATCTCCTCCTGTCTTCACGATAGACTGCGAACAGCGGCAGGGTGACCGTAGATTCCCCTCCTAGAGAATCTTTACCCCAATTTATATATATATATATATATATATATAAAGCATACCATCTTTTAAGCGTTTCCTGTACTGTGTGGTTTATGTAGAATGGCACCTATGTCAAATTCGTGCCTGGGTCATTTTTTATTTATTTTTAAAGTTTGTTTGTTTGTTTGTTTATTTAGGATTGGTTTGCTTCATTTTTTTTTTGGGGGGGGGGGGGGTGGTGGTGTGTGGTGGTGGTGTTTGTATTGGTTTGTTTTTGTTGGGATTTTTTGTTTTTTTTATATTGTCAGATGGACGGTCCAGTCTCTGATATATATATATTATATATATTTTATATTATATATATATTATATATATATAATTATAGTATATATATTTTGTTAGATAGATATATAGATAGATAGATATATATATATGTATACATATTCTTTTATATCGAGGATAATGGAATAAGCACTCATGTGCTTTTTTTTTTTTACATCCAGTCCCCCTGTGTGTACGGTTTTTGTCAATTCTGTCACCTGCTCCCACCGGCACACAATAACCTACTCTTCCGAAAAGCCGGAACAGGATTTTAACGTATGCGCAAGATGTTCTGCCCTGCGTTCGCACACGGGGCCTCGGTTTATAGTCTCTCATCCGAAGAACTTTGGGGGAGAGTGGAGTCTGCTGCACTGATGTTAACTCCAGGGGGGGAAAAAATCCTCTGGATTCGAACCCAGCTCGTCAGATTGCGAGCGCAATGTTCTAACCACTAGGCTATCCCGTCCCCCTTGCAATGAAGGCAGCAGTACGGTGCAGGTCCTCCTTCCTAGTCTCCGTAGAGCTTCTTGGTCACTGGGGTAGTGTGAGTCAGGTCAGATCTTTCACAGAGTACTGCCTTATGCAGAGTAGAGGGCAGGACTGCAGCACATGTCCTGTTGTCCGGCTGCCAGTCTTGCAGTAAGGGCGCTGGTCTGTGTGGCCTACGAAAACACAATGTCATAATCATGATAATGTAGGATTTCAAGTTCATGAATGTTCGTGTCGTTTTAGCTGTGGTGTTTTGTTATGTTGGTGACCTTCCTTTGTGGTGGTGGTGTATTCTGTCTGTCTGTCTGTCTCTTTCTCTTGAAGGGAACTGAGGGCGGTTGTTGTGTGTTGTGTGTGTGGTGTTGTGTGTGTGTGTGTGTGTGTGTGTGTGTGTGTGTGTGTGTGTGTGTGTTGTGTGTGTGTTGTGTGTGTGGTGTGTGTGTGTGTGTGGTGTGTGTGTGTGTGTGTATGTGTTGTGTGTTTGCATATGCGTGCGTGCGCTCATGTGCGTACAGACACGTTTAAGTCAAAGTCAAACTTTTATTTTCAGATGGTACATTGAATAAGCAGTGCAATTGCTTTTTTTTTCCCCATCAAGCCATCTGTGTGTGTGTGTGCGTGCGTGTGTGTGTGTGTGTGTGTGTGTGTGTGTCTGTGTGTGTGTCTGCGTCTGTGTGAAAAGTGAGAGAGAGCGACAGAGACAGAGACACAAAGACAAACAAAACAGAGGCAGATAACAAGTCACAGACAGACACAGACCAACACACACATACACAAAAATACCTGGGAACACTTTTAACGTGGGAGAGAACAAACTCTCCCACACAAACCCCGCATATCATGCCACTCACTCAACTCACTGGCACACACACACACACACACACATACAAAGTTGTGACCTATGATGGAGACGTCTGTCCGTGTGACGTATGAGGTGCCTCTTGGTGTCTCGAGGTCGAAAACGAAAGAGATTTCAATCACGGAGATGCGCTAGTTCGAAACCAAGGGGGAAAACCCTTACCACCTTGTTTACTCAGCAACTAATTGATGGTTTATCCATGTGGAAGGAAAGACTCTACTGGCCATTTGCTGCCTGAGGCTTGTCTTCTTTCTTTTCTTTTCTTTTCTTTCTGTCTATCTTTCTTTCTTTCTTTTTATTTTTGCCTGGTCCCGAACCAGACACACACGCACACACGCACACCTGACACTTTTGTTCTGTCCTCACAGATAGTTTTCAATCGTTGTTGTGAAACGTTAAGGGAAAAAAAGAATGATTTAGGGATTGGTAGTAGTTAGGGGAAGGGGGGGGGGGGGGTGCGGTGATGGGTGGTGGGGGAGGGGAGGTGGTGCGTGGGTGGGTGGGTGGTGGGTCGTGGTGGAGCGGAGGAGGGGGAGGGGGGAAGAAATTTTGGCGTAATGTTCATAGGAGCTGGGATAGCACGACAGCAGCAACAAAACAACACACACACAAACCACAAGCAACTGAAGAAAACAACAAAAATCCCCACCTCTCAGAAAATAGAAACAAAGGAAAGAAAGAAAAAAAACACACGAACAAACAAAATGCAAAACAAACAAAAAAAACCCACCCAAAATCACCTCCCACATACAAAAAAAGAAACAGAAAAAACAAAAGCCATAAAAACAGAGAAATACTAAAAACCAACAAACAAACAAAACTCCGAACTCTTGCCTATTGAATAAACAACCTTGAGGAAGAAGAATGTCTATTTCAAACAAACAAACAAACAAACAGACATTTAGACAGACAAAACAGCCTAGGGTATGGTTGTTCAATTTCCTTCTTTTTTTAATTAAAAAGGTCAACCATACTTGACGAGAATAAACAATATCAAACATAGTCTGACCATCCCTTTATTTTACAAAAATAGCATAAATTCTGCATTTTACATATTCGCTAAAATAGAGACTGAACCCAAGACAGAAGGTGGAAGGATGGTTTAGACGTTCGAACGTTTCGCCTGCTAACAGAATAAACCGTGAAGTTCTGGGTTCGATTCCAAGCCTTGCTCTTTCTTCCCAGTTTGACAGGAAAATCGAAGTGAATGTCAAAGTCTTTCGGAGGAGACTCTGAACCAGATAGACCCATCCGTGTGCTTACGGACTTATGCATGTCAAAAGAACCCACGACAGTTGAAAATCGAAAAGAGCTGGGAGGTACCTCCCCTCCCGACGGTCCTGGCATAAGTGGTAGATTAATTTTGCAACATTATCCCCGAAGTCCCATCAATCTGGAATGACCTCACTCTCTCCCTTCGTGAAAAGCCAACTTTCGACAGCTTTAAATCCAGCCTCAAAACATACCTATTTCAAACCTAAGATTTTTCCCTCTTGTTTCGTCTCATATCTGTCCCTGCCTTCAAAAGCCAAAATTCCATCACCCTGCTGAAATGTACAACTTGTATGTGTGTGTATGTGTGTGTGTGTGTGTATGTGTGTGTGTGTGTGGGCGCGTATGTGTGTGTGTGTGTGGGGGGGGGGGGGGTGTACATTTGAATTATATTAGAATATTGTTAATCATTGTTGGTTGCATGTGTAGGAGCGGATTGAATGGAAGCGCTCTGATTTGTATTTGCAAGATATAGCGCTCTATAAATTCCATTTATTATTATTATTAATTCGAAATGCTGCTACCTTAAAAGTGGGGGGAAACATGGTCGCATACACAAAAATCTCACCATGTGTCAACCCTGGATCTCTAGCCGAGGAACGAAAAAAGAATTGGGTCCTTCCCGAGCAAAAATGGATAAAGAAATTTGCTTTTCTGTATTCTTTCTTCCATTCGCAGTAAGCAATTGTAATCTTTGAGAAAATGACCTCATCCTGGGCTAAACTGGAACAGGGAGGATCATTTTCCAAAGGCATATTAATTTTGAAACTTGTGTTTTCTGTGTGGTGGTGTGTGTGTGTGTGTGTGTGTGTGTGTGTGTGTGTGTGTGTGTGTGTGTGTGTATGTATGTATGTGTGTGTGTGTGTGTGTGTGTGTGTGTGTGTGTGGTGTGTGTGTGTGCGTGTGTGTGTGTGTGGTGTGTGTGTGTGTGGTGTGCGTGTGTGTGTATGTGTGTGTTCGTTCTTTTGATTTAACGTCTTTTCACAATGAGTGATAGACGGAGGGCGACAGATATGGAGAAATGCAGGAGAAATGCAGATGCTTCTGTGTGTGAGTAAAAGTTTGTGTTTTGTCACCTGTAGTTTGTGTGTGTGTGTGTGTGTGTGTGTGTGTAAACTTGCTAAGAATGAACACTGAACGTTTAGAAATGTCGGATTGGTAAAACAAAACCTAATGTTGGTAATTTTCTGAATGAACTAAAATATAAACATGAAATGGAAAAACTGGAGCATAACAAACAAATGCAGTTTACTAATTTTCAGAGAAAAAAAATGGTTCCAGTACATAAACTTAGTAGAAAGTTGAGTACCATTTCAAAATATTAGTAAAATTCTGTATGTATTCTATAAATCTTGTCTTGACAACGAAAAAGATGATTGATTCTTTGTGTACTTTGTGTAGCTAGCAGCCTTGTACGCCTGTAAAATGGAAATTATGTAATGTTGTCTGGATGAAAAGTTAATTTGTTTTGAACTCAAAAAGATTTTTTTTAAAAAGAAAAGAATGAACATTGAATTTAAAATCGCGGTATCATGCCATTTGTATAGTCTTGTCTTGTCTTGTCTTGTGTGTGCGGGGAAGCGGATGGGGTATTTTGGACTCTTTTTCTCGTCTTTTGTTAGTTCTATATTGTTCTTTATTTGTCTTGGCTGTTATTCTTGTCCATGTTTAGTTTTTGTCGCTTTTTGTTGTTGTCTACTATGTTTGTTTTTGTTTGATTGTTTATTTCCTTGTTGGGTTGTTCTTTTTTGATTCATTTTTTTTTGTTGTTTTATTCAGTTGTTTGTATGGTTAAAGGGTTTTGTGTGTGCGAGGGGGGGGGGGGGGGGGGGGGGGGGGGGGGGGGGGGGGGGGGAGGGAAGCAGTTGGTGTGGTTGTTTTTTTTTAATTTTTATTTTGTTTTGTCTTCTTTTGTTGTTTTGGTTTGGTTTTCTTGTTGCTTGTTTTTTTTTATTATGACAGATATTTTTTCAAGATTTTTGAATTATTTGAATTGTATGGTCTAATATTTTTCTGGGTTGTTTGTTTTGTTTTTAATTCCATATATCCATTTGTTATTGTCTTTTCTTGTTTGATTCGTATAGTTTACTATAGATTAGGTTTTTTATTCTATGTCTGCATATACATTATCTTTTTTTCTCGCTTTTTTTTCTTTAGATAGATGGCTTGATGAAAAAAAGCAAATGCACTGCTTATTCAATGTACCATCTGAAAATAAAAGTTTGACTTTGACTTTGTACTGTCTTGCATTGTAATGTTCTATATTGTATACCACTTACACTCTCTGCAGATTTCTCTGAGTGAAATTCGGTCGCTCCTCCCCGGGTAGGGTACATATCCACAGGATCAGTACCCTCCCCCCCCCCCCCCCCCCCACCCTTTCTCCTACTTTTCCCCCTCATTTTCCTGACTGCATAATCATGTAAGATGTATTTGCTTCTCTGTTAGAGAAGCTTTATTTTCTACAGATATTTTTTTCCCTGGACAACTAATTCTCTTATTGCTAAGATTTGTGTGTGTGTGTGTGGTGTGTGTGTGTGTGAGTGTGTGTGTGTGTGTGTGTGTGTGTGTGTTGTGTGTGTGTGTGTTGTGTGTGTGTGTGTGTGTGTGTGTGTGTGTGTGTGTGTGTGTGTACGCAAAGTGTGGCACTTTGCTTTGTCGTTTCATCCGAAAAAACTTTGCATGCAGGGAGAGCAAAATAACCCCCAAAAGAGCATTTCAGCAGGGACAGGAATCGATGTGTTGACATGCCCAATGAAGTCTCGTCACCAGTGACTGTGATGTCATACACGTTGATGACGTCAGTGTGATGTCACTGACATTGTCAATGCTTTGAGTCGAGATGAAAGAGCCATCATCAATATTGAGGTATGGGCCAGCCAGCTCTGACTCTTTCACAGAGAGAGAGAGAGAGAGAGAGAGAGAGAGAGAGAGTGAGAGAGAGGGAGAGACAGAGAGACAGAGACAGAGAGAGAGACAGAGAGAGAGACAGAGACAGAGAGAGAGACAGAGACAGAGAGAGAAACAGAGAGATAAGAGAGACAGAGGGAGAGAGAGACAGAGAGAGAGAGAGACAGACAGACAGAGAGAGAGAGAGAGAGAGAGAGAGAGAGAGAGAGAGAATATATATATATATGTGTGTGTGTGTGTTGTGTGTGAGTGAGTGTGTGTGTGTGTGTGTGCCGGTGTACAAATATGACATACAAGATAATGTATTTTTTTTCCTAAACAACAAAAGATACCACACAACACGCATCATCAAACATTTGAAACGGACTGAATACAGTTGATCGATCACAAAAGCATAAACTTGCCACTATTGTCACCATTGTTTTTCTTCTTAGAAAATGGCACAGTTGCAGTCCAAACTTTGCTGAGATTTTGCAAGATTTGAATTATGCATTTATTTAGGTTTGGTGGAATTGTTTCCTACAACGTTGACATCAGCCGTGGAGATTATACTTACTGTCCCTGTTCCTCTTCATGTTAGATCATTGCCAAATTTTAAAAAATTGCTAGCAAACAAACAAACACAAAACCCAACCCCCCAAAAAACCCCAAAAGAAAAAGAAGTAAAAACTAATGCTCTCTGTCTCTGTCTCTCTCTTCACACACACACACACACACAACGCACGCATGAACGCACGCACACACGCACGTACAGCCCCATCCTCACCCCATCCCCCAACACACACACCACACATACTAACATTAACACTGAGCACATTACCCCTCTCTTGTGATCTCTCCACTGGCTGTCTGTGCCACAAAAGAATAAACTATAAGATCAGTACTCTCTGTTACAAATGTCTCCACAAAACAGCACCCTCCTACCTCTGTGAATGTCTCCACCTGTACACCCCTTCTCGTTCCCTTCGCTCAGCTGCAGATTCCTTGTGCTTACAAACACCTATATTCAACCAGTCAACTGCTGGCCGTCGCTCTTTCTCTGTTTCTGGTCCATCGATTTGGAATGCCCCCCCTATCTCTCTTCGCTAAAGACCTTCTTGTGACACTTTTAAATCTGGCCTCAAGGCATATTTGTTTCAAACCTAAGATTTTCCTATCCTTTTTCATTTCATAGCTATCCCTGCTTTTCAACAGCCCAAAATTCTATCACCCTGCCAAAGTGTATGACGAGTGTGTGTGTGTGTGTGTGTGTGTGCATTTGGACTTGTTAGAACTATTACTTGCTATTGGTTGCATGACTGTGTAAGAATGAGTTGAGTGCAAGCGCTTTGATTTGTCTGTGCAAGATACAGCGCTATATAAATTCCATTTATTAATATTATCATTACTAACACACACATACATTCAGGACAGATAGAAACACGCACACACGTACACACACAAACACACACAGACACTCAAACAAGACTACCTAACGGGACTCTTCCTTCATTCTTACACTCTATAGACTTTCTACCTCAAGGCAAGTGGCTTTTGCCAGAACCCTGTTAAGAAAACATGACAAATTGGAAGCCCCGCGGTCATATCACGTCTGAGTTGATCAGTCAGACAGAAAGGTCCTCACTGTCCCGTTAGGCCGTTAGGCCGTGAGGCCACACACAGCTGGAAGATGGCCAAAGCTGACCAAGGCTGGACAATGCAAGGCTAGACGGCACACACCCCTCTGATCTTCCTCTGACGTTGTTGTTGGGGCCGGGCCCGGGCCCGTGTTGTTCATGTTATCACTCCCACTTCCTCTGATGTGGTTCTGGGACTATTCTTCCTACTGTCAAAACACACACTCTCTCTCTCTCAGCTCACTCACACACACGCACACGCACACATACACACTCACACACACACAATCATTCTCTGGAAGCTTGTTTGTCTTGCGCACGTTCTCGTTAACTGTCCTGGCTGACTATGACCAGACTGAAAGGGACGTAATCCCACCCGGCAGCTGTTTGAGGACGCCGAAAAGGTTGGTGGGCAAGGAGTGTGGGGGAGGAAAGGGGGGAGGGGGGAGGGGTGGAGGGAGGGGATGGAGGAGATTAGCCTGCACATGGAGCTTCTGTATCCTATCAAGAGTCCGATGCCTTGGTTTCCAACAGAGGGAGGTGTGATTGTCAATCAAAGCTAGGGGGCTGGATCATATCCCTCCCCCCCCCCCCCTCCCTGTCTTTCCCAAACGCCGCATGATAAACTGATTTGACAACCACAACAGTTATCTTCTCTCGCTGTGATAAACCGTTCGCGTGCAGGCGACAAGTTGGAGGGAGAAGAAGGAGAGGGGGTGGGAGTGGGGGGGGGTGGGGTGGGGGGGGGGGGGGGGGAAGAGAGCAGATAGGTGACTGAATGGCCGGCATCTCGTGGGTTCTGCTGCCCTGTCCTGTCCTCTTCAGCTGACCAGCTTTTTATCATTTATTGACCCTCAGCTTTCATACCCCATTACCGGACAACTTGTCCTGCAAAAGTCTCCCACGACAGGATAATAACTCCAACGGGCTAAAAGTCTTGCCTGGCCCCCATTATCTTCACTATTTAGGTCTCCAGACTCAAGTTTTCTCCCCTTGTATAGAATTCGGATGGGCTTTGATGCGAAGGGAGTTGTTAGCCTCCGCTGCATCAATATTATCTTCGGACTAGTTGTGGTCATCTCCTTTGATGGTATTTTGCCCATTTTGATGAAGTTATCTCTCGCTCTCTGCCGCCCTCGCCCAAGGCTGAAGACTAGGTTAAAAAGGATGAAAGAGAAGAAAGCACGGGAGAAAAGTCACGCGCAGTACAGATACGAGGCCTGAAATCACAGTTCAAGAGGATAATGGAGAGGATCAGGAGCGGGGAGGAATTCTGAACTGGTTAAATGGAGACAGTAGCGAAGCGCCTTCCACTGTATCTACTTCGTTAAACAAAGACATCAAAAGTGGACTCAGTCTGTTTCATTTCCCAGTGCCGTTAAAGCTTTTCTTTCTCCTGCACAAGGTGTGAGTAACGGTGCCGTCCGTCGCCACCACGCGCTTTGTGTTGAAAGACTGCCGCGCGTGTCTTCTCATGCCTAGTTTCTAGAATGGGTCAGATGGATTTCTGTGTTCCTTGACAGTTTTGTTAAATTAACGGGATGGTTAGAAAACAATGACTGGGTTCTTTTTTTCTTTTTTTTGCTGGCCGTTTGGTGTATAGAACATTTCCGATCTCTTTTTGCGAAAAGAGTAACTAGATAATTATAGTAAAAGACGGTAACAGACGAAATAGATTTTTTTTTAAAATAGATAGAGAGATTGTGAAACGATTTATTGACCGATCTCGTAAATTGAGTCAAAAGCAAATAAGTAGTTGATTACGAATTAAAACCACAAAAAATAGATAAACAAAGACATGAATAAATAAAACATAGATAGATAAATAACTACATGGACGATTAACTAGATAAAAAATTTAAAGAATTATTGACCAAACACAAGATGAGCAAAGCAAGAGCACTTTATCAACTGGAAAAAAAAGACCAAACACACACACACACACACACACACACACACACACAATGGGATGGGATAGCTTAGTGGTTACAGCATTATGCTTGCAATCAGATCACCCAGGTTCGATCCACCACCCATCCCAGGCAATTTTTTCCCCTGAAATTAACATCAATGCTGCCTCCATTCCCCCCAAAAATCCTCAGGATGAGTCTTAAACCAAGGTCTTGCGTATGATCGTACGCAAAACATCTTGCGCCTACCTTAAAACCTGTTCACCCTTTCAGAAGAGTAGGCCAGTGCGTGCCAGTGTCAACTCTAAGT
>CM054151.1:26276019-26278519 GCA_028751875.1 Rapana venosa | reverse complement strand
TGTGTGGAATGGGGTCTGCAGGTTGCAGAGGTCTGCCCTTGGCCTGGCTATCTATCTCTCAGCCAGCCTTTTCTTCTTTATATATATATATAGGGTTGTCGGTTCCGTGGTGGAGTCTGGGTCATTTTGTCGGTTAAGTTTTCTTCTTCAGCTTTGTTTTGTTTATTTGATTGCTTTGTTTTGTGTGTTTGTTTTGTGTGTGTGTGTGTGTGTGTGTGTGTGTGTGTGGTGTGTGTGTGTGTGTGTGTGTGTGTGTGTGTGTTTTGTGTGTGTGTGTGTGTGTGTGTGTGTGTGTGTGGTTGTGTTTGGTTTATTGTCTCTGTCTGTCTGTCGATGTTTTAGGGTTTCTTTCTTTTCTGGCGTTAAATACAAGAATGAATGAACGAACACTCTCTGTCTCTCTCTCTCTGTCTCTCTCTCATATCACTAAGAGTAAACAGACGTTAAATACAAGACCGAACACACACACAACTACGCACACACCACATCACAACACACAAAAACAAGACACACACACACACAACTACCCCCCCCCCCCCTCCACCACACACACACAACACACACACACATACACATACACACACACACACACACGCGCGCGCGCGCGCGAGTCCCCTCACACAGAACATAGTATAACATCATTTGCGCACACAACATCTAGATTTGATGTTTATATCAATTCCAGAATCACAGACACTGCAGTGTTGTTTCCTCACCAGCAGCTGTTGAAGCTGTTCAGAGCCTGTCTGCCTGCAAGCCACCACATGCCTGCTGCCTGCCCTGCATTCTGCTCCACTAGGCCTAGCAGAAAAGTCTGTCGTTTAGGTATGGTTAGGTCACACCATACCGGCGCCGTGGTTTTGGTGAAGCTTATCCCCGCAAAGTGGTCAGAGCACTCACTGTCCCCAAACCAATGTTAAGCAAGCATCGAGCATGGTTACCAAGCGGATGGGTGACCGTTTGCACGCATTGGCATCAGTACAGTGCCCCAGTTCACTCAGCTGTAAATGGGTAGGTACCTGCCCTCTAAAGGGTCAGGGAAGGTAAAGCAGCGAGGGAGAGGAGATGGGCGCCGCTCTCAATATTCTGGGCCCTGGAGAAGCTGAGGTCTCTGACATCTTGCTCCCCTACGACCACATAGGTTATAGGAACACCTTTACCTTTTTATCTCGGCATAACCCCCCCCCCCCCCCTCTCTCTCTCTCTCTCTCTCTCTCTCTCTCTCTCTCTCTCTCTCTCTCTCTCTCTCTCTCTCCTGGCCTTAGTTGGGGCTGCCAGGGGCTCCCTCTTTCATTATAAACAGCATCTTCATTTTCTGGACATTCTGTGGTCGAATTTCCCTCTTTTGGTATCACTCCGTTTGAAAGGGTTGATAATAACGTGGACAAAAAATCACCTCCAAAAAAAGTTACTGCAAGTCTGTGCACGAAACCTTACAATCAACTTTATACATATTTTTGAGTTAAGTGGTGTCAATAAATAACAAATATTTCTCATTGATTTTTCAGTTTGTGGAGTATGCAAAAAAATCATCCATAAATTTTGTCAGGTGCAACGACAATGATATCGCAAACATGCCTAAAATGCATACTACAACCAAGGAAATTTATTATGATTGTGTGATGTTGTTGTTTTTCGTTGTTGTCTCAACAAGAGAAATAGGCCAACGTAAGTACCATAAACTGACACGACGAACAATATAGCCGAGTGGTTAAGACCATTCGACTTCAATCCCATGGGTCCACGAGGTCGTGGGCTCGAATCTCGGCAGCGTCTGGCAAGCTAAGGGTTGGGATGATCTCTCAGGTCAACGTCAAGTGCTGACTTGCCAGTGCCTTAATTCTCTTCGTGTATATACGTATGCAGGAGATCAAATATGCACGTTAAAGATTCGGTAATTAATGTCAGCGTTCGGTGAGTTACGGAAATACGAACATACCCAGCATACATCCCGGAAGTCGGAATGCGACGACCTTCATGGTGGGCAAAAACGGTCACATACGCAAAAATCTCAGCCAAGGAACGACAAAATAGCAAAACTAAAACCGTCATTTTAGTGTCGTCTTCACCTTCACCTATCCCGTAGTCCTGTAGACCGTGGGGGCATCACTGAATATTTTGCAACCAGCTTCCTCCTGCCTCTTCATACCTATATCCAAAAAAGAAAAGGAATTAATCTTACATAGCCTGATAAAAAGAAAAGTTCATACATGAGCCGTCTTTCATTCTCACTCAGGACTGGTCAGATGGAGTAAGTTAAATCAACAGTCTCTCTCTCAACAGTCTCTCTCTCTATCTCCCCAAGAGTCCTTCGGATGCGACTATAAACCGAGGCCCCGTGTGCGAACGCACGCAGAACATCTTGCGCACACGTTAAATCCTGTTCCGCTTTTCGTAAGAGTAGGTCAACATGAGCCGGTGGGAACAGATGACAAAATCTACAACACTGCATACACACGGGTACTAGATGTAAAAACCAAACGAGTGCTTATTCCATATC
>CM054151.1:26263519-26273519 GCA_028751875.1 Rapana venosa | reverse complement strand
CCCCTTGTCTTCCCAGTTTCTCAGCATGCACAGTCAGACAAGAGAAAACGCAAAGAAGCCCTACTACACAGAGAAGAAGGAACAGACCTGGAGAGCACACCCCCCCCCCCCCCCCCACACACACACACACACTCCTTTCATGTGTCCCGGGTGCACACACACACACACACACACACACACACTGTACTGGCCCTTAGCTGCCTCTCTCTCTCTTTGTGCCCTGTCCAATCAAGACTGCAGTGAAAAATGATAAACAGATGATTGGTGGCCAGGCTGAGGTCACGTGGGCTGTCCTCAGTGCTGCCCCCCTGGATCCCCAAGGGACGTTACCCTAGTGGTCAAGGAGTTGGGGATGGTGGTGGTGGGTGGGTGGTGGTGGTGGGGGGGGGGGGGTTGTGTTGACGACAACGATAGGGCACGCCTGACCCCTCCCTGATCTTCCTCCCATTTTTTCTTCTTCTTCCCATTTTTGTGGTGGTTATGTTTTCTTTAAGAGCAGGAAGTTAAAAAAAAAAACAACACCAACAAATCATCGTGTTATAATGCTACTTTTTATGTACTGGGTAGCTGATTGGTTGATGTATGTGACTAAGTTTTTGCCCTTTTTTTTTTGGAGCAAGAGATGCAAGTCTCTACTGATAATCACTTGTCTGTTATAGTCCAAGTTTTGATTAATTTTTTGACAGAAAACAAAATAACATAAAGCAAAAACAAAATCTTTGACAGATGTATTGAGTTGTTTCATCGAATGAGTGACTGACTGGTTGGTTAATCAATTTGTTAGTTAGTTAGTTAGTTAGTTAGTTAGTCAGTCAATGAGTCAGGGAGTTAGTGAGTGAGTGAGTGAGTGAGTGAGTAAGTTAGTTGGCTGAAGGTCTTTCCATAACGTGTGCAACCTTAGGAGTATGTATGAAAACACACACACACATTACAATAAAAGCTTTTGTCGTGAAATGTTTCCCTTGTTTTACACTTTAAGAAGAAAACTTGAAATGTCAGACTTAACAACAGCAGTTTGAACTTCTAAACTTTATGACAGCAACTTGGATTTTTTAAAAACCTACTGAACAGCTCCTGGGAATTTTTTTTTAATTGTATAAGTTTCTTGTAACAACAACAACCCCACTCCTCATCTCCTTAGTCGTGTACCCGTTTCTAGCTTATTTGTGGTGCTCCTGTGAGTTCATTTTCAGGGACATTTCCTGGCCCTGGTTCATGTTAAACTACGATAAGTCGGTCTTCCCGTTGCACATTATTTATTCAGCAAAGACAATTTTATAGCCAATGTTAGTTTTTTTCCTCAAAGGAAGCTTTTCCTTTGGTCTTCCCTGTTTTTGTTCTACCCTTGATTGCCCCCCACCCCCAACCCCCACTCCACCCCACACATGCAATCTCTGCATACTAAGCTGTCCATTTGAGGTACGCAAAAGAAAAAAAAAGATATCTTTACTGAAGTTATGTACTGATGTAATGTTCAATGTTGTATTAATATACTCGTGTCTGTTTCATGGAGCAGTGGGAATCGTTCCCTCCACTTTCCCCATGACAATAAATTAACTCGTGTGATGTTTTGTTTTTTCAAGCCATATGGTTCCTATTCAAATCGCAGACATTACCAAATCCAACTTTTCCTTTCCTTTCATACAATCCAGTTCCAACTACAGCTGGTTAATTTACAAAACAATGCAGGAAGGGCTGGTGCGGGAGGCTGAAGAAAGAAAAGGTAACAAGCCAGACGGTGATTTACGCCCTCTTTTTTTTCTTTTCTTTTTTTAGAATTTCCTGCCGCCATTCTTGTCAGTCATTTCCTTTTTCTTCCATCCTTCCCATTTTTTTTGTTTTTGTTTGGGTGTGGTCCTTTTTCTTTCACACGAAAAAGAAAAGATGTTTGCCTGGTCGATTCTTCACGCGCGCCTGTTAAAAAGCCTTTTGAGGAAGGAGGAAAAAGACGAAGCGGTCAGCACCATAGTCTTTGGCGGGATCGTTGAGAGTTGTCCACGCGACTGAAGAGTAGTGTCCCTTGGATGACACGGAAGCCTGGCTTGGGGCCTCTTGTTTGGTTTCTTGTCCAGAAGATTTTTTGGACGTTCCGGGGGGGGGGGGGGGGGGGGGGGGGGGGGGGGGGGGGGGGGGGGGGGGGGGGGGGGTGTCAGCTGGACACCTGCCCGTGAGATATGGCTCCACAAGACGTGCTACTTTGTCCTCCTTTTGTCTCTCTCTCTCTCTCTCTCTCTCTCTCTCTCTCTCTGTGTCCTTCCTGTTCTTCTTTGGTCTCGACGGGATTTATAGGTGTGATCGTAGTGTTTGTGTTCAACGTGGGATAGTCTCTCGAGATTGATTGGAACTGTCTGATTAAAACTACAAGGCAAGGTCATGAATTGTTTCTCTTTTTCTCTTTTGTTTCAATGAAGTTGGATGGTGGAAAACGCAAGAAAAGAGAGTCTTAAGGCTGTTTAGTTTTGCTTGGACACTTTTGTCTGTGTTTCCTTTTCATCCCTTTGTTTTTGACATTTTTTTTTCTCTATCCCCTCCCTCCCTATCAAATTTATGACCAATAAACGATTTAGTGACAAATAATGTTCTCTCTCTCCCCTTCCCCCCCCCCCCCTCTTCTCCTATCTCTCTCTCTCTCCCCTTCTCCCACCTCTCTCTCATACCTCCTCCTTCTCCCCCCCCTCCCTCTTCCTTCTCTATCTCCCCTCCTCCCCCTCTCCGCTTTCTCCTCCCCTCTCCTCTCCATCCCCCCCCCCCCCCCCCCCCCCCCACCTCCCCCCCCCCCCCCCCCCCCCCTCTCTCTCTCTCCCTCTCTCGCCCAGTGCAATGTATCCAAACTTAAGGAATGAAAATGGATCGGTATTAGAAATTGATTATGACAAGGCTTAAGCTTTTATTTTATTTTTTAGACACCCCCCCCCCCCCCCCCCCCCCCCCCCCCCCCCCCCCCCCCAACCCCGCATTTTTCTCCTTACTTGTATCGTTATATAAAAGAAACTCATACAAACGTGACATCTTTTGTCCTGTGTGCAACAGTGCTGAGAAAAAAAATGACGTTCCTTTTGTGTTATGTTGTCTGGTCTTACAGGATCTCAGAATCCAATAGAGTTCATTATTAAAGAAATACTACAACCAACTCCGCACATTATTTTCTAGACTGTCATTGTTACTGTCTTCTACAGACGAAAATGTCATTGAACATTCCGCTCTTTGTTTATAAATTAATACAAGGCATTCAGATTAGAAAGCTGTATGGATAGTTCATGATAGAATGATGATGTCATGGTCTGTGACGAACTGTTATGATTTTAACAATGTCGTGTAGACTCATACTCCCCCCTTGAGAATGGATTATGGCTTTTGACGATTAAATTTTTTGTCCGACTTCCGCTTTCTCTCTCTCTCTCTCTCTCTCTCTCTCTCTCTCTCTCTCTCTTTCTTCCCCCCCCCCCCCCCTCTCTCTCTCTCTCTCTCTCTTGTATGGGCCAATGCCCTTTTTGTGAATAAATCTTTCGAGTTCGAGTTCTCTCTCTCTGTCTCCCCCCCTCTCTCTCTATCTCTCTCTCTCTCTCTCTCTCTCTCTCTCTCTCTCCCCTCCTCCATCCCTCCCTCCCTTCTTCTTCTTCTTCTTCTTCTCTCTCTCTCATTCCATATTCAGAAGCTGAAATGTGAAGACCATCAGCCATAAGCTTGATTTCATGATGGCAAGATCGTTACCTCCACCCTCGTTGAAATGGCTCCATGTCGCGGCTATGGCACGGTACATTCCTTATCAAATCGTGTCATTTTTTTTTTCTATTTCATTTTCAAGGTGAGGGTCACGGCCGGTTGGAGACAGCAGGTGAGGTCTGCTCAAAATAGTTTTTCCATAAGGCACACAGGGGCTAGGCAACACAGGAGTCAGGCTTGAGCAATGCGCTTTATGATGGAAAGAAAGAAACAGAAGAAGAAGAAGAAGAAGAAAGAAAAAAGAAAGAAAGTAAGAAACACCCTGACCCACCTCATTGCGATTAGAATGCCACAGAGAGAGAGAGAGAGAGAGAGAGAGAGAGAGAGAGAGAGAGAGAGAGAGAGAGGAGAGAGAGAGAGAGAGAGAAATCGACAAGAAAAATTCCTGCCAAAATCAAGAGAGAAAAAAATAGAGAAAAGAACCTAAACAAAAACGGACAGAAAAAAAGAAAATATAACCATGTAAAGCAGAAAAAGAAATAGAAAAAGAAAAAAAAACAGGAAAAAGAGAAGAATATCTCATAAAAGCACACACACAGGAAAATGAGTTTCGTGAAGGAAATGTTAAAAAGTGAATTAAAAGACTTGAACACAACGGAAACAAGAATGAAAAACCGCAAAAAGTATTAAAAAAAATTGATAAAAAACTAAATAAGAAGAAAGAAAGAATTAGGCAGATTCCTATCAGTCAGTGAGTCAATCCACCCACCCCATCAATCACTCAACAAGCAAGGAAGCAAGCAATTAAGCAACCCATCGAGTAGGCAAGTAACCAACCAACTTACCGATTATCTAGACCGACAAACTGACAGAACAATTCGCGCAACCAAAAACACACACAAAAACCAATCAACTAACCAACCAACCAACTAACCAACTAATGAATGAACTTTCAACACAAAAAAATTTATCATTTGCGTTCCCAAACAAATAAATAAATAAATCTCCCTACCCCCCCCCCCCCCCCCCCTTATCCCCCCCCCCCCTCCACACACACACCTACTTCTTCACCCCACCCCCCCAATACACGTCAACTTCATTACTCCCCAGAGAAGCCCCCCCCCCCCCCCCCCCCCCCCTCCCCCCGGGGGGTTCCCCCGATGGCGCAATTGTCAGCTAATGACGATAGCCGAGCGGCGCGCGAGGGTAGGAGGGAGGGCCGAGGGAGGCTTTGGCTGTGTGTGTCTATCCATTACCATTGTCCAGCTGTCTGCTTCCTTGGTGGGGATGGTGGTGGTGGCCTGGCGCCCGTGCGTGGCCTTTTACGAGGTGATGGCGATGTGGTTCTTCATCAGGCGATGCCTGCCGTCCGTCCGTCACTGCCCGCCCCATCCATCACGGCCTGGATACAATAATAATATGTCGCCCAAAGATTGGGGATTTCTTGCAGGTGGCACTGGTGCTGGTGCTGGTGGTGGTGGTGGTGGTGGTCGTGATGATGATGGTTTCTAGAGATTTGGGGTGGGGGGGGGGGGGGGGGGATGACGGGTGGCATGGTGGAGAGTAAGGGGTAGGTGTGGTGGGTGGGTGGGTGGGGGTGGGGGTGGGGAGGTGAGGGAGGACGGGGGGGGGGGGGGGTTGGCTCGGGAGAAGGGAAGTGAGATATGTGTGATGGTTCTTGTATGGAGCCAGGGTTCGATTCCTTGGGACGCTCTTGGTGTGTATGTTGGGTACAAGTAGTACTGGTAGATTTGTCTGGCAAAGGTTGTAGCCTGGCTCCAAGGCGTCACCCTTGGTAAAGTTCATGTCAATGCATTTCTGAAAGTGATGTCCTTTTTTGTGGAGCAGCTTGCTGTTAGATCTCCCGTTCTCTTCTCTCCTTGACGATTTGTCCGTCAGGTACATCAGTAGAGTGTCCCACAATGGTCATTGGGGGTGGGGGGGGGCGAGGTCTCAGAGACCTCCTCCGCTTCTCCAGGGACTAGTATCTTGAGGGTGGCGTCCACACAATCTTCCTTGCTGCTTCCCTGTCCCTAAAGAGGGCAGGCACCCATTTACAGCTAGGTGGACTGTGCTGAAGTCAAGGCTTCTAAATAGTCGCCCATCCACAAGGAAACATCACAGAATGCTGCTGAGCATTGGCTTAGAAAGGGTAAAGTTCTCTGACCACTGAGCTATCCCATCTCCAGATGACTTCAGAGGAATATTCATCCTAAAAGGTAAAGGTGTCCCATAACCTGTAAGGTCGTAGGGGAGCGAGGCGTCAGAGACCTCACTTCTCTAGGGGTCAGCATATTGAGGGCGGCGCCCATCTCTTCTCCCTCGCTGCTTTACCTTCCCTGTCCCTAAAGAGGCAGGTTCTCTTTTACAGCTGGGTGAACTGGGGGACTGTACTGAAGCCAAGGCGCGCAAATGGTCACCCATGTAACTGGTAACCACGCTCGATGCTGCTTAACCTTGGCTGGGGGAAAGCGAGTGCTCCTACCACTGAACTATCGCGTCCCCGATCTTCATCCCAGATAAAAGAAAATGAAGCTTGATTCTCTTGTTTGGTCATAGTCAAAGGGCTCTAGTACCTACTTATTACCTACTTGTGCTATATACTGGTTTGTCTAGTACCTCTCTGAATTAGACACAAAAGATGTCTGTTTTTTTGGTTTCTTTATTCCTTCCTTCGTTCTTTCTTTCCTTCCTTCCTGTCTTCGTTCTTGATTTTTTTCCCATTGTGTTTTTTCCCTCCTGCATCCGTTTATCGATCGACTTGATACATTTTTTCCCCGCTAAAATTTAGTATGATACTGTATTTTTTTTTTTTTTAAAGTAATGCCTGTTTCCTGATCGTACACGAACTATTTCATCAAGAGCACCGCTTCTTTCCCACCCCTCTGCCTCACTTTTTCTGGGCAACCTGACGCCATTCACCTCTTTCACTCTTAGCCTCAGCTTCCTGAAGCAAATACTGTGCCAACATCGGAGGCCTGTCACCTTTGATCGTTTTCCGATTTTTTTTAAACTTGAAAAAAAAAAAAAAGTGTATCGCCACGGAGAAGTATCGACTGCAGGAAGATAGATTGTTGAAAACACACATTGAGGTGCTTGCTTGTCTTCTCATCAATTTCCCATCAAATACTTGATGCGAAGAGGGAGACGAAGACATTGGTAGTGATGGTGATGTTGATGATAATGATGATAATTATGATGATGTTGATAATGATGATGATGATAATAAAAATGTTGATGATGATGATAATGATGATAATGACTGATGATGATAGTGATGGTGATGACGATCGTAATGATGATAATTTTGTTGATGATGATGATGATAATGAGTGTGATGGTGATAATGATGGTGATGGTATTGGTGATAATGATGGCAACGATGATGGTGGTGGTGAAGGGGTGTGATAAACATATTGGCACGAAGCATGTAGCACGCTCACGCGTATGAACGAAGCATGCGCTCTGTCAAACACACACGCCCACACGCATGCAACCATGCATCACCCACACACGCAAATAGGCATATGCGGACGCACGTACGCACATATACACCCCCTCCCCCACTCCCCGCCTCCCTCCCCCCCCCCCCCCCCCCCCCCCCCCCCCCCCCCCCCCCCCCCCCCCCCCCCCCCCCCCCCCCCCCCCCCCCCCCCCCCCCCCCCCCCCCCCCACTCCCCACTTTTTCACAAAAGCGCAGATGTCTTTTTGTCTGTTATCAGAATGTCTGGATGCGTGCGTACTCGTGTTCTATACCAAAATTCTAATAGTTGACATCATCATTCACATGAATTTTGTAATTCTAGAAAGGAAGTGGTGGCGAGACACTAAAGCATTGACATAAGAAAAGCAGCGTCAAATTTCTGTCCCTATAAAAGCACAGAAAGATTCAATGGAACCACCTGAAACAATCTATACCATCCCCCGGTATTAATCCACCAAATCCTTAAATGACCCGATTTTCATAAACAGGCCTTGGAGATCTGATGGTTTTCTCTGAAATAGAAAAGAAGAGAGAAAAAAAGGCCGTTACCATCTGGATAATTATTAAAGTTGTACCACACAAAAGGCAGGGACTGGAAATGCCTATAATCATGCTGTTCTGTAACGAGGCCTCCCGTGTGTCCCGTTTGATGGCTTCCTTCCCCCTTTCGTGACTCCTAACGAGCGCTGGGAGACATCAATGTGTCACATGTCAAAACTTGTCACTACTCGAGTATGTTTGACGACAAATCACTCACAAACTAAGGGGAGAAAGAAAGGGAGAGAGAGAGATTCAAACCACGAGGGGGGGAGGTTATTGAGCCAAGGGAGACAACACCTGACACAGCGTGACAGGAGCAGGTCACTCTGTAAAACCTTCCCTCTCAGTCACCTCCTCCTCCTCCTCCTTCTTCTCCTCTAGTCCACCGACCTCCCAAGAGAGAGAAAGAGAGAGAGTGGTCAGAGACACTCGAGTGATCACAAAAGCACATCGGACCAGTGAGGGACACCTTAGAAGGGGTCTTTTCTCCTCTTACCTTTCTATTGTCCAGCACATGGGGGATCCCACCTCCCCCCCCCCCCCCCCTTTTTTTTACTCCCGTTAGCGAAATACTTCCCAAGATTTTCCAAGCTTCTTCAAGAAACACCTGCACATTGAAGGCAAGGTAGGCCAAACCAAACCAACCCAACCCGACCCAACCCAACCCAAACGGTCTTGCTCCCAGCCCTTGTGGCTTGCATAACCAGTGTCAACTCCTCCCCAGCCAGATTAGTCTGGGAGGGTGGGGTAGGGGGGGGGGGTGGGGGGGGGGGGGGGGGGGGGGGGGCAGCGCTTTTTCACGCTGAAGAACCTTCCAGAATAAACAGTGGTCGTGTCTATTAGTACCCAAGAGTCCTCCAGAGGAGATGACCATTAACCATCCCAAGGTTCGACCGAGAGCTTTGAGCCAGCTGGCGTGACAGGGAGGTGGGAAGGAAAGTGTCTTATTTACTTACTGTTCTTGCTGGGTTGGGTACAAGGGTATGTGGGGTGGATAGGGTGGGTGGGTAGAAGACAGGACAAAGGGTGGGTGGGGGTGGGTTAGGGTTGTTTTCTTCCCCGGTATATGTACTTTGGGATTGTGAAGGAGTGGACATAGATCTGGTCAGTCTGTTTGACTTCGATCAGTTGTCCAGTTAGTCAGGCAGTCAGCGAGGTTTTCAGGTAAATGCCACGCTGGTAATGATGGATGATGGATGATGGCCCTAGGAAGGAGGGAGGGAGGGAGGGATGGGTGTGGCGGGGTTACGTTGTGGTTATAGTGTGGCTGAGTTAGAAGAGTGGGTGTGTGTATTGTGACAGTTTTAATTATAATTATTGTGGTTTTAAGGGTAGTTGTCTTTTTTCTTTTTTTCTTGTCGTTTCGCTTACTTTGGTTTTGTTTATTGCTTTGGTGTTTTTTTCTCCTTTTCCTTCGCTCTGTTTTGTTATTTCTTTTTCTTTGTTTTTTATCGTTCTTTGTTTTCTTTCTTTTTTCTTTCTTTCTTTCTTTCTTTCCCTTTCTTTCCCTCGTTCGTTCATTCATTCTTTTTGTCTTTCTTTCTTTCCTTCTTTTTCTTCCTTTCTTATTATTAAAAAAGTCTTTGTTTCTGTCTGTCTGTCTCTCTCTCTTTCAGTAAAGTAACTGGACTGGTTAGAAACAATGATTATGTTTATGAAAGCTAGACTTGATGTACTGAAAGATTTACCGCACCATAGCTTCTGTTTCTCTATATTCTAAGAAAATGAGAGACATATAGATAGAGAGAGAGACAGAGAGAGAGAGACAGAGAGAGAGAGACAGAGATAGAGAGAGAGGGTTTACCTGTCCCTCAACAGACATTGCACCTGCCCATGCATCCTCAACGCTCACCCCTCAGCAGTGATGTCACCCTCAGCCAATTAGAATCCAGGACGATGGGGAATATTTGCATACACTGCCGGCTGAGCTATTCAAACCCACACCCTTTGTGTGATTGAAATGTGACTTTCCAACTGACATTTTCATGAGGAGACTTTCAAATTGACATTTTCCTGACTATGTGGAGACTTCCTAAGACTCAGACGTGTTTATGTATGGCTGTATTCAGACGTTTTAAGAACTGCTTGTAGGAGCATTCAGGCTTCTTCAATACGACTTAAATTTAGACAAATACTGTCTTTTCTTAATTTTCGTCATCAGCCGGAAACGTTCCCTGATTTTCAATATACCCACCTCCCCCCCCCCCCCTGCTCCCCCCCCCCCCCCCCCCTTCCTCCGTTTCTCGGCTACATCTAGAACTCTAAGGTTCATCTATAGTGGGATTTTGCGTATGGGATCGTTTTTACCCACCA
>CM054151.1:26256019-26258519 GCA_028751875.1 Rapana venosa | reverse complement strand
GTGTTTTTTCTGTCTGTTTCTCTGTCTGTCTTCCAACCCCTAGGCCGGCCCTTCATGTATGGTCCCATGACTTTTTTTTTATATGACTAATTGTTTTTCTCTCCAGAGTTCTCTGTTTGTTTGCTGTCGGTTTGTCGGTCTCTGTGTCTGTCTGTCTCAGTCTGTCTGTCTGTCTCTGTGTCTCTGTCTGTCTCTGTCTCTATATCTTTCTGTCTGTCTCTGTCTGTCTGTCTCTCTTTGTGTCCCTCTCTCTGTCTCTCCCTGTCTCTGTCTCTCCCTGTCTCTGTCTCTCTCTGTCTGTCTCTTGTGCGCAGCCTTGCTTTATATTTGTGTAAAGCCTTTAGAATAGGAGATATCTTGGTTTCTTAAGTCATTTTTTTAAACTGCTTTTTATTGTGGTGGTTGTGGTTATACAATAACATTTTGGTTTTTTGTGCTTCCTTATTTTTCTCACTAAAATACTAAGCAGTTTGGCAACCCCCCTTCATGTATGGGCCAATGGCCTTTTTGTGAATAAATCTTTCGAGTTCGAGTTCTCTGTCTCTGTCTGTCTCTGTCTCTGTCTCTCTCTCTCTGCCGCTCGTTCGCTCGCAAACTCTCCTGGTCTGCTTCTGGTTTTCTCAGTCTCTGTCCTTGTCTTTGTTTCGGGCTCTGTTTATGTCTCTGTCTCTCTGTCTCTTTGTCTCTTTCTTTCCATCTCTCTTTCTGTTTCTGTCTCACTCTCACTCTCTGTGTCTGTTTTTCTGGCTCCCTCTCTTTTCTTTTTTGACTGTCTCTCCCTGTTTTCTTTTCTGTCTCTGTCTCCCTGTCCTTTTCTATATGTCTTTTTGCATGTCTGTCTGCTTGCCTGTCTGTCTGCCTGTCTGTCTGTCATTCTGTCTGTCTGTCTCTTTCTTTCTTTCTTTCCTTCTTTGTTACTACTGAGGCATTTGCACCACGTTTCATTTGTCTGTAGGCCTATTTCATTTGCATTGAATTCTTTTTTTTGTTGAGAAGTGTTATATCCAAGACGATTACAATCATCCCCTATTGCTGAATATCCTTTTTTCTTTTTGGTGCTTTAATTCTTCACACCATAGAAAACTTGAGAACAGATTTTTAATCCTCAGTATATACAATTATTATATAAATACGGTGCGCCATCGTGGATGCATGCAGGTCCATCAGGGGTCCCCCGTAACGCATTATCTTGGTGATAGGGAAACGTCGGGTATCCTAGAAACGGTTTGTCTTCAAGCGGCTCTAATCTCATACGGCTCAGTTCTCATCTTTGTCTGGTGCGGGAAGGTGCTTAGGTCGACAGGTCCACGTGAAACCTGATCCATTCAAGCTATTGGGGATGAGGGGGGTGGGGGGGCGGGGGGGTTGGAAGGATTGGGGAGGGGCTTCCCCCACTCTTTCTTCTCTTGCCTCCTTTCCCTTCCTCCTCCCCCTTCTTTGATCATGGGTTGGCGTGTTGTTGTGTGTGTTGTTGGATGGTGGGGGGGGGGGGGGGGGGGGTGAAGGGGGGGTGCAGAGGGGGGAGGGGGGGGGGGGGGCGTGGGGACTCAGCACAGGTGTTTGGAGGCAGGGGTTGGTATTGTTTTTGATGGCGGTGGATAAGAGAGAGAGAGAGGAGGAGAGGAGAGAGAGAGGTGAGATGGAGGGAGGGGAGAGAGATATGGAGAGGGAGGAGAGAGCGAGAGGAGTCGAGGGAGGGAAAGAGATGAAGGGAGGAGAGAGGAGAGAGATGGAGGGAGGGGAGAGAGATAGAGATGGAGAGAGAGATGGAGGGAGAGAGAGAGAGAGAGATGGAGGAGGGAGGAGAGGAGAGAGGAGAGAGAGAGAGAGAGAGAGAGATGGGGGGAGTAGAGAGAGATGGAGGGAGAGAGAGAGAGAGAGAGATGGAGGGAGGGAGAGAGCGAGAGAGAGGGAGGGAGAGTAAAGAGAGATGGAGGGAGGGGAGAGAGAGAGGAGGGGAGAGAGAGATGGAGGGAGGGAGGAGAGGAGAGATGAGAGAGAGGAAGGAGAGAGAGGATGGAGGGGGAGAGAGAGGAGAGGATGGAGAGAGAGAGGAGAGAGGAGAGGGAGGGAGGGGAGAGAGAGATGAAGGGAGAGAGAGAGAGATGGAGGGAGAGAGAGAGAACGAGAGAGAAGGAGAGAGAGATGGAGGGAGGGAGAGAGAGAGAGAGAGAGAGAGAGAGAGAGAGACAGAGAGAGAGACAGAGAGAGACAGAGAGACAGTGAGAGACAGAGAAAGAGATGGAGGGAGAGAGACACAGAGACAGATACACAGACAGACAGATATAAAGACAGATATACAGACAGATATACAGACAGACAGACAGAGGTTTTTAAATATTTTTTGATCCTTGGTGTACTGAAAGCCCTTCTTTCCAAAATTTACCTATATCATATGAATCTTTCTTTTTTTTTATTTCTCCCTTCTGAACTTCTTTTCTGTGCAGCTTGAGTTGCAAAAGTCATACAGACAACGAAAGAAGAATGGAACGAGAAACGA
>CM054151.1:26246019-26253519 GCA_028751875.1 Rapana venosa | reverse complement strand
GCAAATACAGGCGGATTAAAAAAAAAAAGGACGATATGAGATGGAGAAAGTCTTATTTAATTGTTTTTGATATCTTGTCCTGATTCAGCCAAAGGTCAAACATCGGTTTGATTTTAACACCTGCATTTTTCTGCGCGTGGATAATTTGTTCAGCTGGGAACTAGTAGTCATTTTTTTAAGTAAATGTACAGGATCCCACAGATATTCATGCCTTTGTTATAGAGTGTGCTTCGAGAGTACATGGCAAGGCTGTACATTACACTTCCCATCATAGATAATAATGATGATGATCATGGCGCCAACCGCGGACCTGAGAGATACAGACACTTGCAGTATTGGTCAGGTAATTTGGTTTGAACAAAATTTTGTTCATTCAGAAACAACGTAGCACCAATACACGAAATGAGTGCAACAAGCAATGCGTTTTTTTTATGAGTACTTTAGCATTTATGTGCAAAGTGCAGCTGAACAAAATGGCGTCAAATGGATGAAAAATGAAATACGATAAGTGTTTAAAGATTATGAACATATCACAAAAATGATAAAGATTATGCACATATCACGAAAAAGAGACAACAAATAAACAACGATTAACAAGGGGGTAGATGTATCGTATAGGGGACGAAATAGCTCAGTGGTCGGAGCACTCGCTTTCCCCCAGTCAGTTAAGCAGCGTCGAGCGTGGTTACCACTTGGATGGGTGACCGTTTGCGCACCTTGGCTTCAGTACAGTTACCCCAGTTCACCCAGCTGTAAATGGGTACCTGCCTCTTTAGGGTCAGGGAAGGTAAAGCAGCGAAGGAGTTCAGATGGGCGCCGCCTCAATATGCTGGCCTCTAGAGAAGTTGAGGTCTCTGACGCCTCGCTCCCCTACGACCGTATAGGTTATGTGACACCTTTGCCTTTGCCTTGGATGTGTCATGGCAGTATAAGCAACGCTTTTGCAAGACAAAGCTGTGACATGTCCACACCAGAAAACTATAGAACCACATGAAATATTCAACATGCGTTTAAGAACATTAGGTCGCAACTTTGTCTTGTCCATTCGCTCTGCATAGATGTCACAGTACGTATGTGTGTCTGTGAGCATCATCCATGTATGTCTATATATGTATGTTTGTGCGTGTGTGTGTGTGCATGCAAGCGCGCGTGCATGTCGGCATGTGTATGTCTGCGCGTGTGTGTATGTGTGTGTGCACGGGCGCGTGTGTGTGTGTTTGTGTATGTTTGGATGCGTGCATGTGTGCATGCGTGCATGTGTGCATACGTGCATGCATGCATGCATGCATGCATGCGTGCGTGCGTGCCTGTGTGCGTGCGTGTATGTGTGTACCCAGCACTTGCGACTAAGCAAGCGACACATGGAATAAACTAGCAAACGACTCAACCGTAAGAAAGAACAGAAAGTGACAACGCCCATTCTACACACCCACAGCTAAAGTCGAGGCTGATATGCCTGGACGAACGCCAGCTAGTGGTCAGTGTCACTGGTCAGTGTCAGTGGTCAGCGCGGTCACCTTTCCCATGCCCTCAACGAGGAGCTGCCTGTGGTCATCCTGCTCTCTGGTCCCCAGCCACTGTAGGCCTACCCCCGGCCTGGGCAAAGATCATGGGTGGGGGGGAAGGTTGGAGGAAGGTGAGGGAAGGGTCGTGTGACACTCAGCATCTCTTCCTTTCTTTCCCTGTCTCTTTCGCTCTTTCGTTATTTGTGTTGTGTGTGTGTGTGTGTGTGTGTGTGTGTGTGTGTGTGTGTATGTGTGTGTGTGTGTGTTGTGTGTGGTGTGTGTGTGTGTGCGTGTGTGTGTGTGTGTGTGTGTGTGGTGTGTGTGTGTGTGTGTGTGTGTGTGTGTGTATGTTTGAAATATGAAGTATCATGAAGTACCGATGGTTTTGTTTTCTTTCCTTTTGTTTTGTATAAACTACTGCTGTCCTTGTAATACAAATTAGTTTCGGGCTATTTGTTGATTGTGTATTTGTGGTACTAATTTACTTTGCGTGGGCTTTTTGGAATGGTTGCTTTCTATTTTATTATGTCTTTTGGTACGATTATTGCTTTCGTTTAACTTGGTTTAAAAATGTTTTGTTTTGTTTTGCTTTTTTTTTTCGTTTTACAACTTACTTCAAGTACAAGCAAAATGGCCTTTGTATGATTTATTGTATGTCCTTGATATGATTTCTTCATGCACAGTGTATGTTCAACCTCACGGTTGACTTCCAGGTGGGCCTGGGCGAGTGAGGAAGTCGGAGAGCAGAATGGATGACCTCCCCCCCCCTCACCCCCTCACCCAGAGTGTTAAGCTAAAGAACGTGCCAACAACAACAACAAATGCTAAACTACCCCCAACCACCATCCCTCCACCCACGGCCAAGAAAACTAACGTCAAATCAATAACCGTCACAACAACAACTGGTTAACAAGTCTGGATAAAATCAAATCTCCCACGCTGGACACAAGACATCCCTACCCCTCCCTAAAAAAAATCTGACCTGCAAAATCATCCCTGAACCTTCACCCAGTTCACAACTACCCCAAGTTCCTTGGAGGTCATTAACCCCCCCTTAACACATCCCCCCCTACCCCCACCACCACCACCTACCCACCCACCCCAACCCCACCCACCCACCCACCCACCCACCATCAACCCTATCCCTCTCCTCAACCACAGGGGCCAAACAATCTCATGTCCCCAGTCCACCTTTCACACGGACAGACACAGACACTGGGAAGATGTCCCAATGACCACATTTTTATAACGGCTTCTATTCCCCTTGTGAGTGAGTGACCAGACACGGCTAGGCTATCACTGCGGTGACTTGAGCCATCATCACGCGGGACAGTGGCCGGGGTTGGGGTCAGGGGAGGTGGCCACCCATCTTGTCTTGTCAAGCACAGGGACAAATAGAGACGGCCCCCAGAGAAGAATGGGAGGGATGCGCTAACTGTCTCGTCTGCTTGGTTTGGAGGGTGGGAGGAGAAGTGTGGAAGGGATGGAGTGAGGATGGGAGGGAGGGAGAGAGAGGGTGTCGTCTTCCATTTCTCTGTACTGGTGTGGTCCGATAGGGTTGGGTGTGGGCCTCTCAAAGTTCTGACTGAGTGGTGATATGATGCGCCTGGAATGTTATAATAAGGGTAGGGTAGCGGTTCTTTAGAGATGAGGAGGAGGGAGGAGGTGTGGGTGTGTGTGTGTGTTGTGTGTTGTGTGTGTGTGTGTGTGTGTGTGTGTGTGCATGAAGGGAGGGAGGGCTGATAGCATTAGATGAATATGATGGTGAAAGAAATTGTTTTAAATGAATATGATGATGATAATGATAATAATATTGATGATACTACTATACTACTACTACTACTACTACTACTACTACTACTACCACTACTACTACTAAATAAATAAGTAAATATATGAATAACAATATAATAACAGCAATGATCATAAATATAATCATTATCACTATCATTATTATTACATCACATGAAATGTCATGCAATTATTACATGAAATGTCATACAATATTGTAGAATACGGAAGAATACCGCTTTATGTTATTATGATGATGATAACGACGATGATGATGATGATGATGATGATGATGATGATGATGATGATGATGATGATAATAATAATCATAATAATAATAATAATAATTTGAAAATAATAAGAATAATAATAACAATAATAGTAATAATAATAATGATTTGAAAATAATAAGAATAATAATAAAATCATCATCATATAACAATACATACACAATATAATAATATATAATAACACAACGATGATACTATACTACTATACTATATTATGATGATGATGATGATGATGATGATGATGATGATGATGATGATGACACGGTGGAGGTTGGCTTTTTTCCCCCTACACAAACGCGCCAGAGACAACTCTCCTATTGCATGCTTGTTAACGTGCGCTAGTCCACACTACACATGTGACCTTTGTTGTATAATCACAAGACCTAGAAGACTAGAAAAGAAAACAGTTTCACACGGGTTTTTGTGTGTTTCTCGGCTAGAGCTCTGAGAATCACCACTGATGAAATTTTTGCGTATGCGCCAATTTTTACCCAAAGTTAAGGTAGCTGCATTCCGATTTCTAGGACTCGGGTTTCGAATTGCTGATTTTTTGCTTCGAAATGGAAGGAAACATCACAATACAGACACCAAAAACACAGTATTTGTTGTCAACTTCAGTTGTTTTTTGTCCCTTTTCAGGAAGGCATCACAAAAAGTAGAACATTTTATACATGCTTAGGCACAACTGATAGGAAACACGCATAGCAACTGCCTAACCAACATGACCAATACGACAACAATGCCTTAAATGCTACCTGCGTGTATTTTTGTGTTTTCACAATCCACTAAATGCGCGAGTAATGCGATCTTTTATTCGGATGTTTTAATCGTTTGAATATGAGATTATGTATGTATCAAGGGAGTAAGATATAGGCACATTTGCACATAAGTTAGCCTCGAGGGTCGTAAATATCGCGCCTTATAATTCACCAGGTAACATCGGATTTCAAAACCCTTACTTGGTATAGGTTATGGGATTAGAAAAATGTCATCTTATCCAGGGGCTACTCTACTCTCCAAACCTTGTTTTTTTTTCTTCCTCAGCGTTGCGATCGTTTGGTTAGTGTGGGGGTTTTTTATCCCCTCTTAAATACAGAAACTTTCCCTTTTTCCTTCCTTCATTCTTTGAAGTGTCCAGATGTTGTATGTAACCCTCTTGCTCATGCATTCAAACTGCAATTATAAAACCCCCAACAAACTAACATCCAGATTTGCCCCACCTGTTTTTTACTGTAAAACACACTTTTTTTTTCTTTTTTTTCCTTCCAATTTTTTGTTTTTTTTTTCCCCCTCTTAAGCCTCCGTTTCCCCCCAAAGGGAAGGGTGGGAAGAGAAGAATATTGCCGCGGTGGGGTTTTTCCCTTCCAATTAAAAATCTAATCCAGGGAAACCCCCAAACCCCCTTTTTGTGGGATTTTTTCCTGTAAGGACTGAAGCGATCATCCGGTTTTTAAAAGCTGTTTTCATTTTGGATGAATCGTCGTTTCTTTTTGACCATCTTTTGTGACACAACCCTGATATTGGGCTTGTGGTGTTGAAAAGGGAAATCCTGCAGCTGACATCTTGGTTTTTGAGAGGATGATGGTCTACACCATAGTTTGTAATGGGAAGATGGGCCGAAGTGGTCTAGACGGTCAAGATTGTAAAACCCCTTCTTCTTTTCCCCCCACCTTTCCCCAAAATCTTGCATTATTTTCCAACTGCTTACCTACGTACGCTCTTCAGTTTCTTCTCTCAAAGGCCTTGCATGGGGTGTAGTTTGTTTTGCTACTCGTGGCAAAACTTCCAGGTAAGTATGTAGTCAAGAACACAGTCATAAAGTAGTCTGTGATGGACTGAACCTCACTGACCATGTACAGGTAGATAATTATGGTAGTGTTTGTTATTGTGAAAACCATATTTTTTAAAATTATTAATTCTCTTATCTTTATTTTCCATTATTCATTTTTTGCTTCTTTCTCTATTATCTTTCATTTATTAATTTTTAAAAATAATTAAAAAGAAAATTTTATAAAAAAAAGGAAAAAACCCCAAAAAAACCCACCCCACAAACCCCAAAAAAAACAAACCAAAAAAAAAAAAAAAAACCCCCCCTAAACCAAAAACAAAAAAAAAAACAAAAAACTCCTTTAAACAAAAGCATCAAACCAAGTCAACAAAATCATTTCCTCCTTTTTAGTAGTAGCTGTTTCCCCCCTTTCCCCCTCTACTGTCTACTCGCCAAAAGGGAGGGTAAAGCTCCTGTCCTGTCATCCCATCGACCGACCAAAAAAGAGATGAGCTTCTTCCGTCATCCCCTTGATCCCGCCGCCTGGGGAGAAGACAGGGGAGGCGACCTACCGCTATCCCCCTGTGTGAAGTGCCCCCCCCCCTCGGCGGACCGTGTCGAGGGATGTTGTTTTCTTGCGCGTTGTCTGAGGTGATCGTTTTTTGTGCCTGCCCCGGTTTGGATGCACTGTGCTCTTCTTCTTTTTTCCCTTTTTTCTTGGGGAGCATCCTTCGTTTTTTTTTTAAAAGATAGGTGGTCTGGTTCCTGGGGTGTGTTCGGAAAAATGTTTGGCCGTGGAACGAAAAGGGGTTGGGGTGCGGGGGGGGGGGGGGTGGGGGGTGTGGGGGGGTGGGGGGTTGGGGGGGGATTGTTATTAAAATCTGCCCATTTCGTTTGATTTCTTGCTCGGTTGTTTTTTTTGTTGTTGTTTTTATAATTTGGAGGGTGATATTTGAAATTTTTTTTAGTTGCATGATGGAGAGTCTCGCGTTTACCGTAGTGCTTTTTTATGATTAGTTTTTTTCGTCGTTATCTTTTTTTTGGTTTTTATTCTGTAAAGAGTACTTACCCCCTAAAAACCGTCCTTAATTTGGGCAAAAAAAACCCCAACCAAAAAACCCCCCCCCCCCCCCCCCCCCCCCCCCCCCCCCCCCCCCCAAAAACCAAAAACAAAACAAACAACGCCCCCCACCCTAAAAAAAAGACAAAACAAACATCAAAGAAAAAAACCTACATAAATGGGAGAAAAGCTTGTCGGGGGTGAAAAAAACCCACAATTTAGATCGAAACGGATGGGTAGGGTGATGTGTCGTATGGAAAGGGCTGTTTTTTTTTGGGGCCTTTATGAAAGAGGTCTATTAAAGGAGTAACTGACACATTTTTACGTTTGAAGGAGCTGAACACATTAACTGGGGCAGTGTTCAGCGCAATTATTTCTCATTTGTTTTGAACATGTCAGACTTCTTTTTATCTTTTTTCTTTTCCCTTTTTGCATTTATTGTGTATTAAAACCTGTACGCGTTGGGGTTTTTTTTTTTTCTCGGACAAAGATTTTCTCAAAAAAAGAAAGACTTTAAAATCATTGAAAATAGATGCCCTCAGTATGTTTTTTTTTTTCTCCCAAAACTCCCATGCAGGGCAAAAAATGTTGTACTATTTTCCCAAAATATTTTGTCAAAAACGGAAAAATTTTAGATACCAAACGAAAAAATAAAAAAAATTTAAAATTTATACAAATCCAGATGCCCAGCAGTACTTATTTTTCTCTTCTAAACTCTTCATGCAGATAATAATGTGATACATTTTTTAAGAGATTTTATCAAAACAGAAAGATTTTAAAAAGCAAAAAAGAAAACTAAAAATATGTTCATGTTTCATCCTGTGACGAATTTCAAAATTTTTAAATTGACGTGAGTCGAGGGGTCCTGTTGGTACACGGCAAGTTGAAAGGACAGAGTAAAGGTGCAAGCAAGTCCTGTATTCACTTTGTTGTGACTGAGAGAATGAAAATCGTCTTTATTTTTTGAATGGAGAGAAATGAAACATTTGTCTTGACTTTGTTTTAATGGAGAGAAGAAAAATAGTCTTGACTTTTTGTACGGGGAATGAGCAAGTCTTGACTTTGTTGTAAGGAGAGAATGAAAAA
>CM054151.1:26236019-26243519 GCA_028751875.1 Rapana venosa | reverse complement strand
TTATTTACATTTTTTGTTGTTGTTTCGATGATAATGGAATAAGTACTCGTGCACATTTTTTTAAACATCCAGTCCCTGACTGCATGCAGTTTTTGTAAATGTTTGTCATCTGTTCTCACCGGCACACAATGACCTACTCTTCAGAAAAGCGGAACAGGTTTGAACGCGCACACAATATTTCCTATATGCCTTCGCACACAGGATCTCTGTTTGAATGAAGTCTCATCCGACGGACTTTTAGTGTGTGTGTGTGTGTGTGTGTGTGTGTGTTTCGTTTTGGTTTATTCAGCTTGGGGATCTTTATATTTTCTCTATTCATTCGAACTGCTATTTAGATTTTTTTTTTATTTTTGCTTTTGCATTATACGTTTGCCACCCTGATTAGGAGTCTGTTTAACATATAATAATAACAATTTTTATAAAATGGAACTTATATAGCGCTGTATCATGCAAAGACAAATCAAAGCACATAAAAGAAAAATTTTTAAAATATCTTCATATTTCCTTTCTGCCTTCTCCATTAAACAATACAGATGACCCCCCCCCCCCCCCCCCCCCCCTCCGAACCCCCCCCCCCCCCCCCAACAAACAACAACAACAAACAAAACACAAACAAACAAAAAACAAAACCACAAAAACCCCAAACCCACCTCCACTAGATATACACATTATTTGTATGAACCCCTGCTGTGAAACTGCTTTGGTTTTGTTAGACCCGAAGCCGTGACCGATTTAATGCCTTTAGCTCTCCTCTCCATCTCTGTTGTCCGTGGCCCCACCACACACTAACTAGTAAGCAGAGCAACACAGATGACAGGGGGAGCCAGCGACAGATGTTCTAAACAAGCACCTACGCTCACACACACACACACACAAGCACACACACAGGGCGCGCTCACACACACATACACACACAAGCGTGCACACACACACAAGCGCGCCCGCACACGCACACACACACACAGGCAACCACGCGCGCGCACACACGCCACACACACACACACAACACAACACACACATGCAGGAATGCCTAAACACTACACTGACTTAGTGTGTGAGACAGTGTAAAGAATAGGGGGACCAAAGGGTGGGGGGTGGGGGTTAGGGGTGGGGGTTGGGTGGGGAGGAAGGGGGGGTGAAAGGGGAGAGGAGAGAGAGAGAGAGAGAGAGAGAGAGGAGGAGGAGAGAGAGGAGAGAGAGAGAGATGGAGATGGATGCAGCTAGACAGAGACAGAAACAGAGGTAGGGAGACCGATAGAGAGACAGCCAGCCAGACTGACAGAGAGATAGACGGAAAGATGATGATGATGATGATGATGATGATGAGTGATGATGATGACGATGACTATGGTATATGTTCAGCTGTTTGAAGGGAGAGAGAGGAAAGAGGAGAAGAGAGAGAGAGAGAAGACAGAAAAGAGAGACAGAAAAAGAGAAGAAGAGAGAGAGAGAAGAGAACGAGAGAGAAGAGAATGCAAATAACAAACACATTTTATTTGCTTAAGAGGACAATTAAGAATAATACTGTTTGTTTTTAACCAGCTCTAATCCATACACAAAAACAATTATTTAAAAAAACACCCCACCAATAAATCATCATAGTAGAGAAAGACAGAGAGAAACACATACATACATACATGCATGCATACATACACACATACACACAGACAAGACAGAGAGACAGAGAGGTTGAAGCTCAAGGAGTGACAACGAAAAACTATGGACAGATGGCGGTAGAGGGGGTGTGAGAACAAAGCAAGATGTCTACAACCCCCACAGATAATGAAGAAGGCCCCCAGGAGTCAAGGAATAGTTTTCAGCTCCCCCCCCCTCCCCTCCCCCAATCCCACCTCCCCCACCTTTCCCCTTCACCCCCCCCCCCCCCCCCCCCTCATAAAGCTGAGCTGATTCCCACAGCCTGTCTGCATCGCTAAGTGTCAACTATGGCGTCTTTTTTTTTTTTTTTGCTGCAGCCCCCCAGAATTCCTTTCCCTTCTTCCTGTCACGTGCTCCCGAACTGTGAGCATGCGCAGTCACACGTCTCTCACGCGCGGATGTTTCGTGATACATAGTTTTGTCTGTCTGTGTGTATTTCTCCTGCAGCCGAACAAGTGAAAATCTGTATGAAGGGGATTTGGTCACACCTGGCGAGTTCACACCTATGCTGTGAAATAGATATACGCTGAATGTGGGGGACATTCTTTTCATAGTCTTGTAAAGGCCAATACATATTAATAAAAACGGGTGCTTTACAATCACAGACACTCTTTTGTCAGTTGGCAATCTTCCTTGCCTAAAAGTGATTCGGTGAAGAATCTATGAGATTTTTTTTTTGGGGGGAGGGGTGTATGGTTTTAAAATAAATCTGTATTCAGAAAACATGAATAATATGCATACACAATTTGAAAGCAATAGCAAGCAAATAGCTTATGGCATGCTGGAAGCAATTTATTTGATGCATTTAGTTTGGCGGCTAATCAGCAGAATTAAATTAGCGTAGCAACAGGGTAGTGCTTTTCAAACACCATTTTAGATCAAACAATTGAGACCTATAACATTTCCTTTTGGTTGTGTTTATGTTCATATAGAAAATAAGATAAAAGGGTGTATCAAGAATTGATTTATGATAAATAAATGCGGATGAAAATGAATTTTCGAAGTTAAGAGATTATGTGATTGTTTAAGGGTGTGTGTGTGTGTGCTTGTTTTTTGATTATTTTTTTCAAATCTGAAATTAAATTCTTTTATTTCGAGGATAATGTATACAGACCCATCTTAGTTTTTTTCCTTACACCTTGTTCCCCGTGTGCATGAGGTTTTGTAAAATTTGTCATCCATTCCCACTGGCTCACAATGACCTACTCTTCCGAAAGATTGTACAATTTTTAGAGTGTGCGCAAGAACCCGGGCCGTCAGATCGCGAGCACAACACTCTAACCACCAGGCTATCCCCTATGTGTGTGTTGACTTCAATTTTACGTCGTCACTTTGTGATATAGACGCGCCCCCCCTATGTGTGTGTATTGTGTGTGATGTAGTTTCGTGACGCACGCGAACGCGCGTCAGTCTGCGTGGTGTGATATTTTCCAATGCTACATTAGTCTTCGGAACGACACCTACCTTTTTGTCATAGTTGTTTTGTGTGTTGTAGGATGAACCATATCCAACATCCAAGGAACTGCCTGTACAAATGTCAATAATCTCTTTCATGACATAGATATGTTGCAGGAATGCTTTGCGTTCGAAAAGAATTCAAACTACATACATGAAAAGCAATGTCATTTCACACCACACACAATCTTGCTACCACCTATACACGCAATCATGCGCACGCGCACCTCCCCTCCCTTCTCCTCACCTCGCCCCCCCCCCCCCCCCCCCCCCCCTCTCTCTCTCTCTCTCTCTTTCTCTTTCGCTCTCTCTCATTGTTCAGCGATATTTGTCGCGAGTTTTGAAGAGAAAAGAAAAAAGAAAGAAGAAAACGTTGCCCTGGTTAACATGTCAGTGATATTGCATGGTGCATGACAGGTGTTGTTTTTGTACACAGTTTCTCATCTTAAATGGGTTGTATAGCTTATCAACATTCTCTCTCTGTCCCTCTCTCTCTCTCTCTCTCTCTCTCTCTCTCCTCTCTCTTTGTCTATCTATCAATTTGTGTGTGTGTGTGTGTATAATAATAATAATGTATGGAATTTATATAGCGCTGAATCTTGTAAAGCAACAAATCAAAGCGCTCAGATTTTATTTCATACCACTTTAAGTCACGGCAGATTTCTCTCCGTGAAATTCGGGCTGCTCTCCCCGGGGAGAGCGGGAGAACGCGTCGCTACTTAGCGCTGCGCCACCCTTTCACCCTTTGTATGTGTGTGTGTATGTGTGTGTATGTGTGTGACATCTGCAAGATGCACTTCTTTTTATTTTTTTTTATTTTTCTTTTATCTCTTTTTTTATATGCACTTCTTTGTTGTAATTGTGTAATTCAAGTAATCGCGGACGAATTTTACTTCATGGTAGAATATGCAAAATTTGGAGATCTTCGAAAGAGATTTGTTCCGAAAAGTATTTTACACCTATGTCCATTTTCGATTTTTGTAAAGAAATAATGTTTAAAGCGGGGGAAATAGCGAGCCTAAAGTAAGGGAAATTTGTCAAAACTTGGAAAGACTACAAAATGTGTGTGTGTGTGCGTGTGTGTTGTGTTGTGTGTGTGTGTGTGTGTGTGTGTGTGTGTGTGTGTGTGTGTTGTGTGTGTGTGTTATTCATCGTCGCATTTTTTTGGTCAACTATCATCGTTCAAGATAAAGTTCATTGTTCGATACTTTTTGAGATTGTTACTTTATACTTCCATACCCGTAAAACAGGTCAAAGGATGGAATTTCTTCCTTCTTTGCTTTAAATCTTCCCTGAGTGTTCTTCCATCCACAAGCTCATGTTCGTCCTTCTGTTGCTTTTTCTTCTTCTCTCCTTCTCCTGCATCTTACTTTTTTTTTTCTACCCTCCCCCTGTCTTACTTTATCAAAGATTCTCCACCGCCCCTTCGGTCTTGAGTTTGATGTCCAGGGTCAAACTGCAGACGACATGAACCAACACAAAAGGCCGCCTGTCTGAAATAAATGGTGGGCTGAAGCAGACGACAAAGTCCTGGTCATTCTTTTTGATTCTCTTCTCGCTGTCCCACTAGTCTTGTTGACCAGTTGAGAGGTCAAAGGCGAGAGGTGGAAGGTCGCTAAAACACCAGCTGTCGTTCTTTTTGCACCATGAACAACTGACCAAAAAAAATGATATTTACAGAAATGGAAGAGACCGAGAAGTGTTCTCTTCCTACTGCAGACGGAAAGAGAGTGAGAGTGGCGTCTCTTGGCTGGTCATTTCTGATTGGTGGACAGCTGGGCAAGGAGGAACAATGGCGGTCATGCATCTTCATCAGTCTTGCTGGACGTTCTGAAGACGTCAGCAAACGTTCAAGGCAATTCTCGCCGCCTACAATTTATAGCCAGCTACAGAAGGAAAGAATCAGTCTTATTTGCAGGCAAAGTCTGTACATTTGTGGATGTGGGCGGTATTCGGATCGTTTGTATCAGGCAATCTGGGACAACATTTTTATTACTGCCCCCCCCCCCCTCCCTTCCCCACCCTTTCAGTGGTGCTTGAAATTAGAATTCATATTCAAATACTATTTCATTTCAAACAGAGAAATTCATTCTGTTTTGTTGCTGTCTTGTATGTTGTCGGATACGCTGGGCCTGACTTGTCAGACACTTAACGGCAGCGTGACACATTTTCGCTCATATAACAGACAACAATAGTTGCTGTCTGACCGTTCCACGACGTCGATGAAGAAGAATAATTGTATTGTATGCTTGTTTTTTGTTTGTTTGTTTTTGGTATTGTATACCTTGCTACAGTTTCATCAGATTTGTCTGTCTCAAATTTAGGTAACTCTCCCATGGGAAGAGCCAGTCGCGACAAAAGTAGGGGCACCATTTTTTTTATCTACTGAATATTCCTGTGTGCATGTTTATTTGTTTCCCTATCAGACTGGCCTGTTTTCTACATAATGTTCCCAGGGACAACTGTCTTGTTACTACTGTAAGTTGTTATTTTACATACGCTGAATGCGTGTTGCGCAAGGACCGCGGTGTATTATTTCATCTGAAAGACTAGCACCCAGAGCTTCACTCAAGGTATAGTGGAAGGGTGAACAGTTTTACGCACAAACGGGGGATTAAACCCGCACTTCTTGCTTGTTAGGCAGGTGCGTTACATGTAGGCCACCGATCCACCATTGCTTTTTTCCCCTTCTTCCTTTTCTAACTGGTGCTGCTGCTACTACTACTACTGCTGCTACTACTACTACTACTACTACTACTACTACTACTACTACTACTACTACTACTACTACTACTACTACTGCTGCTGCTGCTGCTGCTGCTGCTGCTGCTGCTGCTACTACTACTACTACTACTACTACTATACTACTACTACTACTCTACTGCTACACTACTACTAACTACTACTACTACTACTACTGCTACTACTACACTATACTACTACTACTGCTGCTGCTGCTACTACTACTACTACTATCTACAACTACTGCTGCTACTTCTGCTACTACTACTACTACTACTGCTGCTGCTACTACTACTACTACTACTACTACTACTACTACTACTACTACTACTCCTCCTACTACTGCTGCTGCTGCTGCTGCTGCTGCTGATGATGATGATGATGATGATGATACTTCTACTATCATATTACTCTAGTTCTCATTATCATCACTATAATTATCATCATCATTACCATTTCTGTAGTAAATTAGTTCTATCATCAAACAACGATTTCTTTATTGATCAGACTGACTGGAAAACTTATATATGGAAAATATTTTATAAATGGCAAAGAGTAGGGTTTTTTTCGAACAGTTATTACACGTTAAAAATGAAAGCAAAAAAAGGTTCGTGATTTTTTTGTCTTTCGCTGGGAAAGAGTTGTTGAAATATTGTCTTGCATACAGGCCTGCAGATGAATTGATACATAGACATACAGAGATAGACTTAAACACACACAGAGACACACAGAGACAGACTTAAACATACACACAGACACACAGACCAGACACACACACACCACCACAGCAAACAAACAAAAAAAAAGGAAAACAACCCCCCAAAACAAACAACTATTATCCAAACGCACCCCCAGCACAACAACCCACCACCTTATTGATCACCTCCAAATATCACCAATCTAGGAAACGGGTCATACTGAACACACACAACACATGGACAGCACCACACCACACCACACCACACCACACCCCAGTCATCATAGTCAGATGTAATCCATCCAGAACACCAATTCGGCCACAGCGAGACACAGAGAGAGAGAGAGAGAGAGAGAGAGAGAGAGAGAGAGAGAGAGAGAGAGAGAGAGAGAGAGAGAGAGAGAGAGAGAGAGAGAGAGAGAGAGAGAGAAACGGACAGACAGGCAAGACAGACAGACAAAGATAGAGACACAGAGAGACACAGACAGACAAAACAGACAGACAGAGAGACAGACAGACAAGACAAACAGACAGACAGAGACAGACGGACAGCCAGACAAGACAGACAGACATAGATAGAGACACAGACAGACACAGACAAGACAGACAGACAGAGACACAGAGACAGACAGACAGAAAAGACAGAAAAGACAGACACAGAGAGACAGAGAGACAGAGTCAGAGAGACACAGAGATACAGAGAGACAGAGACAAACACACAGACACACACAAACACACAGACACACAGAGAGACAGAGAGGCAAGGAGTATAGAAGAACCAGGGACAGGAGGAGGAGGAGGAGGAAGAGGAGGAGGAGGAGGAGGAAGAGGAGAAGGGCCACAATCCTCTCCATCCTCTTTATTTAAGACACACTCTTCCAGCCTCTGAAACAGAAGCCAGGCCTGGCGGGGGCCTTATCAGGGGGCCCCTTAGAAAGAATTAGACTAAT
>CM054151.1:26211019-26231019 GCA_028751875.1 Rapana venosa | reverse complement strand
AGATTTCATGAAACTGGGGAGATGTAAAGTACAAACTGACATCTCAGTATGAAGCGAGGAGATGACTGTTGATAGTAATTTATGGTATTGAAAGATACAAACAAATGTAGAGAATGGTGTTGCTATTTTCATATATCCCACTCTCTGCCCAATCTGACTGACTTAGTGATTGATCTGACCTTTACCTGTCGGTCACTTCCATCCCCATCCCACACCACTACTTCAGCAAAACAAAAAAGACCCCCTAAAAGTACTTTAAGAACTTTTTCAACGGACTATTTACGTCTGTGGTGTTTACTTGCTCGACAATCCACCAATAAAATAACACAGAAACAATATCTCCTCAATTATCACTTAAGCCCTATGAAGAGTTCTGTAAAGAAATATTACAACGCAATCAGTTGCCAAGCAGTGTGATGATTCAATCCAAGAGCAGACCTTTCCAACCAATATCACACACATTCATCACTCACACATTCAGTCTGCTGGGGGTTGACAACCCCCTCCCCTTCTTCCCCAAAGAAACAAAGTATCCCTCCTATTGAGATCAGCACAGTGGGGGAGCAAGGGAAAAGAGGGAGAGTCAGAGAAATCATAGTTAATAGTCTGACTGGCAGATTGGCAAAGGCTGATGAGGGAAACATACAGACAGCTGATTCTTTGTTTCATTAGTCAATAAATCAGCCTATCAGAGACCTCTCAAACTGTTTTATGATGCCTTCACAATATCCAAGAAGTCACAAAAGAAATGCATGCAGCAGACAGGGGGAAAAAGCTATTATTCACCTGGCAAAGAGTGACAAGGAAAAAAAAAGTGATTGGAAGGTCCTTTCCTCAGACCAGATTGACCAAAAAGTAAGTGGTGACCTCTCGATCTCTCACTCACTCACTGACTCTAGATATTAGGAGGCCTATATCCATGTGTGTGTGTGTGTGTGTGTGTGTGCTTGTGTGCGTGTGTGTGTGTGTGTGTGTGTGCAAGCATGTATGCATGCGTGCCTGCATGCATGTGTGTGCATGTGTATGTGTAGCAGCATTGGCAATTACTAAATCCTCACCAAGCAACAAAAGTCTTTATCTGGGACAGTTGGGCTGACAGAAGAAAGTGTAGCACACATCTGGTGCCTGACCTGAGCAAGATGGTGACTGCCTGCAGTGGGGTGTGTGTGTGTGTGTGTGTGTGTGCTGGGGGAGGACAGGATTTATGCAGGCTGTGTGTGAGGAGAGAAGCCTGCCAGCAGTTGTTTGATCCTCACGTCGTCAATTGTCCATAGTGCTCTGAGCCATTGTTTGCCACTTCTGCTGATTACAGGCCTGAGTGGAATTCGCTTTATATTGTCATGTCCTTGACTTGGCTGCTGGAATTGATAGCAGCGTTAGGAGAACAATGCTATAGATGGCAAAAAACACTCATGCGAGTTTTGGAGATGTATGAATGCATGTGTGCGCGCACACACACATGCATACATGCATGCATTCACACACATGCATGCATGTACTCATATGCATAGATGCATGCATGCACACATACCCATGCATACATGCATGCACACACACATATGCATGCATGCACACATACATGCATGATTGCGCACACACATGCACACACACAGTTGTGTGCTTGTGAATCCGCAGTTTCACCTTCACTTACACAGTTATATGTGTGTGTATATATATATATATATATATATATATATATATATATATATATATATATATATATATATATATATATATATATATATATAAAGACATGCATATTCTGTCTGTTTGCCTGTCTTTTTGTCTATCTGTTTGTCTCTATCTATATCTATGTATTTATCTATGTTTTATGTATCTCTCTATGTATATAGCTATGAATGTATGTATGTATGTATGTATGTGTGTCTGTCTGTCTGTCTGTTTGTCTATCTATCTATCTATCTATCTATCTATCTATCTATCTTTCTATCTGTTGGTCTGTCTATTTACCTACCTACCTACCTGTCTATCCATCCAACCATCCATCCATTCATTCATCCTACCATTTATCCATCTATCCATCTATCTATCTATCTATCTATCTATTTATCTATCGATTAATCGATTTATCGATCCATCGATCTACCGACCTATCAATCTATCTATCGATATATCGACCTGTCTGTTGTTTGTCTGTCTGTCTGTCTATCTATCTATCTATCTATCTATCTATCTATGTATGTTTCTATCTATCTATGTTTCTATCTGTCTATGTTTTTATCTATCTATCTATGGTTCTTTGTCTTACCTTATCTTCTCACCCCTACCCACCTCTGTCTCTGCCTGATCTACCCCCCCCCCCCCCCTCTCTCTCTCTCTCTCTCCCCCTCCTCCTGATGCAGACCCACCTCCCCAGTTACTGCCTTATAACAGTTGTTCATCAGAAAAGCCTGACGAAGGAACTATACCTCATTAGGGCTGGCAGTCTCCTGACCACATGAAACTGGAACTGTTCACACCACTATCACAGACAGAGACTTCCATTCCCCGTTCTTTTGTGGGCCCTCTGTTCCCACCACTGTACTGTTGATTTGGGCATGTTGTGTGAACAAATGTTACACAGTGATGGTGTTGACTGGTGGGTACTGTTTTGTTTGAACATGATGAAGTCACTGTGCCTGGGTTGCCCAGCATGGAATGTCACACCCCCAAAAAAGAGGATTAGAAAATTAGACAATTTCCTATCGGGAAATGCATCAAATTTTTGTGGGTGCGAGTACATTAGTAAGATGATACGTTTTACGGACAGATTGGAAGATACGTTTTGCGTTTGCTTTTGGTCACAACAGTATTTTGGTTTTTTTAAAATAACTGATGAAATCGACTATCCAATGATTATACAAGCAATGCACAAGGATGTTTCCTTTTGTTTGGTTCTTTTTTCGGGTAAAGATTATTAATAGATTCTAGCGCTTAGGACTTGATATGTATGCAAATGGTGGTAATTTAAAGGCAAGAGGAGAGCAGCAGGGAATATACGCATATGTGTGTGACAAGAAAAAAAAAGTCCAAAAAGGTCCCTGGGGAGAGCAGCCCGAATCAGACGCAGAGAGTGGTATAAAATATATTAAAAAATAAAATTAAATAAACAGGGAAGATTTAAAAATACCTAATGAATAATGCGTATTGGAGAAGGAAGGAGGGGGGCGGTAGAATGAAAAACATCCAACGGTAAACAGTATAGCACAGCATTGTTCTCATCAGCAGAACCTAACTCCTCTATTGATTAGTTCATTCATGCCGAAACACCCCAGCCCTATGCAGAGGCCAGACTCAAACTATGGACAATTGACATGTGAGGATCAAACCACTGCTGGCAGGCTTCTTTCCTCACACACAGTCTGCATAAATCCTGTCCTCCCCTAACACACACACCCCACCCACCCCACCCCACTGCAGGCAGTCACGATCTTGTTCAGGTTCTTTCTTTAATTTTAAGTGTGTTCACTCAATATCAGACCAAAGATAAAGTGTTACAATATATAGAGAACGTGTGTGTGTGTGTGTGTGTGTGTGTGTGTGTGTGTACACGTGCGCACACGTGTGTGTGTATTTGAACGTGTATGTGTGTGTATGTGTGAGTGTGTGCATGCTTGCGTGCATGAGTGTATGTTTGTGTGTGTGCGCGCGTGCGCTCCCGTGTCTGTATGTGTATTTAGGTGTGTTTGCAAGAATGAGAGTAGATGTGTATTTGCGAGCTAAGGTAGGGGTGTGTGTGCGTGTGCGCGCGCGCGCGCCTGTGTGTGTGTGTGTTTATGCACGCGTGTGTGTGTGTGTGTGTGTGCGTGCGTGCGTACGTGTGCGTGTGTGTTTTCCTATTAGTGTCTGTGCACGAGATAAAAGAAAAAAATACACAGAAATTATGGGAGAGACAGGGGTGGGGTGGGGGGTGGGGGGCACTGAACAGCTTAAACTTCAGCTAGAACAATTACAGAAGTTTGCCAGCAGGGCTTCTAACTGAACAACTAACTATCTCCAACATAAGCACATTATCGGCCAATAATTGTTCAAGTGACATATTTGAAATCTTATGTACAACTGTACTAGAAAAACATGGTAGAAGTACTTCACAATGAAGAACGACATGCATAGGTTATAAATCAGAACCACATAGACAAGTTATCTGTTTACAAAATTTAGTCCTAAATGCATCCAATCTGAACCTGTAGATCATACTTCCCACCAGTCTGTTATGAAAATGACACACTCTGACACTTAATGAATGTCCACGTAAAGAATACTTTCGTTGGCTGTTGACACGATTCCAAGAAGCTTTTTTCAGCAGAAGATTGCCCTCCTGAAGACTGAGTGGAAGGTTCAGAGGTGCTGTAACTTCAGAGTCCGTGCCCATGGCAGCAGGTTTGGCTAACTGGTCAACTTTCTCGTTGCCGTGGATTCCACAATGTGACGGAATCCAGCAAAAGGCAAGGGTAGTACCTCGTAAGGAAAAAAAAAGTATAAGGTGACAAATTTCAATGATTAATTCCCATCTCACCTTAGTATTAAACGCTTTAATTGCTTGCAAAACAGACTTAGAATCAATACAAACAAGCATCTTAAATATATTGATATGCAGATTTAATAAAATAAAAAAAAATTAAGGCCATTAATATAGCTATACGTTCGGCAGTAAAAATAGCAAAATATTTCCCTAAATGATAAGATTTTTCTATCTTTAATGCAGGAACTACAAAAGCAGATCCAGCATTCCCACAGTCGACTACCAACCGTCAGTAAAAACTTTAAAATGACCACTATATGTTTCATCAATATGACCTCTAGCTATTGCAGTGACAGCGGGACTTTCTTCTTTTTCTGATATTATTTGATATTACATTCTTACCCCTCTGATCTGTTTACATCTTCAGGAATGAAGGTCAGAAATGTAGCATCTCGCCCAGTTTTCTCCACACTTCCAAAGTGGGAACTAAACAGGGCTGAGTTTGATATTGATTATTCTTGTTCAGCTCAGGCGCCAGATGTGTGCTACACTTTCTGCCAACCCCACTGTCCGAGATAAAAGACTTTTGTTGCTTGGTCAGGATTCTTTATTCACTCCACTTCGTTTCTGCCATATATCAAAGCCAGTCCTTTGATGTGCAGCATCGGCGATGACCAAACCAGACAAACACAGGCATCTGCTAGCACTGCACTCAAGCCTAGCCATCACATTCTTGTTTGGGTGAAGCACCAGCTGTTTGCTTACTTTCTGTGAACTGAGTTCTCCCAGATAAAGACTTTGTTGTTGCCAAGGAATCGTGGTTGCTCTCTTCCCATCTGCCCATACATCAATGGGCAAATCTGTGTTGCACACACACCCTGAGAAATGACCAAACAGACAAACACAGACATCTGCTGGCGCTGACTGCGCTCTGCTGTCCAGCCGACAGCCAGGAGGAGCACAGGGACAGACAGAGCTGTGGTGGCCATGGTGTCCACTCCATTGATGGCCTGGAGATGAGGTCCTGTGTCCATCTGCAAGCTGAGCCATGGTAACTCCATATGTCAACCTGAGGCATGGTAACTCCATGTGTCAACCTGAGCCATGGTAACTCCATGTGTCAACCCAAGCCATGGTAACTGTATGTGTCAACCTGAGCCATGGTAACTCTATGTGTCAACCCAAGTCATGGTAACTCCATGTGTCAACCCAAAGTCATGGTAACTCCATGTGTCAACCCAAGCCATGGTAACTGTATGTGTCAACCCAAGTCATGGTAACTCCATGTGTCAACCCAAAGTCATGGTAACTCCATGTGTCAACCCAAGCCATGGTAACTCCATGTGTCAACATGAGGCATGGTAACTCCATGTGCCAACCCAAGCCATGGTAACTGTATGTGTCAACCTGAGCCATGGTAACTCCATGTGTCAACCTGAGGCATGGTAACTCCATGTGCCAACCTGAGGCATGGTAACTCCATGTGCTAACCTGAGGTATGGTAACTCCATGTGTCAACCCAAAGTCATGGTAACTCCATGTGTCAACCCAAGCCATGGTAACTGTATGTGTCAACCCAAGCTATGGTAACTCCATGTGTCAACCCAAGCCATGGTAACTGTATGTGTCAACCCAAGTCATGGTAACTCCATGTGTCAACCCGAGCCATGGTAACTCTATGTGTCATGAGGCCACAAAATAGCTGACTGATAATGGATAGGAGAATAATTGAGAAGAAAAAGTAAAGTAATGGATGGCAAACAATACAATTGGTTTCCTTTTTTTATTGTTTAATATCTACACAGGGGACGGGATAGCTCAGTGGTCAGAGCGTTCGCTTTCCCCCAGCCAAGGTTAAGCAGCATCGAGCGTGGTTACCAGTTGGATGGGTGACCGTTTGCGCGCCTTGGCTTCAGTAAAGTCCCGCAGTTCACCCAGCTGTAAATGGGTACCTGCCTTCTTTAGGGCAAAGGAAGGTAAAGCAGCGAAGGAGAGGAGATGCGCGCAACCCTCAATATGCTGGCCCCTATAGAAGTGAGGTCTCCCGTACGACCACTTAGCTTATGGGAATACCTTTACCGTTTACCTTTATCTACACAGACTTTAATACCATCTTGTCTGCTCTTGATTGATTGTTTCATACTCAGCAATGATCTTTGTGTGTTATTTATATGCCTAAAGCACGACGCTTGTTATATGACAGCTAAGGTTTTGTAATTATCTGAGTATTTCGTTAGATGAAGGCTCTATCACAACTCTTATTGTATTTCCGAGGAAGCAGATTGATGTCATTTTATTTTAAGCTGTACAACGGGATGAATTTTTTCGTATTTCAAGTATGTTGTGGTCATAGGATTATATACATAGGAAAGTGTGATCTAGGATAAGCATTCATCTCTCCATTTTTTCAGTTGTATCCTGTCTTCCAATGGAATTTTCTTTTCTGTCATTTCTAACCATCAAGATCTGCTATCTCTATATAAAGCCACTCATATGCAACTCTGCAAGAGTTTATTTATTTGAAATTATAAACTGATGACAGGTGTCATGTTTTTCTAGGATTTGGACAAAGAACATGATTTGTGAGCTAAGATTTGTGTGTTTTCTTAATTGCAATTGTAGTAAAATGAAGCAACAGCCCAACAGCAGGAAGAATACAGGCAGAAACAGCAGCAACAGAAGAAAAGAAATATGCAAACAAAAAAAAGCATGATAAACAGCTCTCTGTGTGTGCGTGCGCCTATGCGTGAGTGAGTGCGTGTGTGTATGTAATAAGATTCAACTATTTTATTACTAAAACCTACCCCTAGAGAAGTGTGTGTGTGTGTGTTTGTGTGTGCGTACGTGCGTCTGTGTGTGTGCATGTATATGAGCGTGCACGTACGCACGCACGCACGCAAGCACGTGCACTATAAAAGTACACTCTTTCATAGCTCCAAATCTACACCTAGAAAAAAAAAAGACAGGCAAAGCCCAGAGACAAACACAGGGCAGGTGTAAGGACAAACAAGAGAGCGCTGAATGAAAGAAAAGAAAGCAGGAGCACATGGTGGATGGGATTTTCAGCCCTTGTCAAGTCAAACCATTGCTCCACTCTCTCTCACAATGACGTCGCGTGCATGTGCTTGTGCGTGCTCCTGTCCATATCTGTGTCGCACCGTTACGCGTAATGCAATCGCGCGTGAACGGGCGCCACGCGCACGTGCGCATTCTCAGGAGCGCGTGCACAACGTATTCCTTTTCTACCTTTACCGCACCTTGGCGCAGCGTTCGGCTCTGATCGGAGACAATCGGCGAACTTCGGCAGGCACGTGACTTGGATTGTGGCGGGGACTTGGAGCGTAGATGTGTGGGACAACAGACACCTTTTACGGGTTTCTGCTGCTGCGGCCGCTTGATGTGGAGGGTCTGGGAGAGGCTTGATAGCTTATTGCGGTTTTTCCATTGATCTCTTGTCTTTCTGGGATGGCCCAGGGCTGCTTTGTCACTTAGTGGTGCTGTGCACTAGCGGGTAAGGCTTGGGGGAAGATTCTGCCTCTGTCAATAGAGTCGGAATGGTAGGAACTGTCTTTTGGATGTCATTTGTCATTTAAAAGAGAACAACGCTGATGATGACTGTCATGAAGATTATGATGTTAGTGATGATGATGATGATGATGATGATGATGATGATGATGATGATGATGATGATGATGATGACAAGATTGAAGAACGAAATAAAACAAAGAAAACGGCAAAACTAAACGAAAACAAAAGCAAAACAACAACCCCCCTCCCCTCCCAAAAGCAAACAATGAAACAAGCGAGCAAACAAACCTGTGTTTCTGTCCAGCTTATCAAGTTGTGGTTAGATAGATAGATAGATAATAGATAGATAGATAGATAGATAGATAGATAGATAGATAGATAATAGATAGTAGATAGATAGATAGAGAGATAGAGAGATAGAGAGAGAGATAGAGAGATAGAGAGATAGAGAGATAGATAGATAGATGAATAAAAAAAAACCACAACAACCTAAAAAAGCAAAACAACCATGCAACAACTTGACTTATTTGACTTATGCCTCTTGGTTCCTTGAGGAACATAGGGCTGCAACAACACCCCTCCAATGAACTAGGTTTGGGGAGATCCTCTTCAGCTCGGCCCATGTCATTTCGACCAACTTTCCGCTTCCCTTGTGGATTCCAGTCAAGGGCCTACCTGGTGACACTTGACGCAGTCTTGCGGAGTGTATGGCCGATCCATCCCCACTTCCTTTGTTTAATAATGGACTCGATTGGGGTTTGTCTGGTCCTGTCCCATAGTTGTCTGTTGGATATGACTTCCAGCAACCTAAATGCAACAACTACAATGATGAAAAAATGCATCACAAAACCGAACAACATGAAGCTGAAGTCACTGTCAATTCCTTGATGAGTTTTAAGAGCAGTGGTTAGGTCTTTTGGCTTTTGTCTGACCTCATAGCTTTTGGCTTTTGTCTGACCTCATACCTTTTGGCTTTTGTCTGATCTCATATTTTTTGGCTTTTGTCTGACCTCATATCTTTTGGTTTTTCTTTGACCTCATATCCTCTGGCTTTTTTCTGACCTTATCCTTTGGCTTTTGTCTAACCTCATCCTGTGGCTTTTGTCTGACCTCATATCTTTTGGCTTTTGTCTGACCTCATATCTTTTGGCTTTTGTCTGACCTTATTCCTTGGCTTTTGTCTGACCTCATCCTGTGGCTTTTGTCTGACCTCATCCTGTGGCTTTTGTCTGACCTCATCCTGTGGCTTTTGTCTGACCTCATCCTGTGGCTTTTGTCTGACCTCATCCTGTGGCTTTTGTCTGACCTCATCCTGTGGCTTTTGTCTGACCTCATCCTGTGGCTTTTGTCTGACCTCATCCTGTGGCTTTTTCTTGGCACCCCATGGCTTACAATCTGCACTACTAGTTGCTAGTTAAAAACTGACTTCTTTGTTTACCAGAGGAAACGAATGATGCACAAGAACCATGGTTGAGTAATATGCCCGGGTGTTCATGGAATATAACAGAAACCGCACAAACCAAAACTAGCAAGCAACCAAGCAAGCAAACAAAGAGAACAAAAACAATAAGACAGAGACTCGGTAAACGCTAAAGTAAACATGTGAAATGCACAGTGTTGTGATTTATGGCTCGTGTCCAGATCTCTATTTTTTGTGAAGTATTGGTTATTGTTTTCGGTCATTTCTTGTCAGATTGTATTACAAACTATGTAGAGATCTCAATATCAAAATGGTATGATGAATGTGGTTCTGTCGCCTGAGTTATGTGAAAGAGCACTTTCAAAAAAGAGGGCTCAGATTCATGGTCACACCTTTTAGTAATCAACAGTGTTACTGGCTTCTTACGATGGTATAATGTTGTTGAGGTACATCTGATTAAGCCCTTTTGCAAAAATATAATTTGTTACATCTACAGTCTGATCAGATACGAATATTGCTTTTTAGTTTTATGATTTAAAAAAAGTTATAGAGGAAAGATGATTATTTTAAAACCATGAAATGTCACAACTATTTTTCCAGTATATCATCCAGAATTCCTTTTTCAATAGGTCATTACGTTATGTCTCCAGCAAATTTTGGGGTTATTTTTTTTAAGCCAATTCGCGCAGCTTTTGCTCTGACCTATATGAAATTGGAAAATGAAGCACGCATATTGTAAAACAGAACATATATCATGCATAGAGGCATGTGTGTCGGTTTCCTGCTCTCTCTCTCTCTCTCTCTCTCTCTCTCTCTCTCTCTCTCTCTCTCCTCTCTCTCTCTCTCTCTCTCTCTCTCTCTCCAGCCTATGATCTTCCCATACCTATCTCTTTTCCATCATTTGATTTTGATTTTCAAGATATATTTCTGAATGAAGTAAACGACTGCAATCTCGATTACTGTGTAGAATTTGGTACTTTTGTATGTGCGTTTCCATAATTATGCCCCCAGTATTTAGTTTCTTTCTTTTCTTTCTTCCTCTTTCTTCTTTTTAAGATAATAGACTTTGACTATAACTATAGCAAGCCTGCTCGTGAGCGCACGTGCAAGCGTTTGCGCTTGCCTAGACATGCATTTATCATATTTCTTACGAGAAGGACGCTACGTTTATCGTTGACCACACACACACACACACACACACACAGACACACACACACACACACACACACACACACACACACACACAAGCCATCTCTTATTTTGCACTGTGGTGAGTGGTGTGTGGTGGGTGAGGACGGTGGGTGCTGAGGTTCCAAGAGCTTCTAACTAAGCAACAGACAGCAGTTCATCTCTGCCTCTTCCTCTCTCCCCCCCAAAAAAACCTCGTCTGACGTCTGGAAATGAGCCGAGTTAGCGGCAGAAATATATTGCGCTTCATTATTGGATCAGGCGAGGAGAACTCTTTGTCCCCGCCAGATTTAATTGCAGATTCTAATAGAGTTATTGTCCTTGGATCGGCGATGCCCTCGCTGGTTGCCCAGGTGGAGTTCCGCTCCTTTGCTGACGACTTCCGCTGATGTCTTGGCGCGGTGCAGGCTGGGAAGGTGCGTCACAATGGCGGCCGGGTACTCACGTATCCCCCCTCCTCGGAGCTTAATGCGCATCCAGCGAGGACGATATTGAAAAGACGTCAATCAAATTTCCTGCAAGCGATATGGGAAAACTTGGCAGAGGAGCCATTACCTGCCAGGGCAGATCAAAGATGGAAGAAACGAGAAAAGGCCATTAGCCGTGGATATCTATGCACAATGCCCGCTCCGCTAACACCCCCAGTCTCTGGCCAGGGTGGTGGCTGAGTGATGGTGCTGGAGGCACACCTCAGCAGCAGCAGCAGCAACAGCAGCAGGATGGTCAGGCCAGGTGAATGTTCTCTTCTTTTTTTCCTCCTTTATTTTCTCCGAATATTATGAAAAAGCGAGAGGTCACTTGCTGAATTCTTTTTCTTCGTCGAACTCTCAGACAGCAACTTTTGTTGTCTGTCATATATGAGCAGAAATGCGTTGTACTGTTGTTAAGTACCTGACAAGTAAGGTCCAGGACATGTAAATTCTGAGTGGGAGAGAAATGGTGTATTTTTTAGGTTTTTGTGGGGGAAAAGGGCAGGAGAATGGACCATGAGGGCGGAAAATAGACAAGAGAGAAGGAGGTGACGTGAAGAAAGGGGACAAAGCAGAAATAAAGAGAGGGATAGAAAAGAGGAAATTCCTAGCACAGGATTTCCAGAGCTTGGAGATGTTATTTATACGGACAGGCTCCCAGCATTCCCACCGAGGAGCTTGTCAAATGGAGATACAACGTACGTACATGTGTGTGCGTGCGTGCGTGCATGCGCGTGTGTGTGTGCGTGCGTGCGTGTGTGTATTTGACGTGGCGGTCTGTGTATATATCTAGGTAACACGTCCCCAAACAATCCATAGAAATAAGAGAACAAATAACAGCAAAATAACTGAACACCATGTGAACCAAAAATAGACACGGCACCTACCCTGCACAACCAACAAATTCATCACACACACACACACACACAAACACATAAACACACACACACACAAACACACACAAACACACACAACCACACACACACACACTCACTCCCCAAACCAACCAACCACCACCACCACCATCACCACCGCCACAATCTCAACCTTCCTCTCCAATAATAATATTTTTCCTTAACACAACACAACAAAAGGTAAAAAGAAAAGAAAAAGAAAAGAAAAAAGACAAAAAAAGACCAAAAAAAACGGTCCTGGGAGGGAGGCCCAAAACATTGATGGATAATCTTGTCATAGTGGCATTCATCTTTCAGACTATTTCAGGGTGGCAGCGGCGGGTAGGCGGGTGGATGGTCGGGTACATTAATGCGCAATCGATGAGTGGCGGGACAAGGCTGGGGCTTCTATGAAGACGCGTGCTCCGCACGTCAAAGAAAGATCGCTTTGATTACACACGAGATGGGAGGTAAAGAGGGAGGGAGGGAGGGACAGGAGGGAGCCAGGGGTAGGGTACCTGGGTGAGTGGGTGGAGGTAGGGTGGTGGTGGTGTGTGTGTGGGGGGGGGGGGAGGGGTGGTTAGGGGCTGTGGGGAGGAGCAGATGTAAGAGGGAGTGGGGGGGGTGGGGGGGGGGGGGGGGGGGGGGGGGGGGGGGGGGGGGGGAGGGGGGGGGGGTTGGGTGGATAACATTTAGTGGAAGGATCTGAGAAGGACAAGTGACTATGTTGTAGTTGTACGGAGTAGGAAGAGAGAGAGAGAGAGAGAGAGAGAGAGAGGAGAGAGAGAGAGGAGATCGTTAATGCGCGCAAGAATAAAGCCTAGTCTGTTCATCTGTCCTTGTAAACATATACGCATCGAAACTAAATCCGTTAAACATGAAGGAAAAACACAATACAAAAATGTCATATAAAAAATTCAATCTTGGGTCATAATGAGAGAGACAGAGTGAGAGAGATAGGGAGAGAGAGAGAGAGAGAGAGAGAGAGAGAGAGAGAGAGAGAGAGAGAGAGAGAGAGAGAGAGAGAGAGAGAGAGAGAGAGAGAGAAAAGAGAGAGAGAGGGGAGAGAAAGAGAGAGAGAGAGAGAGAGAGAGAGGGGTGGGGGGGTTTAGATTTTTCTGCATGGGTTCACGTAAAACAAAACCTCTGGTGTATCTACCCTTACTGTAAAGGTAAAGGTGTCCCACAACCTATGTGGTCCTAGGGGAGCGAAGCGTCAGAGACCTCAACTTCTCAAGGGGCCAGCATATTGAGGGCGGCGCCCATCTCTTTTCCCTCGCTGCTTTACCTTCCCTGACCCTAAAGAGGGCAGGTACCCATTCACAGCTGGGTGAACTGCGGAACTGTACTGAAGCCAAGGCGTGCAAACGGTCGCCCATCCAGTTGGTAACCCACGCTCGATGCTGCCTAACATTGGCTTGGGGAAAGCGAGTGCTCCGACCACTGAGCTATCCCGTCCCTTACTGTGCTCATGTTCATCATCATCAATGCCTTTGTGCCTTATTGGCACGTAGGGCAGCAACAAAAGTTCTCCACTCCTGTCTGTCCTGGGCCAGCTTCTGAATGGTTCCCCAGGTATGTTGGAAGGTCTTCAGCTCTGCTTCAACAGTCCGACGCCAAGTGTTCTTGGGTCGTCCTCGTTTGCGTTTTCCCTCTGGTGTCCAGTGGAGGGCTGTTCGGGCGATATTTCCCTGTTCCCGACGGCAGATATGCCCTATCCATCCCCATCGCCTATGCATGATGATGTTGTCCATGCTTTCTTGGCCTGTGCTCATGTTATACTGTGAAAAAAACCCTCTAAAAATAGTGTGTGGGGAAAACAAAAACACTTGCACTTCTGACTAGGAGATGGGTGTGTACATAAATCTTCTATTTTTAAACATAACAATATCATTTAAAACCCTGATACCAATATCAATGCGTGGAGTCTGTGCTTTAGAAACTGCTACATGCCATAGCTAAAATCTTCCCCTTGGAGCAGTACACGTTTAACTATGATTATGGGGGACGGAATAGCCTAACGGTTAGAGCGTTGCGCTCTTGATCTTACGGCTCGGAATAGGGCCACCATGGAGACTAGATGCCTGGGTTTTTTAAAGAGGATTTTACCTAAGTGTAAACATCATTACGGATTCCAGTCCCCCCAAAGTCCTTCGGATGAGATGGTAAACCGAGGCCACGTACACGAACGCACGCAGATCATCTTGAGCACACGTTAATAACTGGTTCTGCCTTTTTATTTTTTTATTTAAAAAAATGTTTTTATTCTTTTATATCGAGGATAATGGAATGAGCACTTATGTGCTTTTTTACATCCAGTCCCCGTGTGTATGCGGTTTTGTAAATTTTGTCATCTGTTCCCACCGGCACACAATGCCTTTCGGAAAAACAGGCCACTTCGTGCTGGTAGGAACGGATGACACAATTAAAACCAATTTTATAAAGACCACCTTCCCCCTCCTCCACCCCCCCCCCCCCCCCCCCCCCCCCATCCCCGCGCATGCATATAGGCGACAAGCTTACAAGCTAAACCAAAACTTCATCCTTTGTCAGAACAAATGCAGCGGCAGCGGACACCATGATGTCTCCACGATGCCTTCATCTGGCAGCCCTGCCAGACACAACGCCACTGAGGGCCAGGCCAAACACCAGGAGGAGGACCTTCAGAGGACGGCTTCTCTGGTAGTGCAGGCATCACCCCTTCAGACATCTCCCTACAGCTCGTCATCGCTGAGAAGTAAGAGCAACAAAAAAGACCTACTGGGGAATAGATGCAATCGTAGGAAAAAAGTAGTTAAACAAAGTAAATGAATAAATAGAGAGGATGCGTAGATAGATAGATAGGTAGATAGATAGGTAGATAGATAGATAGATAGATAGATAGATAGGTAGATAGATAGATAGATAGATAGATAGATAGATCGATCGACAGATCGATCGGTCAATCGATCGATCGGTCGATAGATAGATAGAGATAGATAGAGAGAGAGATAAATAGATAGATCGATAGATCGATCGATCGATCTAGAAATGAAGGGCAACTGGCTGTCTACACGATCTGGTCATACTAAGTAACGGTGTCTCAAATGGCCAATGCTACCAGGTCTGAGGGTGACTGACACCAGAGCCACTGCCATGTTATTGCTAGTACACTGGCTGACTGGTTTTCCATAGTACACGACAAATCAAAGCGCTCAGATGACTTTTTTTTTATCGAGGATAATGGAATAAGCCCTCAAGTGCTTTTTTTTAAAAAAACATCCAGCCTCCGTGAGTATGCGGTTTTCTAAATTTTCTCATCTGTTCCCACCGGCATACAATTGCCTACTCTTTCGAAAAGCGGAACAAGATTTAACGTGTGGGTAAGACGTTCTGCATGCGTTCGCACACGGGGCCTCGGTTTATAGTCTCATTCGAAGGACTTTGACATTCAGTTCGATTTCTTTTGTCAAACTGGGAAGAAAGGGCGAGGCTGGGAATGGAACCCAGAACCTCACGGTTTACTTGTTGGCAGGCAAACGTCTTAACCATCCTGCCACCGTCCTTCCTATACATGATGGTATCTGATTATTTGATTTGTAGAAACCAGTTTGTCATTAGTCCTGTTTGTAGATATCTATCTTTTTCATTTTCATTTTTCATTTTCATACCACTTTAAGTCACGGCAGAATTCTCTGCAAGAAATTCGGGCTGCTCTCTCCGGGGGAAGCGCGTAGCCACAAGAGCAGCGCCACCCGTTATTTTACCTGTCTTCAACTGTATTTTTTCCCCCTACTAGAGTGGCTTTTTCCCCACAGAATTTTGCCAGGGACAACTCTCTTGTAGCCGTGGGTTCATTTTTGTGCGCTAAGTAATTTTGTGTAACATACGGGACCTCGGTTTATCATCTCATCCGAAAGACTAGCACCAAGACCACCACTCATGGTATACTGGATGGGGAAAATGTTTTGGGCTCAAACGGGGATCGAACCATTCTACACTTCCGACCCGGACTTTTCGCTTTCTAGGCAGGCGCGTTACCTCTAGACCACTGATCCAACTTTGTACTTGGTATCAATACTTTTGTCTTAATACAGGGTTTATCCTCACTTTATGTCATTTACGAAATTTCCTCAATAAGGCCAAAGACTTAGTTGATGGAATGTGACTATGTTCTCTTACAAATAAAACACAAAATATGCAAAATTGCAATGAATGATTCGTCGAGATGTTATACAGAACTCCTGAACAAAATAAATTCTACTTTACTACACAGCAGTTTTGCACAATTTAATATTATCAGTTAAAGCAAACCTCAAGGCGGGGCTATATCCTTTCTCTGAAATGTTTAGTAGATAGGTAAAGGTAAAAGGTAAAGGTGTCCCATAACCTATAAGGTCGTAGGGGAGCGAGGCGTCAGAGACCTTACTTCTCTAGGGCCAGCATATTGAGGGCGCGCCAATCTCCTCTCCCTCGCTGCTTTACCTTCCCTAACCCTAAAGAGGGCAGGTACCCATTTATAGCTGGGTGAACGGGGGGAGGGGGGGGGGGGGGGGTGACTGTACTGAAGCCAAGGCGCGCAAACGGTCACCCATCCAACTGGTAACCACGCTCGACGCTGCTTAACTTGGATGGGGGAAAGCGAGTGCTCCGACCACTGAGCTATCCTGTCCGTTTAGTAGATGTAGACAGCAAATCTTCTGCTAATTTCTCCAGTCTTTGCCATCCAAACACCAGCATTAGTCTAAAACCACCGAGATATCGATTCTATTCTGATTTGACTTAAAGCGGTGTTGGAATCTTCCTGAACTGGACAACAGAGTACAAAGTCATCAGTTGATGGTTTTTTCTACATCCAATGTCCACATTGGCACCGGCACAGTATTTCACGCTCTCCAGTTCTTCTGTTTGTGTAAGTTTTTGCACTTGACAGAGAGAGAGAGAGAGAGAGAGAGAGAGAGAGAGAGAGAGAGAGAGAGAGACAGACAGACAGACAGACAGACAGACAGATAGACAGACAGACACAGACATAGAGAGACAGTGAGATCAAATCAAATCAAAATCAGATTCTGTATTTCGAGGATAATGAATAAGCGCGCCATGTGCTTCTTTACCTGCAGTCCAAGAGAGAGAGAGAGAGAGAGAGAGAGAGAGAGAGAGAGAGAGAGAGAGAGAGAGAGGAGAGAGAGAGAGAGAGAGAGAGAGAGAGAGAGAGAGAGAGATTTTTAAAATGTATTTTATTTTTGTTATATCGAGGATAATAGAATAAGCACTTGTGTGCTTTTTTTTTTCTACATCCAGTCCCTGTGTGTATGCAGTTTTGTAAATTCTGTCATCTGTTCCCACCGGCACACAATGGCCTACTCTTACGAAAAGCGGAACAGGATTTTTAATGTGTGCGCAAGATGTTCTGCGTGCGTTCGTACACGGGACCTCGGTTTATAGTCTCATCCAAGAGGGAGAGAGAGAGAGAGAGAGAGAGAGAGAGAGAGAGAGAGAGAGAGAGAGAGAGAGAGAGAGAGAGAGAGAGAGAGAGAGAGAGAGAGACAGACAGACAGACAGACAGACAGACAGACAGACAGAGAAATACACGGACACACCATCAGACAAAGGGATCACTATGAAGGGGGAGGGGTGCTGAGGGGAAGAGAGAGTAAGGAAGGGAGGGAGGATGTTTCAAAGAGAAAACTCAGACGACCAGAAGAAGAAGAAGTGGTAGCAGAACTGAGAGGCTGCACTTAGTTGTTGTTTTTTTTTAAAAAAAGAAGCTTTGATTATGTTCATGTCTGATACGGACCAGACTCAGAAGTGTTGTATAATGTAGTAGACGGGTGGGTGGGTGGGTGCGTGGATGGGGTAGAGGAGGGGGGGGGGGGGGTGGGGGGGGGGGGTGGAGGGTGACTTGGGAGTGGTGTCCTCAAGCGGGTGTGATTTCCTCCTCCTGAACGCTCCGCCCTGACCTTCCCCCCCCCTGTCACGGGAAATGACGTCGACCGACAAAGTCTCCAGTGACCTTGCCTGGAAAGGAAGTGGCGTCATTTTGTCCGAGATGCGTCGGCGCAGCGGTGGAAATGAACCGGCCTCCTGCGCTTGCCTTCTTCTTCCGGTGCAACCCACGGCCGGCGCGATTACCTGAGGCCGATGCTTGGTGATTGCAAACCACTTAGAGCTTAACACACAACCTTCACCACACAACCGATGCGCTGACAGATCGTCAATTCTCTCTGTGGGCCCCCCCAAAAAAGGAGAAGAAGAAGACACAATGCATGGGCGCGGATATTAGAGGCTGAATTCAAAACCTCTCTCCACCCCCACCCCCCCACCCCCCCCCTTCTTTGGGTGGGGTGTGGGTGTGGGTGGGGTGGGGTGGGGGGGGGGGTCTTTTGTCTCGGGTTCATTTTTTTATTGTGTAGTTTAGCTTGCTGTTGGCTGCCTTATAGGGGGGAAAAAAAAAGGACTCTACAAGACATTTATCAGCGTGGCGTAGGTGCGGTTCGCAGCCGACGTCGCACACTCTTACAGTGGCTGGCATTCATGGTTCAATTAGTTTCATCAACAGCAGCGATCATCTTCAGGATATTATTATTATTGGCGTGTATTGCGCTGCCGTATTCATCTCTTGAGCGAAAACCAGCCAGCGTGGAAGTAGAGTCTGGAGATAGAGAGAGAGAGAGGGAGAGAGAGAGAGAGAGAGAGAGGGAGGAAGGGGTGGGAAAGATAGAGAAAGAGAGGGAGGGGCTGGTGGTGGTGCATTAGGGACATTGCACTGAGTGTGGTAGGGGGCAGTTGGTTGAGATGGCATTGAAAAGTGATATTATAATTCAAGGAGTTCTTTTCCGCTTCGAATGATCTGAAAGGAGTGTGTGTGTGTGTGTGTGCGTGCGTGCGTGCGTGCGTGCGTGTGTGTATGTGTGTGTGCGTGTTAAAGGGAGAGAGAGAGAGAGGAGAGGGAGACGGGGAGAGAGACAGAGACAGACAAACACAGACAGAGACAGAGATAGGTAGACAGGCAGGCACCTAAACAAACAGAGACAGAGGTAGAGATAGACAAACAGACAGGCAGACTTGACAAAGAATATGCGTCACAATAGTAAATTGTATATGATCACTTAGTCTTACGGAATTAATGCCTGCCATTTGATGAGATGGGAAATCACCCCATCACAGCCTAAAGTGGATCAAGATAGAATCGTTCTTATCAGAAAATAGTGGTCGATTCTTTACAATTATGGCGATGGACCCTAATGGCTCGTTTGCACACGCGTGATTTCTGAGGCCTTTCCCAAACATCAAAACGAAAATTAGGCTGGAGTGTGTGCTTTTTTGATAATTATTTTGAAAAACCACTATGTGGCTATGTCGTGTGATACAAAAATGAAATGGACGCACAAGCACATGCAGCCTTGACTTCAGAGCAAAGCTAATCTTCACTTGTTGTTGCTGCTGCTGTTGCTGTGCTGTTGGTGGGATGATGATGATGATGATGATGATGATGATGATGATGATGATGATGATGATGATGATGATGATGATGATGATGATGATGATGATGATGATGATGATGATGATGATGATGATTCACCACTGCCCCACCACCATCATCATCATCATCATCATCATCATCATCATCATCATCATCATCATCATCATCATCATCATCATCATCATCATCATCATCATTCTCATTCTTCTTCTTCTTCTTCTTCTTCTTCTTCTTCTCTACTACTACTACTACTACTACTACTACTACTACTACTACTACTACTACTACTACTACTACTACTACTTCTACTACTACTACTACTACTACTACTACTACTACTACTACTACTACTATGACAACAACAACAACAACAACAGCTACTACTACTACTACTACTACTACTACTAACTACTATGACAACAACTTCTACTACCACCACCACCACCACTAACACCACCTCCACCACCACCACTACTACCACCACCGCCACAACCACCACAACCACCACCACCACCACCGCCACCGCTGAGACAAAAAGTCCCAATGCACCAGCTGTCCAGTAAAGATGACCACAATT
>CM054151.1:26193519-26196019 GCA_028751875.1 Rapana venosa | reverse complement strand
GTCTGTCTGTCTGTCTGTCTGTCTCTGACTCTCTCTCTCTCTCTCTCTCTCTCTCTCTCGCCTCTCTCTCTTTCTCTCTCTCTCTCTCTTCTCTCTCTCTCGATCTTCTTATCCTAGTCATTTTTTGTAGCTGACTTTTTGTTATACTAGTAAATTGTTGTGCTACTATTGCTTGTTACCCACAAATACTAAGCAGTTCGGTACAACCCCCTCATATATGGGCCATGGCCCCCTTTCTGTGAATAAATCTGGTTCAGTTCGTTCTTATACCCTTCGAGTTCGCCAGTTCGAGTTCTCCCCCCCCCCCCCCCCCCCCCCCCCCCCCCCCCCCCCTCTCTCTCTCTCTCTCTCTCTCTCACTCTCTCTCACTCTCTCTCTCTCTCCCAGCAGGTGATACGTGGGTCAGTGGTCTTGTGGTCATGCACTGCAGAGACAATGATAGTAGTCCGAGGGTTCAAATCCTGCCTGTGAAGCCATACTTTTTTGCTCTTTTTCCAGGTCACGAGTATTAATTATCTGAGCGCTAATTATTGTCATTGAGACGATAGTGCGAGTTTCTCTATGCAGCTATGTTCTGAATATATTTTAGCGCACGTAAAATAACCCATGACAACTAGACATTTTTTATTATTTTTGTTTTTTTTTATAAAAGCAGTTATCCACTTTTTCTGACTTTCATTGTTTGTTTTTTATAGTATTTTGTGTATCATTCTTTCTTACGTGTAGAGTTACAGAATAGGGCTTTACAAATCAAGTCAATGAACAACAACTTTAATCCCCCGCCCCCCAAATCCCCCCCACCCCAAAACAACATCAAAACAACAAAACCCAGCCACCATGGCGCTGTGGTTAAGCATGTATTATTATAGTAAGCGTAGAGTACAACCCTGTCAAGTACCCTCAAAGCATATGCACTTCCACAGCAGCATCATTACATCATCCTCATTGTCATTGATCACCATGCAATTTAAAAAAATTGCCCATGATTCGGAGGTCGCAGTTGCTCTGGTCTCATGGCGACCTCAGATTTGGTTTGCCCATACACTTCTGTGCCTGTGGTGAGTTTGTGTCAAAGCCTTTGGGGTTGGGGGTTCAGGGGTGGGGGACGGTCGTTGGAGGGATCTTGTGGTGGTTGCCACCTAGGGTGGGCAACTCACTCAGTCTGGCTCCGCGACTGAGCTAATACTGTCGATAGTAGGGGGCTTAGCAGGCGGTGTCCTGCGAATGTGAGATCAGAACAGGCACCACTGAACACCACCAAAGTGACCCAGCAACAATGCAGGGCCCCTCTGGCTGGTGGTCCCACGGCGGCCTGATATTGATGGACACTCTGTGGACTTCTGACCCTGAAGATGAGACATAACGAATCTGGGTATGGCTGTGGCGGGGAAATTGAGATGGGCGGTGTGGGAACAGCAGAACGGGGACGTCACAGCAGATGAGGCAGCACCAAAAAAAATCCTTTAAAAAAATATAAACGTATGTACAGGAACCCCCTTCTGGCTGTTATAAAGAGCTCCCTTGCCCAGACTATCCTGCAGAGGACACTTGAGAGAGGAAGAAGACGCAGGGGCAGACAGATGAAGAACTGGACGCAGAACATCAAAGTGGACCGTGACATGGCACGGCAGTGCTGTGCTGTGAAAGGCTGAAGACGGATCAGCCTGGCGAGAATTGTGGACCAATGTGTCCTGCATTTCTCCCTGATGACCATCTTGGTCAAGGGACTGATGTTGCTGCTGATATACCTACCTACACAGGGATATTCGATCCTGTTTTCAATGTATAATTCATATTTGCAGCTATACACTTCAACACGTTCTCGTTTAAAGCTGAAAACGTAAAATACTTTGGATTGTTTTGTATGGTTCTGTATTACATTATTATGTTGTAATGTATTGTATTGAATTGTATTGTATTATGTTGCACTGCATGGTGTTGCATTGTATTGTATTGTGCCATATTGTATGGGATTGCATTGCATTGTATCACGTTGTACTGTATTTTATTGGATTGCATTGGATTGCATTGTATTGTATTGTATTGTATTGTATTTTGTTGTAGTCGACTTTCACTCATGAGCAGATTTTAATGCAAGAAATCGGGGCTGGGGAGAGCGCGTAGCCACAAGATCAGTGCCACTCATTTCTAAACCTATTTTAAAATTCACGTCTGCGTGTGTATTTGTGTCCCGACGAGAGTAAGCTTTTTTCCCTGCAGATTTTTTTTTTTCATTACTAGCGACAATTCTTTTTGTTGCTGTGGGTTATTTTACGTGCGCTGAAAGAGTGGTCACTCATCACACCTGCGAGTCACCTCAAAACTGCAAGTACACAGCGGATGAGAAGTTGTTTATTTATCTATTTATTTATTTTATTCTTTTATATTAAGGATAATGGAATAAGCACGTATGTGCTTTTTTACATCCACTCCCCGTGTGTATGCGGTTTTGTAAATTGTCATCTGTTCCCACCGGCACACAATGACCTACTCTTACGAA
>CM054151.1:26178519-26188519 GCA_028751875.1 Rapana venosa | reverse complement strand
ATTTATCTATCTATTTATCTATATATCTACCTATCTATCTTTCTAACTATCTATCTATCTATCTATTTATTCATCTACCTCTCTGACTGGCTGTCTGTCCGTCTGTCTGTCCTAGTTTTGTATATGCACATGAAATACTGAGATCCAAGGGTACAAAAGTACAATTAGTGAGGCAAGACATATTACAAAAATAACACTAACGACCAAAAATAATGACAACAATAACACAATTTACGATTAGAGCAAAATTCAGTGTTCCTCTTTATCATATTCACAGAACTGCAAACAACAGAAAAGGAAAAAAGCGAAGCAAAGAGGAAGCGGGGACTGTGAAGCTACTTTTTATTTTCAATATATGAAGTGGTTTTTTATTCATGGAAAAATTCATGAAGTCGGAATGCGGCTAACTTAATCGTAGACAAAAACGATCGCATACACAAAATCTCGCCATTCGTCAAGCGCAGAGCTATAGGTCAAAAACAAAACGAAAACGAACACATGGGAAAAATTATATCTTCGTAGTAATTTTGATATTGTAAGCGTTTAAACAAGAAAATGTCTAGTTTACGTTTACTGAATACAATAGTTTTATGGTCAACATGGCTTTCATATATGTCAATTATTGCCATGGTTCACATTATCGATGCTCACTGGCATTTAAGTTTTAACAACGATAGAATCATCATTGCCATTGTGAACATGGTCAAGATTCAATGGTAATAAAGTTTCACAATGATAGAATCAGAATTAGCATGGTTAAAATGTGATAAACGGTCAATGATGATAACGCTAATTAAATAGTAGAGTCTTTATTCTATGGCAACCAAGCTTTACAAAATGGTAGAATCAACATTCCCATTGTTCATCTTCACTGGCAATGATGCTTTCTAATGACAGAATCATTATTGCTGTGGTTAACATGATCAACTTTCAATGGCAATCAAGTTTCATAATGATAGAATCATCATTGCCATTGTTAACTTGATCAACGTTCAATGACACTAAAGCATTCCAATGATAGACTCATCATTGCTATGGTTAGAATGTCAATGATAATAACGCTGATTAAATAGTAGAGTCATTATTCCATGGCAATAAAAGGTTAAAATGGTAGAATCATTATCGCCATTGTTAACATGAGCAGCATTCACTGGCAATGACATGTTACAATGACGGATTCATTATTGCTGTGGTCAACAAGGTCAACCAGCTGTGACAATACAGCTTTGCAATGATAGAATCATCATTGCCATTGTTAATATGATCAACATTCAATGACAATAAAGCTTCACAATGACAGGATCATTATTGCTATGGTTAAAAATGTGATCAACATTCAATGACAATAAAGCTTTACAATGATAGAATCATCATTGCCATTGTTAACACGAGCAACGTTCAATAACAATAAAGCTTCACAATGATAAACCATCATTGTCATTGTTAATATGATCAACATTCAATGACAACAAAGCTTCACTATGCAAGAACCACCATTGCCATTGTTAACATGATCAACGTTCAATGACAATAAGGTTTTACAATGAAAGAACCACCATTTCCATTGTTAACATGATCAACATTCAATGACAATAAAGCTTTACAATGAAAGAACCACCATTGCTATTGTTAATATGATCAACATTCAATGTCAATAAAGCTTCACAATGAACGATTCATAACTGCCATTGTTAATATGATAAACATTCAATGTCAATAAAGCTTCACAATGAAAGAATCATAACTGCCATTGTTAATATGATCAACATTCAATGACAATAAAGCTTCACAATGAAAGAACCGCTATTGCCATTGTTAATATGATCAACTTTCAATGACAATAAAGCTTCACAATGAAAGAACCATCGTTGCCACTGTTAATATGATCAACATTCAATGACAGTAAGGTTTTACAATGAAAGAACCATCCCTGCCATTGTTAACATGATCAACATTCAATGACAATAAAGCTTCACAATGCAAGAAACACCATTGCCATTGTTAATATGATAAACATTCAATGTTAATAAAGCTTTACAACGAAAGAACCACCATTACCATTGTTAATATGATAACATTCAATGACAATAAAGCTTCACAATGAAAGAACCGCTATTGCCATTTTGTGCCGGTGGGAACAGATGACAAAATTTACAAAACCGCATGCACACGGGGACTAGATGTAAAAAAGCACATGAGTGCTTATTCCATTATCCTCAATATAAAAAATAAAATAAAATAAATATTCAATGACAATAAAGCTTCACAATGAAAGAACCGCTATTGCCATTGTTAATATGATCAACATTCAATGACAATAAAGCTTCACAATGAAAGAACCACTATTGCCATTGTTAATATGATAAACATTCAATGTTAATAAAGCTTTACAATGAAAGAACCATCCATGCCATTGTTAACATGATCAACATTCAATGACAATAACACTTTACAATAATAGAATCAACATTACCGTGGTTAGAATATCAATGATAATAACGCTATTTTGATAGCAGAGTCATTATTCTATGCCACTAAAGTATTACAATGGTAGAATCATTATCGCCATTGTTAACGTGAGCAGCATTCACTGGCAATGACGTTTTACAATGACGGATTCATTTATGCTGTGGTTAACAAGGTCAACCAGCAGTGACAATACAGCTTTGCAATGATAGAATCATCATTGCCATTGTTAATATGATCGACATTCAATGACAATAAAGCTTCACAATGATAGGATCATTATTGCTATGGTTAAAAATGTGATCAACATTCAATGACAATAAAGCTTTACAATGATAGAATCATCATTGCCATTGTTAATATGATAAGATTCATTATTGCTATTGTTAGCATGGTAAACGTTCAATGACAATAAAGCTTCACAATGAAAGAACCACCATTACCATTGTTAACATGATCAACATTCAATGACAATAAAGCTTCAATATGAAAGAACCACCATTGTCATTGTTAACATGATCAACGTTCAATGGCAACCAAGCTTCACCGTGAAAGAATCATAACTGCGATTGTTGACATGATCAACGTTCAATGGCAATCAAGCTTCACAATGATAAAATCATCATTGCCATGGTTAGAATGTCAATGATAATAACGCTAATTAAATAGTAGAATCCTTATTCTTTAGCAATAAAGCTTTAAAATGGTAGAATCCTTATCGGCATTATTAACATGGGCAGCGTTCAATGACAATACAACTTTAGATTGATGGAATCATTATTGCTGTGGTTAAAGTGTGATCAACGTTGAATGTCAATAAAGCTTTGTAATAATGAAATCATAATTTGCCATAGCTAGAATGTGATCAATGGTCAATGATTATAACGCTAATTAAATAGTAGAGTCATTATTCTATGGCAATAAACCTTTAAAAGGATAGAACCATTCTCACTATAGTTAGCATAATCAGCCTTCACTGGCAATGACGCTTTACAATGATAGAACCATCATTACCATTGTTAGCATGATCAAATTCAATGACAATAAAGCTTCACACACCTTAAAACCCGTTCTGCTTTTGGGAAGAGTAGGCCAATGTGTGACCGTGGAAACGGATGACAAAATTTTACAAAACTGCATACACATGGGGGACAGGATGTAAAAAAAAACCCACACGAGTGCTTATTCCATTATCCTCGAAATAAAAGAATAAAATAAATATATAAAAAATCATTAATGCTGTGGTTAAAATGTGATCAACGTTCAATGGCAATAAAGCTTTACAGTAATAGAATCGTCATTGACATGGTTTACCTTGTTGGAAGGTGAAAGATAAAGGTCCGATACACTCTTCAACAAAGCGAATGTGAGGCAGGGTTACTCCAGGTGCAATATTGCAGTTTTATTCTCCAAAACAATACAGCTCAGGCAGAACAAAACTGCTGTTATGCAGTTTAGGCCATTCTGTAGAACCCCATCAGTCAGACCCTCTAATTTTGAGGAGAATGCTGCTCTCCAGCCAGCAAGCAGGAGCATGACTGTAAAACGCCACGTACACCTTGTTACACGAAAGATTAATTGCAAGAATGTTGACTCTACTGACCGATGGATAACCTAAATTTGGGATGTTGGATTTAGCCAGTCTTGACCACACATCGGAATCAGCTGTCAAACAAATGAATTTAGAAGCTATGATAAGCCAATATTCTGACTCCCACGCGTATATAAAACAAACACATTTTTGTTGTTGTTGTGTTTTGTGTGTGTTTGTTGTTGTTGTTGTTGTTTTGTGTGTGTGGTTTTTTTTTGTTTTGTTTTTTGTGTTGTTGTTGTTGTTTTTTTTTGGGGGGGGTCTAAACAGCACACCTTAACCCTCTCCCCATTCTTTTGAATGGAGTGTCATTGAATGCAATTATTTTTCACTTTAGTTTACATTCACCCCAAAGCAAGAGTGGCTAGAGCAACTGAACATATATTAGATCACCTCCATGTGCTCGATTCTATATCCCCTGATGCCCCTAAGTTTATCCTGGGTGATTTCAATAACTGTTCCCTTACTAAACTACTGAAGAACTATGAACAGTATGTGACCTGCCCTACACGAAGAAACAAGACCTTAGACTTGTGCTATGGGACTGTAGCAGGCGCCTATAGATCGTTGCCTTTGCCTCCCCTGGGATCATCTGACCACAACTGCGTTCTTCTTGCACCCATGTACCAGTCAGTGTTTCGGCGCCTTCAACCCATAGTCAGGACCGCAAAAAAATGGACTGCTGATAGTATAGCTAGTCTGCAAGGCTGCTTTGATTGCACTGACTGGGATATGTTTTATGATGTGTGTTCAGATCTGAATGAGCTCACTGATGTTATTTGTTCTTATATTTCATTTGTGTTAGTTGTGTCATTCCAACTAAGGAGATAACCATTTACCCCAATAACAAGCCTTGGGTTACAAAGGATCTGAAACGTGTTTTAAACAAAAAGAAAGTAGTATTTTACACAGGCACAGAACAACAAAAGAAGGAAGTAAACAAAGAAGTCAAAGCTGCTGTTGCACGGGCCAGACGTATATATAAAAATAAGATAGAAGACAAGTTTGCGAGGAACAATTTTCGTTCTGCATGGCAGGGTATCAAAAATATGTCTGCAGTAAATATGGTAGGTGTCCAACATAGGTCAAAGATCAGTTTGCAGGGAGTATGTGATAACAACTTACCAGACCATCTAAACACATTTTTTACTCGCTTTGAAAAGCATGATTTCTCAGATGAATTAAATGATCTGAAGCAATCCCTAGTTTCTGAGAATAGCGTCATTGTTGATGAAGAAATTATCTGTAAGCACTTAAAGGCAATAAATATTAACAAATCTCCCGGACCAGACGGTATATGTGGAAGAACCTGAAATTCTGCGCTACTGAGCTTGCCAGTGTCCTTCAACACCTGTTCCAGGCCTCACTGGATACTTGTCAGATTCCTGTTATTTGGAAAAACTTCCAATGTAATACCTCTTCCAAAGAAACCCAATCCTTCTCGGCCTAACGATTTTAGACCTGTAGCTCTCACATCTCTTGTGATGAAAACGCTGGAAAAGATTGTAAAATCTCTCATTCTTTCTGCTACAGAGAAAGACCTTGACCCACTGCAATTTGCATACAGGTCTCGAAGGGGTGTCGAAGATGCCAAACTATTCATTTTGAACAAGTTGTATAGCCACTTGGAAACACCTGACTCTCATGCCAGAATATTGTTCGCTGACTTTAGTTCAGCTTTCAATACAATGCAGCCTCACGTTCTGGTTAACAAAATAATTTCAAAATTTGACGTAGACAATCAACTTGTTCGTTGGCTGATTGAATTTTTAACCAACAGACCACAGCGTGTTTTGGCCAACAAAATATCTTCTTCGGTTAGATTTACCTGCACTGGTTCTCCGCAGGGTTGCGTCCTCTCACCACTTCTGTACATTCTATACACAGATGATTGCAGAAGCAACTATGGAAATTCCTTTCTGGTAAAGTTCGCAGACGATAGTGCTCTGTTATCCCTCTTATCCGGATCAGTCTTAGACCATGGTCCAGCCCTCACCGAGTTCGTACACTGGTGTGACGAGGCCTATCTGGAGCTAAATGTTTCTAAAACTAAAGACCTGCCTATCGACTTCAGAAGATCAGGGCATACTCCTAAGAATATTATTATCCATAATCAAGAAGTTGAAAACGTTTTGAACTATAAGTATCTGGGAACTGTTTTTGACCACAAGTTAAACTGGGACGTTAACACTGACGCTATTGTCAAAAAGGGACAACAACGTCTGTATTTTCTGAGGAAACTGAACTCATTTTTTGTAGACAAAAAGATCCTTTCCTTGTTTTACAAGTCTTACATAGAGAGTGTTCTAAGTTTTGCTTTCATTTGTTGGTACAATAACCTTAGTGTTAAAAACAAGAATGGCCTGCAAAAAATTGTAAGAATCTGCTCAAAAATAATTGGAAAAGAACAAAGAGATCTCATGTCGTTCTGCAATCAGCAGCTTGTACGCAAAGCCACAGCCATTTTGGCTGATCCTTCTCATGCTTTGTTTCCAGAATTTCAAATGTTGCCTTCGGAACGCCGTTTTCAGTGTCCCATCAGCAAAACCAACAGAAAAAGAAATTCTTTTGTGCCAGTAAGCATTCGACTTCTGAATTCACAATGATGTTGACTACCTAGTTCTTACATTTCTCTGAATTATCTGCCTGATTGTCATTGTTACGAGTGTAGTCAATACATAATTGTGTGTGTGTGTGTGTGTGTGTGTGTGTGTGTGTGTGTGTGTGGGTGCGTGGGTGTGTGAAATAAGTCTGTGTTCTAGTCAACTGTCTTAAAACATTGAATTCATATATTGGTGTATGGTGTGGGTGTGCGTGGGCGTATTCGCACACACACGTACGTGCGTGTGTACGTGCTGCGTATATGCGTGCGTAAAAATAAGTTTTTATGTCTTCTAGTCAATGGGTTTAAAATTGTGTTCACAATTGATGTTTGTGCGCATGCGCGCGTGTGTGTGGTGTGTGTGTGTGTGTGTGTGGTGACATTTTATTTGAAAACCAATATGAAATATAGCTTTTGTGTCTTTGATATATTTGATGAGTATCAATCTGCCTGTCAGTATTGTAATTGCCCTTCATGGGATGATTAAAGTGTTTTTGACTTGACTTGACTTTGACTTGACTTGCGGTTAATTCAAAACTCACATGGAGAGAGACTTACGAAGAAACCTTAGCTGTATCCTTTAGGCATAATGACCAGGGTAAGTCACAAGGTTTATCACACCAAGTTGAGCACATTTTTAAGGGGCGGGGGAGGGGGCTATCAATTCAAACAGTTATAGCATGCCAAAAAAACCTATCAACGTTCTCTGGCAATAAAGCTTGACCACTGTAGAAGCTTACAACATAAATGTTGTTTTCTTCTTGATTTGTTTGAAATGTTTCCGAAAGTGTTCTTTTAGTTTCCTCCAATTTCACATTAATTTTAAAAACAAAAGAAAACCAACCAATACCAAAACAAAACTCAGAAACACTTTAAGAAAGAAATAGATTCCATCTATGGAAATATGTCAAGAAAAATGCCGTTAAGATTTTTTCCCCCAGTGAACAACATAACCAGCTGACAGATGATTATACTGATAATACTTATCAACTGCTTTGTTAATATTTGAGTTTTCTTTTTAGCTTGGCCTGTCACTTTTTGTTTTCTTTTTCGTCCCATTTTTGTTTGTTTGCTTACTGTACTTAAGACGATACCCACACATGTATTAATTCTCAGTCTTTCCTGTACAGAGAACATAATGATGAACGTTGTGCGCTAATTGCAACAGTGATACCTATCTATATGACTGAATACAGTGCCACGAAAACCTGTTAATTAAAGGGGAAAAAAACACCAGGAAGAGCATGACATGTCGAGATATGGGATGTAAGGGCGTAGTGTATATTAGCATAGACACAAAGACTTGGAATGTTGTTGGTTCATATTAAGGCCATTACTTCTTCTCATGAAGATGGTGCACTCCACAAAGGAGAACCCCTATAGCTGAACCTAACGATCATCAATACTTGAAAGCAAAGCATGAAAGCATATTACATGCACAGAGTTAATTAACCCAGTCAGATCAATTATGACAACAACCCGAGGAATGCAGATTAATTAAGGATCTCTAGGGGGAAGAAGAGAGAGAGAGAGAGAGGAGAGAGAGAGAGAGAGAGAGGAGAGAGAGGAGAGAGAGGAGAGAGAGAGAGAGAGAGACAGAGACAGAGACAGAGACAAAGGGAGAGACAGACAGACAGACAGACAAAGACAGACACACACACACAAACACACACATAACATAACACAACACAACACAGCACAACACAAACTCCTCTATTACCCACCCCTCATCTTGATCACCTCAATATACACCCTGTTTGCAGGCAAGAGACCAAACAAACAAAACAAAGAAAGAAAGACAGACAAACAGAAAGAAGTAGAAGAGAGAAGAGATTAGTGTAGATGAAGAGGAAGTGTAGAGAAGAGAAGGAGGAAAGAAGGAAGAAAAAGTAGAGAAGGAGCGCCATAGGCTAGTATAGTAGTAGTAGTAAACCTAACCCTACAATTAGTACAGTATGGTTCCCCCTCCCTCCCTCCCTCCCCTTCCTCCCCCTCCCTTCCCCCCTTCCCCTTCCCCCTCCCCTTCCCCTCGCCTTCTGTGCACCCATTGGGGAGGGTGTCGTCATCACTGGAATGCGGTCGTTTGGTATGGTCAGTGGATGGGCAACAGAGAATGATCCCTTCAGCGGAATAATTACTTAGTGTGTGTCTGTTTCCAGCCTGGGAAACTTCTCCCGCTCTTAATGCTGTGTTCTTTCTTTCTTTCTTGCTCTCCTCCCCCTCAACACTTTAAAGTTTTCGGGGTTGTTGTTGTTGTTTTGGTTTTTTTGAAGAGAGAAAGTTTGTGAAGGTTTTCGAGTTTTGGAGGAATTTTGGTGAAGATTTCCGCCTTTTTGTGTGTGAATTTTGTGAAGAATCGGCAAAGAAGTTGTTTTTGTTTTTGGTTTGTTTGTTTTTTACAACTGTGGAGTGTCGCCAGTACAGTTTTCAATTATTTTGTGAATTATACTGGAAAGTTTAAATGTTGTGATAGATAGTACTGCTTTAAGGTTTTTTGTGGTGATGTATTTTTGGGAAGTTTTATGTCTGTGCTAAACTGATTTGATGAAATGTTGCGTTTTGTGTTGAATCATTATCCATTTTTAAAAGGGCTAACCAAATTGACAATGAAATTGGAAAATAACGGTTTTACAAATTCCATGAATGAACTGCTTAGGGAAAAGGATAACATAGTGTGAACGTTATCTGTTGATATATCATGGAACATGTAGATTAAAAAAATTTTTAAAGACATAACTCTTCGATTAATTTCGTTTTTTATTTTTTTTCCAGATGAAACTTAGTTCCATTTCTCTGACAATAATGTGAATCGACAATTCATTTCATTTTGTTCGCTTTTTCTCTCTCTCTCTAAAGCACTAAAGACTGACAAAAACTTGTTAATAACAGTGAACATCATAATGCACAGTTCCTCTCGAGTGAAAGTTCCATTTATTATGGCGGACAATACTTATAGGATACAATCACAAATGGCGACAGCTCCAAAGTGACAGGTATGCGCGAAAATGACAGAAGTAATTCAGTTGCATCCACACCCTGCTACAATAGCGACAACAGACGGGACAGACCAGCAATGATGGATTGTGTGGAAATATTGTATTTCACTGATGTCCCGGTGGACAGTTAAGCGAGACAATAAACCAGCTGTCAGTCAGGCTAATCCTGTACACTGTTACCGAGTCGCTAGTAGGAGACATCGGTCGTGCGTTTACAGGAACATTCTGCCTTTATTTGGAAAAAAAACAACCCAACACTTTGTCAGTAGTGTTAAGTCTCGTGGATTTTCTCATCTTTATGGAATCTACAAAGTTTTTCCAAAAGCACCATCAACTTTCTACTAT
>CM054151.1:26163519-26168519 GCA_028751875.1 Rapana venosa | reverse complement strand
AGTTCGTGTAGTATGTCTTTTTTGGTTTTATGTATTTATTCGCTCTTTTATTTCGAGGATAATGGAATAAGCACTCATGTGCATTTTTTCATCCAAGAGACACTAGGTGAAGTTTAAAGTTTGTAGGTGGTTTTTTTTTTAAATTTTGGTATCATTTTAAAATTCTCCGATGCACGTGAGCTGACTTACATGAAGCATCTATGTGTCTCAATTGCAGTGTGCATGTAAGTCTGCCTCAAGTGCGTGCTTTGCTTACGCGAAAGATGTGATACGTTAGTTTTATATTATAGCAACAATGCCTGGAAAGAAACGTACGACACGTATTTATCATCATTGTTATGGCTGTTATTATTATTATTATTATTAGTTAAATAGTAGTAGTAGTAGTAGTAGTAGTAGTAGTAGTAGTAGTAGTAGTAGTAGTAGTAGTAGTAGTAGTAGTAGTAGTATCAGTATCAGCATCAGCAGCAGCAGCAGCAGCAGCAGCAGCAGCAGCAGTAGTAGTAGTAGTAGTAGTAGTAGGAGGAGAGGAGGAGGAGGAGGAGGGGAGGAGGAGGAGGAGGAGGAGGAGGAGGAGGAGTCGTAGTAGTAGTAGTAGTAGTAGTAGTAGTAGTAGTAGTAGTAGTAGTAGTAGTAGTAGTAGTAGTAGTAGTAGTAGTGGTAGTAGTAGTAGTAGTATCATTATTATTGTCGTTATCATTAGTATTTTCAACTTGAGCTTGTTGCCTACATGACTTTCTTTTACTAAGATTATGCAGTTTCTTTTTTTCTTTGTCTTCGTAAGCTTGCGATAGCTCTACCCCCTTGTTCATCTGAACATTTATTTCCATTCTCGCAGTGGGGTCTATGCACAGAGAGAGAGAGAGAGAGAGAAGAGAGGAGAGAGAGCAGGAGAGAGAGAGAGAGAGAGAGAGAGAGAGAGAGAGAGAGTGAGAGAGTGAGAGAGACAGAGACAGAGACAGAGAGAGAGACAGAGACAGAGAGAGAGACAGAGAGACAGGGTAATACCTATTGTTGTTTTCTGCATTCATTTTCTTGAATGATTGTATTATTCTGAATGTTTTTGCCTTATCTATTTAAGTTACTTTTTTCTTACGGCTTGATCCATGTACTTTTCTTGTTGTTCTTTCTCCTTTATCACTTCAAATAACTGTATAACTTCCTAAAAAGTGCTAGAGCAATTTCACACCTCTCCAGGCTGCATCAACGGTAAAAATTGAATAACCCACATCTAATCCAAATCACCATCGTTACCATTATCCTTCGTAAACTTGTAGTTCTCTCTTCCTCTTTTATACCATCCATCATTCCTTTATTGCTATAATATATACTTCTTGTTTCTCTAGAGCTCAAAAAGGGTTAAAGGGAATAAACCAGTGTGAATTCCAAATGGAAGATCAGGACGAAAGCCTCTCGTGTTTCTGGAACCAAGGAAGTTATCAGACTCTCTGCTCTAAGTACTAGGCTTCTCCATCAGCTCCTCAAGCAGTCTTTGGGTCACTCACTGTGCACACTGAATTCTTTTCAGGCATGTCTCGTTAAGCTACTTGAACCCTGGCGTAGCTGAAGTCTTTCCAGGAGGCTGGGTGCATACTGGGTATGTTCGTGTCATCCATCCCACCGGCCATAGCTGGCCTACTAGCTTACAGAAAAAAGGTGGTTGAGGTTTAACGTGTAAAGAAGATGTTCTGCATGCGTTAGCACACCAGACCTTGGGTTTGTTTGTTTTTTTGCTGTTATCTAGTTTAAAGTGTTAGAGGTGTGTAGTTTGTATCAATGATAACCCCAGGGGGAAACAATCCATTGAACGGACATCTCAGCAGAGAAGGTAGCAGAACGGTTCCAGAGCTTAGGCATACATTAAAAAAAAAATAGAATTGACTGAGTGAGTGATCGGTTGATTGATTGATTGATTGACTGATCGATTTATTGATTTATCGGTTGATCGATCGTTCGATTGATTGATTGATTGACGGATCGATTGATTAATTATTTGGTTGGTTGATTGAGTATGTGTGTGTTTGTGAGAGTCAGTAATATATACATTATATATATATATATATATATATATATATATATATTCATATTTATATATATTTAGAGAGAGAGAGAGAGTGACTAAGTGTGTGTGTATGTGTGTGTGCACGCGCGCGCGAAAGTCAAAGTCACAGAGAAACTTTAATTTTCAGATGGTGCATTGAACAAGCAAGTGTGTGTGTATGTGTGTGTACATGAAATGTATGTGCTTGTGTGCGCGCGTGCGCGCGCGTGTGTGTGTATGTGTGTGTTAGTGTGTGTGTATGTGTGTGTGTGATGCCCTTCCCAAACGCGTGCTGTTGCGCTAGGATGCTCACAGATGCAGTACAACCGATACAACACCCCACAACACAACACAAGATAGCACAACACAACACGGCACAGCATCACACAACGCCAGCATAGCACAACACAACGCCAGCACAGCACCACACAACCCAGCACAACACGATACAATGCAGCACAACACAACGTAACACAGCAGGACACAATGCGATACAGCGCCACATGACAGAACAACTTAATATTTTGTACAGTGAAAATACTTGAATTATTCGTCCCTTGGAAGGCAATACTGACAGCCACACACAACGCAGTAAAGGCCGTAAAGTAATGCACAAAATATATGAATTAATAAATATACAAAGAAATAATAAACTAATATCACTGAGAGTGAACAGACGTAGAATTGAAATAAATAAATAAACAAGCAAAGAAGCAAGCAAACAAAAAATAAATAAACAAATAAATAGATAAATAAAAAACAAATAAATAGATAAATAAACATACAAAAAAAACAAATACATAAATAAATAAACAAATAAATAAATAAGCAAGCAAGCTGTTGATCAATATTCATCTTGATATTTCAGTCCACTTCAAAGTAATGTTATTGGGTAATTTAAGCCAGCATCCCCATTCTTGCCCCCCCCCCCCCCCCTTCCCCCTCTATCCATCGCGCACGCGCGTGGATACACACACACACGCTCGCGCGCGCACACACACATACACACACGCAGGCACGCGTATGTATGTATGTATGTATGTATGTATGTATGTATGTATGTATGTATGTATGTATATAAATGTATGTATGTATGTATGTATGTATATATTATATAAGTGTATGTAGTAAATTTTGTATTATGTAATGTATAATAATAATGAGATAATATATAAATTATATAGCGCGAATCTGTAAAAACAAAAACAAATCGAAGGGCTTGCACTCAATTATTTACACGCATGCAACTCTCCTTAACAATAATGAACAACAGATTTCAAATTCATCTGCGCGCACGTACGCACGCACGCACGCGCGCGCGCACACACACACACACACACACACACACACACACACACTCGGAACACACTTAGGAGGTGAAAGATGCTGTTGAAAATTAGGGACAGATATGTGGGGGGAATGTCTCAGGTAGGAAATAAGTGTGTTTTGAGGCTGGATTTGAAGGTATCAAGTGAAGGCTTTTGGCGAAGTGAAAGAAGGAGGTCATTCCAGGTGGATGGACCAGAAACAGAGAAGGAGCGACGGCCAACAGTGGTTTGTTTGAATCTGGGTGTTCGAAAGCACAAAGTATCTGCGGCTGAAGGAAGGGAACGGGATGGAGTGTACAGGTGAAGACAGTTACAGAGATAATAGGGTGCAGATTTGTGGAGACATTTGAAACAGAGGGTATTGATCTTATACTCCAGTCTTTGTGAGACAGGCAGCCAGTGAAGAGATCGCAGAAGAGGAGTGATGTGTTCAGATTTTTTCTTTCTTAGGACCAGTCGAGCTGCAGAGTTTTGTATGCGTTGAAGAGAGTGGATAGATGATGCTGGTAGGCCAACCAAAAGAGAATTACAGTAGTCTAAACGTGAAAGAATGAGAGATGTATGCATGTGTATGTATGTATGTATGTATGTATGTATGTATGTATGTATGTATGTATGTATGTATGTATGTATGTATGTATGTATGTATGCATGTATATATGTATGTTTGAATAATGAATGTATGTGTGTGTGTGTGCGCGCGCGCGCTTGGTGTGTGCGCGCGCGCGTGTACAAACTATCCCCCAAACAGCAGCTGCACAGTCAGTTCACATTATGCAATCACTGGCCACGATTTTCAACACAGATAACACACACACACACACACACACACACACACACACACACACACACAACACACACAACACAACCACACAACACACACACACACACACACACACAAAGACAAGTAGGGACGGGATAGCCTAGTGGTTAGAACATTCCGCTCGCAATCTGACGACCCGGGTTCGATTCCCGTTGAAGGGGATATTTTCCCCTGGAGTTAACATCAGTGCAGACTCCACTCTCCCCAAAAGCCCTTCGGATTAGATTAGACTATAAACCGAGGTCCCGTGTGCGAACGCACGCACGCACAACATCTTGCGCACACGTTAAATCCTGTTCCGCTTTTCCTAAGAGTAGGCCATTGTGTGCCGGTGGGAACAGATGACAGAATTGACAAAACCGCATACACACGGGGAGATGATGTAAAAAAAATTAAAAAAGCACATAAATGCTTCTTCCATTATACTCGATATATATATATTTTAAAAAGTAGGTTAGAAAGAAACAAAATAAACAAAGCGTAGCTAACGTACTGAATAATTGTTCGCGCAATAGTCCCGTCACCTAGTCTTTCGCCGTAGCAAGTTTTACAAGCTCTACATGCGTGCAAAAATGGGGGTGTTACGTGATAGCACATATTACACAACACACACACACACACACAAACCTACTGTATTTTCTATCTCTTCTCTTCGGAATTTTACATATTGACGTCATTGATACAATGCTGTGACAGTTTTACAAGCTATGAGTGCCGCGTTTTTCTAAAGGTTCCGCCGGAACGTCAATATAACATCATCAACACAACACAACAACAACAACAACAGCAGCATTGTTCAACAGAGCAA
>CM054151.1:26151019-26158519 GCA_028751875.1 Rapana venosa | reverse complement strand
CACAGACACAGACACACACAGACACACAGACCCCCTCCCCCCCCCCCCCATACACACACTCACACACAGACCCACAAACACACACAGACACACAGATACTCACACACACACACACACACACACACACACACACACACACACGGCGCACGCGCGAATTCGCATGCCACACACACACGCACACACACACACTCACAGACACACACACACGCACACACACACACACAGACACACACACACACAGACACACACACACACATTCACACACACACACACACACACACACACACACACACACACACACACAACGACGTGGAGAGCCTCAGGCAGAGACACGGTACAGTCTGATGCTCTTTCCTCTGGTGCCAAAAGCCATCCAAACAAACACGGATATCCTTCTTTCTTTCTTTCTTTCTCTCTCTGTTCCTCTTTCTTTCTTTCGTTTTTCTTCTTCTTTTTCTTTTGAGAGGAGAGAGAGAGAGAGAGAGAGAGAGAGAGAGAGAGAGAGAGAGAGAGAGAGAGAGAGAGAGAGAGAGAGAGAGAGAGAGAGAGAACTCTGAACTGTGAAATTAAAAATTTAATGCAGGCCAACAGCTCCTTTCATGGGGGTGAAACATAAACATCGATAAATTATTCTGAAATGATAATCATATAACATGATCAAGAAACATAGCACTGGCGCTACATGAACATGTTCACGAGGGGGAGAGAGAGAGAGAACTCAGAACTCAGAAATTTAATGTATCTCAGCCTTAGAGAGAGTGACGGACAGACAGACAGACAGACAAACAGAAGAGAGAGAGAGAGAGAGAGAGAGAGAGAGAGAGAGAGAGAGAGAGAGAGAGAGAGAGAGAGAGAGAGAGAGGGGAGAGAGTGACGGACAGACAGACAGACAGAATGAGAGATAGACAGATATCATTAGGATATTTTTTTTTTTTAAAGGCTTTCAATCATTTAAAAAAAACGTTGAAGGAAGGGGTGGGGGGGGGGGGGGGGTGGGGTGGGGGGGGGGGGGGGGGGTAGTGGGGGGGGAGGGATGGAGGGGGGGGGGGGAGGGGGGGTGGGGGGGGGTGGGGGGGGGGGGGGGGGGGGGGGGGGGGGGGGGGGGGGGGGGGGGGGGGGGGGGGGGGGGGGGGGAGGAGAAAAGTTTAAAGACAGCAGAAGAGAGAGAACTCAGAACAGCCGTAGACTGGTAGACCTGTGTGTTATCACGGTGACTGCTCTTCAAAATGGTGTGTCGACACTGCTAGAAAGGGAGGGGGGAGGGGGGAGTAGGGAAGAAGGAAGGGAGAAAGGAGAGGGAAAGAGGAGGGGGGATGGGAGAGACGAAGGGATGGGGGTGGGGGATGGAAAAAGCAAAGGCGATGGGATGGACAGGGTTAAAAAACCCCCACATTTTAGGACCGTGCTTTTAAAATAAAAAAAAGAAGTCTCATCTCTTATTTTACTGCCACTCATCATCTTGTCCCTGCCTGAATGCTTCCGAGACATACCTGTCCACATTCATAAACGTTTTCATCCGGGTCGGGTTTTTTTTTAAAAACCAGGTCACAGTTAAGGACAGGGGGGGGGGGGGGGGGGGGGGGGGGGAGGGAGGAGAAAAAAAAGAAGAAAAAAGAAAAAGAAAAAAGGTAAAGCTTTCAGCATCGTTTAGAACTCGAGAGCGCGTGGAAAGAACAGACTGACAGGAAGGAAACCAGACCGTCAGACCATACACATATTTGACGATTACTTCTCAGCATCTGAGAATGATTACCTTAAGCGCTTTCACTTCGTGTTCGAAGATGACTAGTTCAGCGCTAAAAAAAACAACAACAACCCCACAACAAAACAACCCACTATAGTCCAGGTGAAATTATCATTACCTTGTTTTGAGATGTATATTAGTTGGGGTTTTGTTGTTGTTGTTGTTGTTGATTCTGAAGGATTTTCGGGTGCTGAATCCAAATTTGTTGGTAGCCAAGTCGTGAATGTTGGGCATCTTTAGCTATTGCGTTATTTTTCCAAGATGGCTGCCAAGGATACTTAGCAAACTCCTCGCTTCCCCTACCTAGTCCTCCTCCCGCTGCTGTCCATTTTCAAACAAATATATGTTTCAAGCTGGTATTTCACAGCTCATCAAACAGTTACTGGCATGACGGTTTGTTTTTTAGCGCCCCCCCCCCCCCCCCCCCCCCCCCCCCCCCCCCCCCCGCCCTTCCCCCCCCCCGTCTGACACCCCCCCCCCCCGCCCCACCCCCCCCCCCCCCCCCCCGCGACATTTGAGATGTTTAAGCGCAGTTTAAAGACTTCAATATGATCAAACACATAAACCTTCTATGTGCACAATTAGCAACACCCCTGCAGTGATACAGAAACCAGTTGTGTGTGTGTGTGTGTGTGTGTGTGTGTGTGTGTGTGTGTGTGTGTGTGTGTGTGGTGTGTGTGTGTGTGTGTGTTTGTGTGTGCTTGCGTGTGTGTGTGTGTTGTTGTTGTTGACTTCAATTTTACGTCTGTTCACTTCTAGTGATATTAGACGAGGGGGAACAAATGGAGGGGTGGATGTCTTATTTACAACAAAAAATAGATAAATAAATAAAAATAAAAATTAGCCCCCCCCAAAAAACAAAAAAACAACAACAAAAAAACCCCAACACCAACCATGCTTTTACAAAAAAATCACATAAAGAAACTTGGCAATGCAACAGGAATTATAAAAACCTAAAAACATGTCATTAACGTTAATGCAACTATAACAAATGTCCTAAGGGACTACGATAAAGGCCACTCCACACCATACCCCACCACACCCCACTCCATATTACGGATACAGGATGCATTAACATGGCTGTGTATGTAACCTGTGTGCTTTGTGGCAGTACTTTGGTCACCGCGAGAAGATGAAGAGGATAGGCCACCCCACTCTACTACAGCCCACCACACCCCACCCCACATCACCCCATGTGCTTTTGTTATACCAGCGTTGAAAATTGAAAAATCATACTATGTTGGTAAATATCACTCGATATTTACAGCAGAACTAATAGCAATATTAATGGGTCTTACTTATATTCTTGATTTGCCATTGTATATATTTCAAATCCTTCTTTGCGTTGATTCTAAGTCGGTATTGTATGCTTTAAAATCTCCATGTTATAAGAAAACTTCAAAAATTATATTAGAAATTAAGCATGTTATCCATCTCTTAACCTTAAAGGGCATAAGTGTTAATTTTTGTTGGGTGCCTTCACACACTGGATTCTTTCCAAATGAGTGGGCGGATAGAGCTGCCAAAAAAGGTGCAAAACATGAACGGGATGCAATAGAATTGCATGTGCCTCTATCCTTAAAAGAGGGGTACAGCTTACTAGAACAAAAATCATGGAGAAAGGTCACCGAAACTAATCAGCAAAATGATAGATCTTTAACTAGAACTGCAATTAACACCGATAATTTAACAGTCGTGAACCATTCAAAGGATTGTGTAAATGTTTTTACGTCAAGAAGAATAACTGCTTTATTTTATAGAATGAAATTAAATGCATTGATAACCAAATTCAGCAAAAATGGTAAATGTCTATGTGGTGAGAATATCACCAATACTCATATACTTTTGGACTGCCAGAGTGTAAAACCTTTCATGCCCCATTTTTCTGAAAATTCCCTTACCAGCATATTCAATAATTTAAAACTGGCATTTGAAATTGTGTTGTGTGTGTGTGTGTGTGTGTGTGTGTGTGTGTGTGTGTGTGTGTGTGTGTGTGTGTGTGTGTGTGTGTGTGTGTGTGTGTGTGTGTGTGCGTGTGTGTGTGTATGTGTGTGTGTGTGTGTGTATGTATGTGTGTGTGCGTGTGTGTGTGCGTGTGTGTGTGTGTGTGTGTGTGTGTGTGTGTGTGTGTGTGTGTGTGTGTGTGTGTGTGTGTGTGTGTGTGTGTGTGTTACCAAGGAAAGAAAGAATATGTTCAAAATGCAATATGTCTGTTTTAGGGGATGAATTTCATTTTATCATGAATGTCCCCACTTCAAACATTTACGACAAGATTTTATTCCCCGACATTTTCTTCAACCCATGTCCAGTTATAATGTTTGTAGGCTAATGAAATGCAAATCTCGAAAAGTTCTCCTGTCGCTCTCAAAATTCATAAGATTTGCAGATATTTCTTGACATTTCAATTGTATTTCATATGTGTAGGCTATGTCTTTTAAAGAAATGTGTATACTTAAAAATAGTATTGAGTCATTAATACTGTTTGCTTATTATTATGCGATGAACTCTTGCTTTTTAGTTCCTGTTAGTATTCATGTTATTTTTGGGTATATTGCTGTTAGGTTTATTCTCCTGTTCAATTTGTTTGTAATCCTCCATACCCCAAAAGGGGTGAAAGGAATTAAGTCTTGAATCTTGAATCTTTGTTTGTGTGTGTGTGTGTGTGTGAGAGAGAGAGAGAGAGAGAGAGAGAGAGAGAGAGAGAGAGAGAGAGAGAGAGAGAGAGATTTATATAGACAGAGAGAGAGAGAGGAGAGAGAGAGAGAGAGAGAGAGAGAGAGAGAGAGGAGAGAGAGAGAGAGAGAGAGAGAGAGAGAGATGTTCGTGGTAAGTTGTGTGTGTGTTTGTTTTGTTTGTTCGTTTGTTTGTTTGCTTGTGTGTTGTGCTGTGTTGCATCAAGGGTGGGAGGATGCTGAAACTATTCAGAGTCAAAGTAAGAATTTTGACATTTTCATAATGATAATTTAAAAAACAAACCTTTTTTGTTTTGTTTTCGTTTATGGGAGTTCTTTCCTTTGTTTGTTTTTTTAGCATGGTTTCTTTCATTTAAAAAAATTTGTCCCCATTTTTAGACCGTCATTTTAATTGACATCATTTTGCCTGATAACTTGCAATATTTCTAACCAGAAGCAATTGGTTACCTGCGTTCTCCTCTTTCTTCTATTATTTTGATCAATAACTGAGTAGTATGTTTATGTGTAAATGTGTGTGTGTTTGTGTGTGTGTGTGTGTGTGTGTGTGTGTGTGTGTGTGTGTGTGTGTGTGTGTGTGTGTGTGTGTGTGTGTGTGTGTGTGTGTGTGTGTGTGTGTATGTGTGTGTGTAAGTCAGTCTTCAATTTTAACGTCTTACCAGAATGTGTGTATGTATGAGAGAGAGATATGGTAAAAAGCTACGCAGGGGTATAAGGATGCTTGCATAAATGGGGTTTGTACATGCTAGATTCTTCATAGTTAAACTGAATGTCCATTGCAACTTTTAAGTACATTGATGCCTCAGAATGTTGCAACATCTTGAATTACCTTGTCATACAGCGTTGAATGCCTGTTATACATCTAAAGTCATTATCTATACTCATTTTGGTACATTGCTTCTCTGTATCCAATGTGTAATGAAAGTGTGCCACTACATGTTGCAGAGAATCCATTATTGTGTCTGAAAGAGTTGTGATTCGTGTTTGTTTTTTTGAATGTTTTATTTTTGTACTTCAAAACAGCTGCACCTTTCATAATTTCTATTTATGAAATGATCAAGTTGTTTTGAATGAATATGAAGTGAATGAAATGTATGTATGTATGTATGTATGAATGTATGTATGTAGGTAGGTAGGTATGTAGATATGTAGGTATGTAGGTAGGTATGAATACAAGCATGCAGCAACAGCAGCAGTAGTAAAAGCAGTAGCAGCAGTAGCAGCAGCAGCAGTAGTAGTAGTAGGAGTAGTAGTAGTAGAAGTAGTAGAAGTAGTAGCAGCAGCAGCAGCAGCAGCAGCAGCAGCAGCAGCAGCAGCAGTAGTAGTAGTAGTAGTAGTAGTAGTAGTAGTAGTAGTAGTAGTAGTAGTAGTAGCAATAGTAGAAGTAGTAGTAGTAGTAGTAGTAGTAGTAGTAGTAGTAGTAGTAGTAGTAGTAGTAGTAGTAGAAGTAGTGGCAGAAGCAGCAGCAGCACTAGCGGCGGTAGCAGAAGCAGTATTAACAGTAGTATATGAAGTAGACACTGATATTTAAAGCCATACTCCTAATTCATCTGGCTAAGAACAAAGGACAAAAAAGATGGAAAATAACACAAGTACAGCAGGAAAAATCAAACAACAACAGAAATTTAAAAAAACAACAAAAACAGAATACGCGCGCCTGCACACACGTAAATATGCACCGAAGCAAGTACGCACGTACGTACGCACGCACGCCCACAAACACACACACACACACACACACACACACACACACACCCGCGCGCAATTTAAAAAAAAAACTTTTTGTAACGCGCGCGCGCACGCACGCACACACTCACACACACAACCACACACACTCACCATCCCTACCCACCTCCTCCTCCATCCCCTTCCTCCCCCCCCCTCCCACCGGCTCTCTCTCTCTCTCTCTCTCTCTCTCTCTCTCTCTCTCTCTCTCTCTCTCTCTCTCTCCTACACACACACACTCACACACACACACACACACCACGCACGCACGCACGCACGCACGCACGCCTGCAACCAAACCCACCCAACCCCCACCCCCATATCTTTAAACCAAGACCAACAAAACTAAACATGTCTCTACAAACAGACTGAAAGGACCCCCCCCCCCCCCCCCCCCCCGACCACCCCCCCCCAAAAAAAAAAAAAGAAGAAAAAAAAAGAAGACGATGTCTGTATCTTATCTCTTTGCAGGCAACGCTAAGTCTTCACACAAAAAAATGTCTTCATTCAGCGACCTGTCTTGAAAAGAAAGAGCACTTGAGTACAATTAAATACCGGGGGGTGGGGGGGGGGGAGGGGGGGGGAATGCACAGTGGCCTGTTGTTGGTTTTGGCTGAAGGCAATGGACAAGTACGGCAGGGGTCAGAAAGGTGCACTTAGTAGAACCCAGGACAGCTGATGTATAGAAATGATGCGCGAGGTGGGCTTCGATCTTTATTGGATATTGATATTATGGGGGGGGGGGGGGGACTTTGTGTTTGCTGATCAGTAGGGTGGGGAGAGGGGTGTGGCGGTTGTGGTGGTGGTGGTGGTGGTGGGGTTGGGGGATGGGGGTTGGGTGTGGGGGTGGTGGTGGTTGGGGGTTGGGGGTTGGGGGTAGGGTTGTGGGGGTGGGTGGGGGTGGTGGGGGGGGGGGGGGGGGGGGGCGGGAACAGGGAGGTTGGAGGCGATTGATTGATTGGTTTATTTTGTTTTTGTTTTGTTTGGGTTTGGTTTTGGTTTTGCTGCTTGTTGTGGATGTTGCTGGTGGTGGTGGTGGTGGTGGGGTGGTGGTGGTGGTGGTGGTAGTAGTAGTAGTAGTAGTAGTAGTTAGTAGTAGTAGTGGTTTTAGTAGTAGTAGTAGTAGTAGTAGTAGTAGTAGTAGTAGTAGTAGTAGTAGTAGTAGTAGTGGTAGTAGAATTAGTGGTGGTGGTGGTGGTGGTGGAGGTGGTGGAGGTAGTGGAGGTGTTGGTGTTGGTAGTAGTAGGAATGGCAGCACCAGCAATAGCAGAATCAGCAGATTCAGCAGCAGAAGTAGTGGTTGTAGAATAAGCAGCAGTAGTAGTAAGAGCAAAGGCAGTA
>CM054151.1:26108519-26148519 GCA_028751875.1 Rapana venosa | reverse complement strand
AGAAAGAAAAGAAAAGAAAACAAAACAAAAGGAGAAAGACAGGACAAAAGAAAGGATAAAAAAGGAAAACAAAACAAAACATTGAAAGAAAAGGATGAAAGAGACAGATGAAGCAAAGAAAAGAAAAATAAAGAATGATAGAAATACAAGAAAAAAAAAAAGAAAGAATGATAGAAAAGAAGAGAAAAGAAAAGAAAAAAGGAGAGAGAGGGAGAAAAAAAAGAACAACATAAAAAAATAAACAATCAATTGAAAAAAAAGAAAAAGAATAGCAGTATTCACACTAACTCCATTCTTCCTGAACTGCTTGAGGAGTCGGGGGATGTAGGAGGGGCGGGTTGTGGGGGAGGGGTGGGGGGTGGGGGGGTGCGGGGAGTAGCACTGGAGGGAGGGTTTTTTTTCTTCTCTTGCCTCATCTTCTGTCACATCCCTGTCCTGCTGCTCCCACGCCGCTCATCTTGGTCCTGCAGGGAGGATTTTTAACCGGCAGTGTGTTGTGGGTTTGTTCAATCTGGCAGAGCCCATCCCTGTCCAAAGCATGCTGGGTATGTTCGTGTCCTCCATGACACCAGCCATAGCTGGCATACTCTATCCCCACCCCCCAAAAAACAACAACAAACAACAACAACACCAAAAACCCAAACAACCAAAACAACAACTACTGCAACAACAAAACAACCAACCAGCAAACTTAAACACACACCCAAAAAGGACCCAACAACAAACAAACAAAAATCCAAATGATTACATCAAGATTCACACACACACACACACACACACACACACACACACACACACACACACACACACAAATAAGAAGCAGAAAACTCATCCAAGCAATCACCCTGGCAACTAGCCAAACTAAACCAAAACCACCACCATCACCAACCACAATAACTTATACGGCAAAAAAAAAAAAAAACCCCACAAAAACCTGACCGACATAAAAGAAATCGACGTTTAACTTACCCCCGTTTTACCTTCACTAATAAACATTCAACGTAAACCAGCAAGCCAAAAACTACAAAATCCTTCAACAACACCGTTCAATTTTTAAAAAAATACTTCATACACAAACCCTTCCCTATTTTCCCTATCTGTGGTCACACAACCTCTCTGTGCTTTGCAGGCCACAGATTTGATTGATTAATTAATTAGTCAATCAGTTAGTCAGTCCGTCAATCTACTTGAGAACTTTGGGCAATTATCTAAAGCTTTCAGCGCTTGTTAAGAAACTTCGGCCGTTTTTTTGTTTTTGGTTGGGTTTTTGTGTGTGTGTTTGTTTTTTTTTGCGTGGATGGAAGCATCCAACCATCCCATTCTCATCTTTGCTTAATGTCTCATTTTCAGAGGTCGTCATCTTCTTCTCATCTTGGAAGATTTTTGCTGCCTGTCAGGAGGGTTTGGGGTTTACTCGTCCGTAACATATTTGTTGTCATAGCTGGGGGGGGGGGGGGGGGGGGGGGGGGGGATGCTTTGCTCTTGGAGAAGATTTTGTTTCTTTTCCTTTCTATTTTTAAATGGTTTTCTTCGGTTTTTAAAATCTCGAGTAAAGAAGAAGAAAAAGTAAAGTGATTAAGACTGACAGCAATTTTCTGAGGTGGTTTGGAGTGCTTTCTTTTCTGTGGTTTGTCTGTCTGTATGTCTGTCTGTTATGCGTTTGTTACCTGTGTTCTATCAGTCTTTTATCAGTTTGTTATGGCTGTTATCAGTCATCAGTTATATACGTGTTATCGGTCTGTTATCAGTCTGTTAGTAGTCTGTTGTCTGTCTATTAGCATTCTCTTAGCTGTCTTCGACTTGATTAGTCAGTGTTTTACTGTCAGTATGTTGTTTCCTTTTTGTTGTAGCTTGTTTCAGTCTCTCCCTCTGTCTTTATCTTTCACTTTTTATTATCTGTCTGTCTGTCTGTCTGTCTCTCTCTCTCTCTCTCTGTCTCTCTCTCTCTCTGTCTCTCTCTCTGTCGCTCTCTCTCTCTCAGTGGCTGTTTCTGAAATGATGTCATGCAGTGTTCTGATTTTCACCCCATTTCTTTTTTCATAAAATGTTGTATGCTATGAATGAGCACTCTGTTTACATACTGCATTAACCTAAGGCTGACATAATTATATTCAGTAGGCACAGTTTTTTTTAGTATGGTAACTATTCCGAAAATACCATAAATAGTTTGTGACGGGTTTCTTTCAGCTCTTAGATGTACGCTGCACTTGATGTTTGTTTTTTTGTGTGGTCATGTGTTGACATTGTCAGGTATAACTCTGTTATTATCAACTTCGGTCCCAGTTGTGTTTTGAGCCGTGTTTTGTTCTGTAGCCTTGAGCTAAGATTTGTTTGAATTGTTGGTCTAAGTTCAGCACTTTAGTTATGATTTTGGAACATGCATTTTTAGGGGTGCAGTTTTGGGTAAGCGCCAAGGTATATAATTATGGCAAGGTCTTATCAAAGATTACGTACAGTTACAGAACATTTTCTTCATATTTTTGCTCTTCCTTTTGAATTGTATAGTTGCCAAAGGCTGAAGTACATTAAATCATTTCAGTGTCCCGTGTTGAGTTCAGGGTTCTCTCTCTCACCTTCCCCCTTCTCTCTCTGTCTCTGTCTGTCTGTCTGTCTGTCTGTCTGTCTCTCTCTCTCTCTCTCTCTCTCTCTCTCTCTCTATCAACCACTACCAGTACATTCACTGATGCTACACAAACTCAGTCAATCACTACTGGAAACCACTATGATCTCTGAACAGCCATCCACAATAAGCCCTGACGGGTCAGAGGCATGCAGACACCCCAATGGGGATTCAGTCCCCTCTTCACTTCAGTTGGCAGCGGTCACAGCAGCAGGGTAAAGAGTAGGGAGGGACGGGGATTCCCCTTTTCGTGTCAACCCAGACAGTCAAGGCCACAGGTCCCGGATTGCACGTGAAAGGAAAGGAGGAATGCAGACATGGTGAAACTGACAACCCCTGCCAGACGGTCAAGGTCACAGAGCGCGGACTGCACGTGCAAGGTGACGAGGAATGCGGAAACTGACAACTCCTGCCAGACGGTCAAGGCCACAGAGCCCGGATTGCACGTGAAAAGAAAGGAAGAATGCAAAAACATGGTGAAACTGACAACCTCTGCCAGACGGTCAAGGTCACAGGTCCCCGGGGTTGCTCGTGCAGATGTCGAGGAATGCGGAATTTGGCAACTATCTTCGTGGCAAGCTAGAGGGTCAAGGTCACAGAGCATAGATTGCACCTGAGAACACATAGAGGAATGGGAAAATGGTCAAAGTGACATTGAAGCGAGGCAAAAGAGGGCATTCTGCATGGTATAGACAGACCAGTAGGGGTTTGCCCCACTTCTGATCCCATCAGCCTTATCTGTCTGTCTGTCTGTCTGTCTGTCTGTCTGTCTGTCTGTCTGTCTCTCTCTCTCTCTCTCTCTCTCTCTCTCTCTCTCTCTCTCTCTCTCTCTCTCTCTCTCTCTCTCTCTCTGTTATCTCTGGATTAAGGTTCTGTTCATATCTCTATTTTCTCAGAAGTAATGTGTGTGACAATTGCAACCGAAGTTGTTGTTGTTGTTTTTCAAAAATGAAAAATATTTTACTTCATCTCTAATTACTTAATGCAGTAGTCATATTTACCGTGATTATAGTACGGTTATGTTTATTTTTCCCTGACTATAATCGCACAGAATAGTGATGGAATTTGTGTTTCGAGAATTGTATTTGACATTAACTGCTTTAGTATACACTACATAGTCATGAGTCTCTCTTTCTTTCTTTTTTTCTTTCTTCTCTCTCTCTCTCTCTTCTCTCTCTCTCTCTCTCTCTCTCTCTCTCTCTCTCTCTCTCTCTCTCTCTCTCTCTGTCTCTCTCTCTCTCTCTCTCTTCTCTCTCTCTCTCTCTCTCTCTCTCTCTCTCTCTCTCTCTCTCCCTCTTTCTCCCACCCCTCTCTCTTTCTCTTTCTCTCTCTCTCTCCTTATCTCTCACACAAGTCTCTCTTTTAAATCTTTCTGGAGGGGTGGGGGGGGGGGGGGGGGGGGGGGGGGAAAGGGCAGGAGAATGGACCAAGCAGGCAGAAAAAAGACCAGAAGATGACAGGAATAGTAGGTAAGGAACAAGGTAGAAAATAAAGAGAGGGATAGAAAAAAAGGAATTCCTAGTACAAAATTTACACAGAAGATGAAGATGCTATTTCTACTTATAGCCCCCACTCCCCACCCCGGGTATCCTCCACGGGGCAAGAATCTGCGCGAAAAAAAAAAAAGTCATGTGAGCGCTTTGATTTGTTGCTTTTCAAGATTCAGCGCTATATAAATTCCATAAATTATTATTATTATTATTATTATTATTATTATTATTATTATTATTATTATTATTATTATTATTGTTATTATTATTATTATTATCATTATTATTATTATTAGAATCTATTCAAGCCAGCCCGAAAGCATGCAGAGTCCTTCAATGTCATCTCCAAAGTGACCCCATAGAGTTCCATCTTAGATGGGGGACACTTGGGAGTATCACACCGGTATCCTGGGGAAGACGGAGCCAGATTTAATGAGGTGACACAGTTCTGCAGGCGATAGGCACAGACAAGAAAGAAAGCAGATTAAAATCGGTCGTCTGTTTTTCATAAAGATTAAGACAACGCACGTGCACACACACACACAGCAATGGGTTGATAGACTGGCAAAAGTAAAGCTTTAAAAAAAGAAGATGTATGTAAAGTCGGTATTTGCACAGGAACGCACACACTAAAACAAGTGCACATACGTACGGACGCGTGCGCGTACGCGAAAGCACACACACACATATACATACATACATACATACATACATATATACATACATACATACATATTACATACATACATACACACACATACATACATACATACATACATACATACATACATACATACATACATATCTGGAGAACTAGCAACATCATTGTTCTACAGAGTAAAACTGGATGCTTATAAAGCTATACATTCAGTAGGAAAGCATCGCGCCCTTGTGGTCAACATGTTACAACTCAGCCTATGCTTTGTGAATGCCAACCTTCTTTTGAAGGAGAAAATACATTATCGCTCATCTTATTTTATGGTTTAAACACAATTGATTAGTTCAGAAACAACGTAGCATCAATACATGAAATGAGTACAACAAGCAAATGCTTATGTGAGTATTCTAACATCTTTACATATGCAAGGATGGGCTGCAGCTGAACAAATTTGCATAGTTCCCAATACAAATCTAACACTAGAGATAACTATAATTATGCTTATACTATTCAGCGTTCAGTAGGTTCTTTTAAAAGATTTAACGCTTTGTTTGTTAATAGGTGGTTATTTCTATGTACTTGATTTGTTTGTTTGTCGTCCAAATCACGTATTGTGCGTGGACATTAATTGGAAGACAAATTCATACACACATACACACATACGCACGCACACACACCACACTACACCACACCACACCATATCACACCACACCACATCACACACACACACACACTTACACACACACAACACACACACTCCTCCCACACACACACACACACCACCACCACCACTACATCCCCCCACACACACACACACCATCACCGCCACAACCACCACCACACACCACACACCACATCCACCCCCAACTCCCCTCCCCCCCTACACACACACACACACACACCAACACATACCACACACTCACAACCACCACCACCACCACCACACCCAACACCATTTCGTCTAATATCACTTAGAGTGAACAGACGTTAAATTGAAGACAACAACAACAACAACACCAACACACCACCACCACCACCACCACGAAGCAAAAGTCTCCATCGTTTGAGAAAAGAACTAAACGAAACAGCCCCTCACCCAAAGTGGGCGACAGAATATTGATCAAAGACAAAGGCTGACAAGTGTGAAATCAATCTTCACTTCCCCCCAAAAACTGGTTAGTGTAACGAACACAAAAGATACGAACACACAATGTAAGCACGTATCCTACATAGGAGACGAGAGGTAACGAACGTAAGGACATCCGAAGATAAAAGAGATAGCAATGCGTTGTTAGTATTGTTGGTGTCGTCGTTGTCGTTGGTGTTGTCGCTGTTGTTGTTGTTGTTGTTGTTGTTGCTGTTGTTGTTGTTGTTGTTGTTGTTGTTGTTGAGGACATATTGAATCTTAGCGGGAATATCCGATTCAGAGACTGTTGACTCAAACACAAGGAAGCATTCTATATCACTTTGCTGACAGTCAGAAACTAACCTAGTCTATCGGTTACACACCCATTAAGAAATTCAGAAAAAAAGGTGGCTGGTAGCTCTCTGTCTGTCTGTCTGTCTGTCTGTCTCTGTCTGTCTGAAAGAAATTCAGAAAAAAGGTGGCTGGTTTGCTCTGTCTTTCTGTCTTTCTGTCTATCTGTCTGTCTGTAAGAAATTCAGAAAAAAGGTGGTTGGTTTGCTCTCTGTCTGTCTGTCTGTCTGACTTTCTGTCTGTCTGTCTATCTGTCTGTCTGTAAGAAATTCAGAAAAAAGGTGGCTGGTTTGCTCTGTCTCTGTCTGTCTGTCTGTCTGTCTGTCTGTCTGTCTGTCTGTCTGTCTCTCTCTCTCTCTCTCTCTCTCTCTCTCTCTCTCTCTCTCCAAACCACTAGCCCATAAGTGGTGGTCTGGGTGAGAGTCTTTCGAATTAAACGGTAACATTCATTTAGTTCGCATTTAAAGAACCAGCAGTAACTAGAGAAAGTGTCCTTAGCAAAACTTCTGTATTATAAAAAGTCAATTCTTGTAGGAAAAAAACATTTTGTTTCTTTTTTCAAGAACACACACACACACGCACGCGCGCACGCTCACGCAGGCACACACATACACATACACACATATATACACATACACACACGCTATCTCTCTCGCTCTCTCTTTCTCACTCTCTCTCTCTCTCTCTCTCTCTCTCTCTCTCTCTCTCTCTCTCTCTCTCTCTCTCTCTCTCACACACACACACACTCACATACACACATGTGCCATCTGGAAATAAAAAAGATTTTGATTTTGACTCTCTCTCTCTCTCTTTCTCTCTATCTCCCTTTCTCTCCCCCCCCCCCTTCATCTCTCTCTCTCTCTCTCTCTCTCTCTCTCTCTCTCTCTCTCTCTCTCTCACATACACACTCACACTAACAGGAATAACAATAAGAACATAATCAGTGACCCCGCACTTCTAATAACGCACTCTTCCACAGAATCAATGTTGAAGAAAGGATTGCTAGCTAGCAGTGACTGTAGCGACCCACAATATTGTACGATTTATAATTATCAGGACAGGTGTGTTAAATTGGGGGTAGGGGTAGTGGAAAAAGGAGAGGATGGGGTGTAGTGGTGGTGGTGGTGTGTGGTGGTGGAGGTGATGGTGGTGGTGTGTGTGCGTGTGTGTGTGGTGGAGGTGGTGGTGGCGGTGGTGGTGGTGGTAGTGTGTGTGTGTATGTGTGTGTGTATGTGTGTATGTGAGTGTGTGTGTGTGTGTGTGTGTGTGTGTGTGTGTGTGGTGAGTGTGTGTGTGTGTGTGTGTGTGTGTGTGTGTGTGTGTGGTGGTTGTCTTCAATTTAACGTCTGTTCACTCTAGTGGTGTGTGTGTGTGTGTGTATGTTGTGTGTGTGTGTGTGTGTGTGTGTGTGTGTGTGTGTGTGTGTGTGTGTGTGTGTGTGTGTGTGTGTGTTGTGTGTGTGTGTGGTGTGATCTCATGAAAAAAAAAGGAAAGATCATGTGTGACACTCTCAAGTCTTCCTATTATGTTCCACTTGTGTTGACCTGTCTGTATTGCTCAAGCCTTTTTTTTTAGTCATTTTTAAGAACAAGAAAAAACCAACCTTCATCTGATGTGTGTGCGTGCGTGCGTGCGTGCGCGCGCACGAACGAGCGCGTACGTGTCTGCGTGTGTAAATATATGTGTGTGTATGTCCGTGCGTGTGTGCGTGTGCGTGTCTGTTTGTATGTTCGCGCACGCGCGCGCGCGCCTTTGCATTGGGTTTAGAGCATGATTTTAATCATGCAGCCTGATATGTAACAACAGTTTTAATTGCCTGTACTCCCCCCCTGCTTGATGGCAATGGTGCAGCCTACCAACTCGGGCTGCAGGCACATATGGCAATGACGGTAGCGCTATTGATTACACATTCGCACAACTAACACACATGCCTATATACCATATCTTTATGCACTCGAATGTCACGCGCGTGTGCACGCACTCACAAACGCTTCTTTTCAGGCAGGCATGCATGCGCACACGCACGTGAATACGCGCGCTTGTGTGCGTGCGTGTATATATATACATAGATATAGACATATATAGACATATATAGATATAGATATATATATATATAGACATAGATATAGATATAGATATATGTATATGTATATATATATATACACACACACGCACACACATACGCTTGCACGCATGCATGCGTACATGCAAGCACACGCGCATGTGCGCGTGAACACACACATACGCACACAAGCCCACGCACAGACACGCACGCGCGCACAAACACACACGCACACACATACACGTACGTACAGCAAACATAATTATACACACTGAAACCTAGACACACACGCGCACGCGCGTTCACATACTTCACATACAGGCATGGAAAAAACCCACATGAGTGTTTATCCCATTATCCTCGAAATAAAAGAATAAAATAAAAAATAAAATAATAAAATAATAAAATAAACGCACACACACACACACACACCACACACAAACAAACACACACACACACACTACATACACGAACACACACACACACACACACACTCACATCTGACATCAACAGAGAGCCTGTCTTTATTCACCTACACAAGCATGCCCTTTTTCCAGTCTTACGTATCATGGTTGTATCGTGAAAAAATCTTAAATGAAAAAAAAATGCAAAGAAACGGAACTATATAAAATAAAACTTAACTAGGAAAAAACATATCGAAGAAGCCCTGCCGGCAATTTTTTGGCAAGGTAACCAAAAAAATCAATGAAGTACAAAACTTCTACATTAAATTTTAAGATGTAAACAAAATACATTGTACAGATATCTGCCCATAATATGCGACCCATGTTAAGTACTGATAGCACGAAACGGGAGTGAATTGAATCGAATTGATATGAATTAAAATGAATTGAAAACCACTTGCAGTCACGGCAGACCTAGCTGCGTGAATTTCAGCCTGCTCTTCCCCCGAGGAGAACGAGTCGCCACAAGAGCAGCGCCACCCCTTTTCTTTTTGGTTTTATTTCTCTGTTTTCCCTTACGACACTGGCTTTTTCCTACAGAGTTTTCCCAACTTTCTTGCCTCCGTGGGTTCCTTTTACATGCACTGGATGTGTGTCGCACACGGGACTTTGATTTATCCTCACATCCGAAAGACTAGCACATAGACCACCACTCAAGATTTAGTGGATTGGGAGAAAACTTCGGGCACGAATGGGAATCAAACCCGCACATCTCGCCTTCTAGGCAGGAGCGTTACCTCTAGACCACATATCCACCAATAATAATGTCTGGGGGGGAAAAGAAATGAGAATCAGAATCAGAAATTTTTGTTTAATTGACATGAAAGTCACATGGACTTATTTGACACAACGAAGTAAACTTTTCATAATTCAGTATAACGTATTCTTCATTGGGGCATTATTATTCTCTGGGGTCTGACATGTAATGCGATTATTGCCCGAGGAAAGCATTAGAAAGATTTGACCCCCCCTTCATCCCATCAATTCTACAAGGAGACGTTGAGGCATAGCACTGAATTTTTCAGGTCGGGTATCGTGGGTAAAATTGAACCTGGCGGAGCCCATCCTTCTCCAGGTAGTAAGCGCATCCTGGGTATGTTAGACTCATTCATGTTGCTTATTACCCTGACTTAATCTTTTTTTTAAGAAAGAAGGATGGTGTTTTAACGAGTGTGCAAAATGGTTTTGCAAACATTTTGTACTTAGGACTTCGTTTTGTAGTCTCATGTAAAGGACTCTCTGGGCAAGAAGAGGGGGTGGGGAGGGGGGGGGGTGAGTAAATCAGAACCAATGTTGAATGCTGAGCAAAATCCTCTATCACAGACACCTGAGAGTGGAGATTGGAACCCCAGCCCCCGTTGCTGTTATTTATTTCAGGTATACAACGTTCTAACCACTAGGTTGTTCCGCCTTCCACTTTATAGAAGTACAATGTTAACATTTAAGAAGCAGCGAAAGATTCTGGCGTTTATGTGGACATTGCCCGTTTTCAGAGTTTGTAAATACCAACACAAAAGAAATTGAAAAGAACACCTCAACAACCTCCCCAACTAATCTCTCTGGTCTTTGTCTATTGCTGTGTTTGCTGTTTTGTGTGTATGATTTGTTGGCTTGCTATTGTCTTCTCTGAAGATAGGCTCATCCTGCTGCTTGTCGTTTGTTTGTATGTATAGGCTCATCCTGCTGCCTGTCGTTTGTTTGTATGTCTGCTTTTGTCTGTATTTTTCTTGTAATATTCGTTTGTTTATATGTTTATAGGTCTGCTTTAGTCTTTCTTTATTTTTCTTATCCTCTAAACAAAAACTTTTTTTGGGAAGCGCTATGGTGTGTTTGTTTTACAAGATTCAGCGCTATATAAATTCCCTATATCATTATCATCATGTGTAGGTGAACAATGGATTATAACATTCTATACACATATTTGAAATTTTTTTTAACGATAAACATGCACGCTCAGGAAATAATCTTCTATTGTATGTCTTGCAAACGTTACTCTTGTTGTCATTCTGTCTCATCATTTTTTCTGACCTTTTCTTCTACTGTGATCATTACAGGGATCACTCACCGCTAGGTCAATGTTGAAGCTGCGCTTGTACACGATATCATTAGCTTTCCAGCCTGACGGTCCTATGACTGTCATCTTCTTTATGTTCTGTTTGTTCCTTGCTTCTTGAAGGAATAAACCTCCATGTTTTTAAAACCAAAAATAGAAAGGGACGGTATAGCCTGGTGGTTAGAGCATTGCGTTCGAGATCTGACGGCCCCGGATCGATCCCAGGTTTGAACGACCACCAACACACCCGTTCAAGGAGAATTTTCCACCGGAGTTTACATCAGTGCAGACTCCACTTCCCCGGAAAGTCCTTCGGATGAGACAGTAAACCGAGGCCTTGTGTATGAACGCACGCAGAACATCTCGTACACGCATTAAAAAAAAAAAGGTCTGTTTTGCTTTTTGGAAGGGTTAGCCATTGTGTGTCGGTAGGAATGGATGACCAAAAATTTTAATAGAAAAAACGACGTGTACATTGGTGTCGTGTTTAGACATCGTTCTCGAGGTCGGAATGTGGCTACCTTAATGGTGGGCAAGGCAAAAAACGGTCGCATACGCGAAATCTCATTATTGGTGAACCTCGGAGCTCTAGCCTATTAATGGTGGGTGGGTGGGGTGGGGTGGGGAGGGGGTGGGGGGCAACAGTTACTATGGGAATCTGAACAACACACTATACTAAGGAGAAGGAGAGCCTGCAGCTATGAGTCTCTGTGCTGGAAACCTTGCTTTAAACAATCGTGCCGTTCTCCGCTTTGGTTGTTTTTGCAAGATTGAGCATACATGGATAACTGTCACGCATGACGACGACGACGACGACGACGACGAAGAAGAAGAAGAAGAAGAAGATGATGATGATGATGATGATGATGGCGATGATGATGTGGCAAAGTACTTGAAAACAGTCATACACGCAAACCTTCTCATCCTGTGTACTTCCTATCTCACAGCGATTACTCCCAGGCGGGATGAGTGAGTCAGAGTGGCATGTTCTGGGTGACCCCCAAGGTGTAAAGCTAGGGAACACAGAAGAAGAAGAAGAAGAAGAAGAAGAAGAAGAAGAAGAAGAAGAAGAAGAAGAAGAAGAAGAAGAAGAAGAAGAAGGACGACGACGACGACGACGACGACAACGACGACGACTACTACTACTACTACTACTACTACTACTACTACTACTGATAATGATAATGATGATGATGATGATGATGATGATGATGATGATGATGATGATGATGATGATGATGGTAATGATGATGATGATGATGATGGTGATATTAAAGAAGAAGAAGAACAACAGTAACAACAATACAATACAAAACAACAATGCAATACAATACAATACAATTATCAATGTTAAACAAAAGAAGCACCAAATTCAAGCCAGCTTACACGAATCGTCTATTTTACTTTACTCTGAAGTAAAAGTGCTGCGGCTTTAACTTAAGACAATTCCTTGCTCAAACATTCTGTGACAACACTCATTAGCCCGACCGTTCTTTCCCGTGTCTATCTGTAGTCAGCCATGCTTCGATGAGAGGAAATGAAACATTTCTAAGATGTTAAGCTGGTTACATATTATCGAAGAAGGGAACGCTTTGCTAACAACCAAAGTTCGTCTGTTTTCAATAGTTTTTCTAGTTTTTGGTTGACAAAAAGAAAATTAAAAATACATTTCGTGTGCGAATGCGTTGGTTTTGTGATCTCAACACCAGAAAATAATAATAATAATAATAATAATAATAATAATAATCAGTCAGCTTATTAATGACAAACTAAGTGACTAACTGACTAAATGAACCTACCTGTTTTGACAAAAAAAACAGTACATTTCTTGCCAGCTTACGAATGACAAACTGAGCGACTAACAGACTAAATGAACGTACCTATTTGACCCCCAAAATAGTACATTTCTTACCAGCTTACGAATGAAAAACTAAGCGACTAACAGACTGAATGAACAAAATAGTACATTTGTTGCCAATCCAACTCCTTTTTTGATGGTAAATGATGCTAATGTTGCTCCTTTTAAAAAATCACAAAAGATACCCTAACATCTTCACAGTCTTACTAGGACTTGTCAGGCGTTTAACGGCAGGTGCAACGCATTTTTGCTTATATGACAGATAACAAAAGTTGCTGTCTGAGTATTCGACGACGAAGAAGAAAGTCTCTCACTAGGCTACTAAAAAGTCAACTTGTGCCCATTCTATGATCTTTTATTGGTCCCTCTTCTTCCTTATCTCCCTTAGGAGTCACTGAGTTAAGGCACTGAGTCAATATGGCAGTGCATCCTGGACAAGATGAACCTGGTGGAGCCCATCCTTCTCCACGTACAGGGCGCATGCTGGGTTTGTTGAGGTTTCCGTCAAAAGCTAGCTACTGGTAAAAAGAGGGGGTTGTTTCTGAAAGGGAACAAAATAAAACCAATGAAACAGACTTTCTGTTAAATATGTGGAATAGATTGCACACAGCAAGACGCAGAGGTGGTGTTATAGTCCAGAATTGGCCCTTTGCCTACCCCAACTTTGTGGTTCTACAGACGAGAATATGTCCAGGCGTCATATCATTAAATGATGATTTTAATGTAATTACCATCATTGTTGCTTACATCATGCACGATATGTACTACTTAATCATGCGTTTTGTTTGTTCCCTTATAGGTTTACCTTTAGCTTTTCATCGACAGAACGATACTTTTGTGTAACCTATTTATGAACGTAGATCTATATGTTATTGATCCATTATATAATTATGTGACGTACGGTGTAACATGCTTATCATATCGGTAGTGTATGTTTGTCTGTTAAATGGTTTATTTGATTTGGGTTTTTTTGGTTTCTTTTGGTTGATTATAGAAAATCTGTTTTGTATATCATGTCGTCATGTAGGCCTAACATGCTAAAAAAACCACAAACCAATAACAAAAACCAAAAACATTTTAAGTGCATTGAAGCATACAGTACTACAGGAAAACTAAACAAGTTAACAGTTTTATTCATTTTATCTTCTTTTTTATATGTGGATCGGTGGTCTAGAGGTAACGCGCCTGTCTAGAAAGCGAAAAGTCCGGGTCGGAAGTGTGCGTGGTTCGTATCCCGTCTGGGCCCGAAACTTTTCCCCCATCCATTAGACCATGAGTGGTGGTCTGGGCGCTAGTCTTTCGGATGAGACGATAAACCGAGGTCCCGTGTGTTACAGAAAATTATGCAGCGCACGTAAAAGAACCCACGGCAACAAGAGAGTTGTCCCTGGCAAAATTCTTAGAAAAAGCCACTCTGATAGGGAAAGAAATACAGTTGCAGACCAAAAAAAAAAAAAGGGTGGCGCTGCTCTTGTGGCGACGTGCTCTCCCCGGGGAGAGCAGCCTGAATTTCACGCAGAGAAATCTCGTGACTTAAAGTGGTATAAATAAATTATATTGATAATGTATTTAATCTTATCTTATTTTTCCCTTTCTTTTATTGTTAGTATTATTTGTTTTTGGTTTTGCAGTCTGTGTCTGATTACTGCAAAACGATATCCAATCACCACAGGACAGTAAGAGATTAAAACAACAACAAACAAAACAAAACAAACAAACAAACAACAAAAAAGCAGATTCCCACTTCAGTACTCCTTAGCCCACAGACATGATTTTATCACTTCGTAGCTTCACAATGGAAAACCCCCCTGAAAATCTTATATTTAAAAAACACCCAAACCAAAAACAACCTCTACCACAGTGTAGCCCACAAGTCACAAAGTAGGCTGACAAGCGTAAAAAATTGATTTACATTTAACCAAAGTGCATCAGAACATTTACACGCAACGAATACATAGTGCATGTCGAAGGAGAATTTAAAAAAAGTTTAGACATCACACGAAGTGAATGATGTATGTATGTATGTATGTATGCATGCATGTATGACGGGAGAGAGAGAGAAAGAGAGAGAGAGAGAGAGAGAGAGAGAGGAGAGAGAGAGAGAGAGAGAGAGAGAGAGAGAGAGAGAGAGAGAGAGAGAGAGAGAGAGAGAACTCTGAACTCTGAAATTGTTTAATGTACATCGGCCTTTGGCCACAATACACATTGAGGGGCAAAATACTGAAGATGAAAAGTTGAAGATGAAAAAAATTCCCATAAGTTTGGTAAGAGAGAGAGAGAGAGAGAGAGAGAGGGGGGGGGGGGAGGGGGGGAGTGGTTCGAATAGGAGGGGGGGGGGGGGGGCGGCATTGAATTTAGGGCTTAGGGAGACAGGGCTATTAGGAAATGCAGGTAGGGAAGGTGGGGGGGGGGGGGGGGGGGAGAGGAATGTTACGTAGTCATGTGAGACGTTTACAATGAAGTGACGTCATCCCGTCGCGTTTGACTTGCGTTGACCTCTTCCTATTGTCGCCGTCATTGTGTTTCTGAAATAAGTCATCCGATTTTAAGTCTTGTGCAAACGCGTACGACTTGTATGTGGTGTGTGTTAGGTGGTGATGGTGATAGTGGTGTGTGATAGTGGGGTGTGTGTGTGTGTGTGTGTGTGTGTGTGTTTTGTATTCCTTTTATTTCGAGGATAATGGAATGAACTCTCGTGTACTTTTAATTTTATTTTTACATCCAGTCCTCATGTGTAAATGGTTTTGTCAAGTTTTGTAATCCGTTCCCATCAGCACACAATAGCCTACTTTTTTGAAAAGTGGAACAGGTTTGAACGTGTGCGCAAGATGTTCTGCGAGCGTTCGCACATGGGACCTCGGTTTATAGTGCCGTGCGAAGAACTGTGTGTGTGTGTGTGTGTGTGTGAGAGAGAGAGAGAGAGAGAGGAGAGAGAGAGAGAGGAGAGAGAGAGAGAGAGAGAGAGAGAGAGATTTTATTCTTATATTTCGAGGATAACGGAGAGAGAGAGAGAAGAGGAGAGAGAGAGAGAGAGAGAGAGAGAGAGAGAGAGAGAGAGAGAGAGAGAGAGAGAGATTTTATTCTTATATTTCGAGGATAATGGAGAGAGAGAGAGAGAGAGAGAGAGAGAGAGAGAGAGAGGATGAGAGAGAGAGAGAGGAGAGGAGAGAGAGAGGAGAGAGAGAGAGAGAGAGAGATTTTATTCTTTTGTTTCGAGGATAATGGAATAAGCACTCGTATGCTTTGTTTATATCCTGTCCCCGTGTGTATGCAGTTTTGTAGATTTGTCATCCGTTCCCATAGGCACACAATGGCCTTCTCTTCCAAAAACGGAACGGATTTTAACGTGTGCGCAAGATGCTCTGAGAGAGGAGAGAGAGAGAGAGAGAGAGAGAGAGAGAGAGAGAGAGAGAGAGAGAGGAGAGAGAGAGAGGAACTGAGATCAAACTTTCTTTTTTAATGTCCCATGTCTTATTATAATAAATCCACTGTAATATCTGGCTAGCTGTGTGAAGCACGAGACTATAAACCGAGGTCCCGTGTGCGGACGCACGCAGGACATCTTGCGCACACGTTAAAGCCCGTTCCGCTTTTCGGAAGAGTAGGCCATTGTGTGCCGGTGGGAATGGATGACAAAATTGACAAACCTGTATACACACGGGAACTTGATGAAAAAAAATGTTCGCACCCTGTCCACCCCCCCCCCCCCCCCATCCTCCTTCTCACCACCAGCACCACCACTACACACACGTAATAATATAGTTAATTCATTTCTTTTTTTTATTAAGTGCTCTGAACAGGACGAGGTGGGGTTGGGGGTCACGCAAGACTTTTTCTTTAAAACATAAGTAAAGGTAAAGGTGTCCCATAACCTATATTAAGGTCGTAGGGGAGCGAGGCGTCAGAGACCTCACTTCTCCCTCGCTGCTTTACCTTCCCTGACCCTAAAGAGGGCAGGTACCCATTTACAGCTGGGTGAACTGGGGAACTGTACTGAAGCCAAGGCGCGAAAACGGTCACCCATCCAAGTGGTAACCACGCTCGACGCTGCTTAACTTGGCTGGGGGAAAGCCAGTGCTCCGACCACTGAGCTACCCCGTCCCCTAGACATAAGTAACAATGGTTTTTAAAAAAGGGTTATTTTTTCGTTCCTCGGCTAGAGCTCCAAGGATTACTAATGGTGAGATTTTGTGTATGCGACCGTTTTTGTCTACTATTAAGGTATCCGTATAACAATTTCGGGGAAAATCGATTGATTTTTGTTTTGTGTGTGGTATAATTCAAAGCTATAATGATTTGGATATATATCTATTTAAAAAAGAAACAGACATTACATATACATGTTGCTGTTACGAGCTACAACAAGCAGACAGCTTCAAACGTACCTCAACCCCGAAACATTAAACTAAAGAAAATATCCGCGGCTAGTTTAGGTAACACAATATGCTGTTCAATACAGTTCCAACTGTAACAAATCAACTTGTGATCTTTCCTGGAGTTTTGTTTTTTTCTACAAAACCATAGTTTGGAAGAAAAGTTATGATTAGCTCAAAGTAGAAGTTGATAAACATAACAGACAATTCAATCAAGCAACTTTTGGGAGTAAAAAGCCATAACTTGCGACAGACGTTGCCATTCATGTAAAAACATCTTTCAAGTGGATTTGACCCAAAGTCTTCAACTTACAGCGGAACTGGGTTTTCTGAAAGAAAAGGGGAGAGAGAGAGTGAGAGAAGAAGCAGGAGAAGGAGAAGAAGAAAAAGAAGAAGAAGGAGAGAAGAAGAAGAAGAAGAAGAAGAAGAAGAAGAGAGAGAGAGAGAGAGAGAGAGAGAGGAGAGAGAGAGAGAGAGAGAGAGAGAGAGAGAGAGAGAGAGAATGACAATGAAAATGAAAATGAGAGAGAGAAGAGAAGAAGAAGAAGAAGAGAAGAAGAAGAAGAGAGAGAGAGAGGAGAGAGAGAGAGAGAGAGAGAGAGAGAGAGAGAGAGAGATGCACACACACACACACACACACACACACACACATACATACACACATAAGCAGACAGGCAAACAGACAGACAGACAGACAGACAGATCAACAGACAGATCAAGCATGTACAGAGGATTATAAGCCGCGACAGGAGGAGAATGACAGGCGGAAAGACGGGGGGCACTAAAACGCCTCAAGCGGAAAATGAAGTAAAAGCTGGGTCCTCAGAGAGAATTACACTTTATTTGCATAAAATCTCCTCCACTGACTGATTGCCGGATCGGCTCCAAATCGATTCCTTCCTTTTCAATTGGGTATAAAGACAGGGTTCTTTTGCCGACAAGAAAGAAATCAAGACTTTTAGAAGAGACAATAGGACTTGCAAATGTTCAGCTTTTAAGGAGCGCTCCTCGTTGATGTTCACAGTTCGTGTGAGGGTTGGTTGTAGTTTTTCTTTCAGTGTGTGCTTTTGTTGTTGTTGCTGTTGTTGTTGTTGCTGTTGCTGTTGTTGTTGTGTGTTCCTTAACTTAACAGCATGATGATCACCCAGGATAGGCAATCTTTCTCAGTCATCACACCTGGGAATCTCTGTGAAACTACAGATACTCACCTGATGAGAAGTTTGCCAGTAGGAGTGTTTTCAAGTACTTCGTTATAGAGGCCTCTCTACTCGGACTCCTGAGGGTTTTGTTTTACCCCCATGTTCAAAGAAGAATGCAGTTTGTTATATGCTAAGAGTTTGTTATGGCTGAAGGTAATATGAACAGTTTAAGACATATAGATCTAACTTTTGTTTTCGTTTATCGGCTAGAGCTCCAAGGTTTTTCAATGGTGAGATTCCGAGAATGCGACCGCTTTTTTAATTTTTTTTATTATTATCCAACATTTAGGTAGCTGTACTCCGACTTCGGGGATGGTGTTGAAACATCACGCCTATGTGGATGCAGGGTTTATTCTTCTTCTTCTTCTTCTTCTTCTTCTTCTTCTTAATTTTTGTCATCCGGTCCAACCGGCAAGAAATAGTATAATCTTCCAAAAAAGGTGGGACAGGTTTTTGACGTGTGCGCAAGATGTTCTGCTAGCATTCGCACACGGAGCCTCGGTTTATCGACTCATCCGGAAAGACGATTTGATAGGAGTGGAGTCAGTGTTGATGCTAGCTCCAGGGTCATCATCATCATCAATGCCTTTGTGCCTTATTGGCACGTAGGGCAGCAACAAATGTTCTCCACTCCTGTCTGTCTTGGGCCAGCTTCCGAATGGTTCCCCAGGTATGCTCCAGGGTGAAATCCCCCTAAAACTGGTGCCTCGGTGGTGGCTCGATCCCAAGCCGTCGGATCACGAGCGTAGCGCTCTAACCACTAGGCTATTCTGGCTCTCACCCGAACGTTTTAACATTTGATAGAACACATCACATTTAAATGTAGGCCTTGGCATTTAGCTTAGCTTACACGTCATTATTAACTGACAAAGCTTGTAGCCTGGGCCTCGTTCCGTGTGTGTCCTGCCTTCATCCACGTGCTTGTATATCTTTGTGTGCGGTTTCGTTGTCCTTTTTTTAAAATTTACTTTATTAGTTTTGTTTTAGTTTGGTTTTTGAGCTATTTTGCTTATTTATTATTTTTTTAAATTTTGAAGTCTGCTGTAAATTTCTTTTCACCAAGGTCATTTTTTTTGCTGTGATTTTTTTGGTACCTGTTTATGATTATGATTTTTAGTTTTCACTACTTTTTGAAGATGTTTTAGATGTGGTTTACTAATTTGCTTTTTTTCAGGGAGAGGGGGAGGGAGAAAGGTTTATTCGTTTGAGTGTTGTTGTTTTTTTATTATTTCATTTGGTTATCCATTCTTTTATCTATTCATTCATTTATTAAATGATTTGTTATATCTTTCTGACATTTTTGGATCCTACAAGATTGTTGTAATGTTAAATTCTCTCTCTCTCCTCTCTCTCTCTCTCTCTCTCTCTCTCTCTCTCTCTCTCTCTCTCTCTCTCTCTCTCTCTCTCTCTCTTTACATAAAAGTGGTAAAATATAATACGTACTAGGAGCAATGACTAAAAATCTTGGTGGAGGGGGTGGGGGTGGGGGTTCTGTGTTTTCTTTGTGGTCTCTTTGAAGAAACTTTGTTTATCGCTACGATCTCATTAGTTGTTGCTTTTTTATATTGTTGTTGATGTCACTGTAATTGTCTTTTTCCTAATCTTGCTCCTCTTCCTCCCCCTCCTCCTTTTTCGTCTGCCTCTTCTTCTTCTTCTTCTTCTTCTTCTTCTTCTTCTTCTTCTTCTTCTTCTTCTTCTTCTTCTTTTTACTGACTTTTTCATCTTTTTTTTGTACATCTAATTATGTCTCGCAAGTTTCTTTTTGCTGTTTGCCGGTAAATGGTTTTTTTTTTTTAAATTCAGAATCCTGTTTCCCCGCTGACAGTAAAAACTTAGAGAGAAAAAAAAAAAATCGTACATGCAGGTGTGTGCATGCTTGCGTGTGCACGAGCGAGCGAGCGAGCGAGAGAGAGACAGAGAGAGAGAGAGAGAGAGAGAGAGAGAGAGGAGAGAGAGAGAGAGAGAGAGGAGAGAGAGAGAGAGAGAGAGAGAGAGAGAGAGAGATTATGAGGACAAAACTCAACATTTATACTTTTAAGATCTCGATGATGGTGATTCCAGTGCAAGTGTTTTGCTTCCATTTGTGTATGTACGCATGCAGAGGATCGAGTAATTATGACGCTAAAGATCCTGTCATTCCTGTCAGCGTTCAGATGGGTTACAGAAACATTAACATACCCAGCATGCACCCAGTACCTGGAGAAGGATGGGCTCCACCAGGTTCAACTTGCCCAAGAGAGGAGGGCTGGAAAAATTCAGTTCTGTGCCTCAAGGATTGGACAAGGATTTAAGGAAGAAGAAGAGAGATCTGGCAAAATTATGTTTGTGTTGATATGTTTGGAAGTGGATCGGTGGTCTAGTGCTAACTCATCCCTGCTTAGAAAGCGAAACGACCTGGTCGAAAGTGTGCAGTGGTTCGATCCCCGCTTAGGCCCAAATTTTTTCCCCCATCAATCATAGACATGAGTGATGGTCTGGGTGCTAGTCTTTCGGATGAGACGATAAACCGAGGTCCCGTGTATTACACATCATTATTTCAGCGCACAGGGAAAAGAACCCACGGCAACAAGAGTTGTCCCTGGCAAAATTCTGTAAAAAAAAAAAAAGTCACTCTGACAGGGAAACAAATGCAGTTGCAGACAGGAAAAGAAAAAAAAAATGAGTGGCGCTGCTCTTGTGGCGACGTGCTCTCCCTGAAATTCACGCAGAGAAATCTGCGCGTGACTTGAAGTGGTATAAAGATAAAATGGCAATGAAAAACCTGTTTTTAATGTGTATTTATTAATAACTAAATTTTTTTTTTTTTGGTCTTCTAGGCAGCTCCGAAGAATCCCAAGTGCTGCCTCCGTCACCCTAAAGAAGGTTATTCGTCCCAGCAACTCAACGTCCGCAAGAAAAATGAACGTCACCTTTCCAGCCAACAACACCAATGACGTCATGACCATAACCAACACCACGATTGACGTCATCTCTTCATTGAACGTGACAAGCGACATCATCACGCCCTTAACTGTGACGCTAACCCCGGCGCTGAACGTCACCGGAAGTGTCGACACCACGTATGACGTTACCAACGTCCGTTTGACGTTGAACGGCACGCTGACGTCATCATCTGATCTCAACGTTACGAACGGTACTACGTCATCGTCTGTGATATCAACGAGTGACGGTATGGTCACAGAGCAGCACATCGCCAGCACTATCGATTTTTGGGTTCCGCCCTTTCTGTTTTTCATCGGAACTCTAGCCAACGTGTTCGTGGTGATGGTGATGCAGAGCAAACACTTTCGTCATATGTCCACGTCATTTTACATGGCCGTCAGTTCCATTGTGGACATGATCAGCTTGGTGGTCTCCCTTCCTGCGCATTACCTCTACGTTAATTTTCCTGAAGTGAGTGGAAGAGGAGGGAGAGAGGATAAAGAGAGAGAGAGAGAGAGAGAGAGAGGAGAGGAGAGAGGAGAGAGAGATGAGAGAGAGAGGAGAGAGAGACAGACAGACAGACAGACAGACAGACAGACAGACAGACAGAAGGACAGAGAGAGAGAGAGACAGAGAGAGAGAGAGTTTCATTCTTTTATTCTTTTATATCGAGGATAATGGAATAAGCACTTTAGTGCCTTTTTTACATCCACTCCTCGTGTGTATGCAGGTTTGTAAATTCTGTCATCTGTTCCCACCGGCACACAATGGCCTACTCTTACGAAAAGCGGAACAGAATTAACGTGTACGCAAGATGTTCTGCGCGCGTTCGCACACGGGAGTGTGTGTGTGCGTGTGTGTGTGTGTGTGTGTGTGTGTGTGCGCGCGCGCGCCCGCGTGCGTGCGTGTTTGCGTGCGTGCGTACGCGTGTGTGTGTGTGCGTGCGTGTGTGTGTGTGTGTGTGTGTTGGGGAGAGGGATGGGGGAGGGGGGGGGGTCTTTAATATAACCCATATATACAGTCACCAAATGGTCTTCAATCTCACGAGTCCATGAAGTTGTGGCTTTGAATCTCGGCAGCGTCCGGTAAATATAGAGTGGGTTTTGTTGTTGTTGTTTTTTTGTCATCTTCCATCTTCCAGTTCAAATATGCACGTTAAAGATCCAGTAGTTCATGTCCAGGTTTGGTAGGTTTACGGAAAAACGAACATACCCAGCATACATTCTTGAAGTCGGAACGCGCCGACCTTCATGGTGGACCAAAAAAAAAAAGGTCTAATGCGCAAAAAAAATCTCACCATTTGCGAATCTTGGAGCTGTAGCCTGGAAACGAAAATAAAGGATTAGAGTTGTTTGAGGATTTCAAGGTCTTCTTTAAGCAAAAGAAGCAGTCGAGTTCTTCCAAGGTTGTCTTACAGAGCTCAGCAATATCAATATTTGTAAGCTTCTTTTTTTCCCGTAAAGATGAAACTTAAATTGGCTATTTTTTGCCTTCTTGTTGTTTCTCAGCCATGCTTTGAAGCTTATTATTGCACGATTGAGATGGCTGTCCAGGAAATAAATGCCGATACCACACACAGCAGACCTTACGTGGTTCTGTCCTCACATAACTTGACTTCTCCCATAACTGCCTGAGTAATCTGCTGGGCAACGAGATCTTTAACGTGCATGTTTGATTTTCTACGTATATATATATATCAAACATGGGTTCGAATCTTGGTGGCGTCTGGTGAATTATAATAATAATAATAATAATAATAATAATAATATATATATATATATATATATATATATATATATATATATTATAATATATATATATATATACATATATACCGGCAGATCTGTACATGGGAGATCATTAAAAAAAATTAATCATATTTAATTCAGTCGATTCAAGCGCTTCGATTTGTTTGTTTTACAAGATTCAGCGCTATATAAATTTCATATATTATTATTATTATTATCATTCACCAGACGCCACCAAGATTCGAACCCACGACTTCATGGAACGATGGGACAGAAGTTGAACAGCCTTAAACACTCGGCTACACTGACAGTTTTAGGCAGTGTCCGTGGATAAGCTGACCCTTGTGGGGCCGTCCCAATTCAGCTAACAAGAGTGGTGTTGTTGGTGCTATCCACGCCATTGATCTTGTAGAGGCTACGCTTGTAGGGAAAGGGTGTGATTTGTTTTGGTGTTTGGCCGCTGCAGAATGTTCTGCTTGTGTGTAGGCACACAGGGCTGTGGCTGATGCAGTCTCATCGGAAGGACTTTCCGGGGAGAGGTCTCATTACCACTGTCAGCCCCAGTGGAAAAAAACCGCCCCTTATATACCTCAGGAGAAATTCCTGTTTGAGACCTGTTTCTGCCAGATCACCACACCACACCACACCACACCATCCCACCCCACACCATACCACTCCACACCACACCACCCCACACCACACCACACCGCACCATCCCACCACACCACACTGCCACCATACCACACCACACTTCACCACAATACAACACACCACACCACACCGCACCATACCACACCACACCACACTGCACCATACCACACCACACTACACCACATACAACACACACACCACACACACACACCGCACCATACCACACCACACTACACACAATACAACACACCACACCACACCACACCGCACTATACCACACCACACTACACCACAATACAACACCCCACACCACACGGCAAAGCACCACACCACACCACACCATACCACACCACACTACACAAACAACACAACACTACACCACACCACATCATACCGCACCATACCACACCACACTACACCACAATACAACACATCACACCACACCGCAAAGCACACACATGACACCACACCACACCACACCGCATTACACCACACCACACACACCCACATACCATACCACACTACACACAATACAACACAACACACAAACCACATGCACATACCACACCACACCACCACAATACAACACACCATACCACACCAACACACTACACACACCACACCTACACCACACCACACCACACTACACCACACAACACTACACCACACCACACCACACCACACAACTCCATTCTTCTGATGAGACTATAAACCTAGGTCCTGTGTGCAAACGTGCCCAGAACATATTGCACACACGTTAAAACCTGTTCCGCCTTTCGAAATAGTAGGCTATTTGTGCCGGTGGGTACTGATGACAAAATTTTTAAAAGTGCATGAATACAGGGACTGAATGTAAAATAAAAACGTGCATAAGTTCGTAGTGCACTATACTCGAAATAAAAAAGAATGCCACACCATATCAAACCACACCACACCACACCGGATCACCCTATACCACACCACATCAAACCACACCACACCAGATCACACCACATCACACCATACCTCACCGGATCGCACCGGATCACACTATACCACACCACATCAAACCACACCACACCAGATCACACCACATCCCACCGCAATACATCACACCGGATCACACCACAATACACTGTACCGGATCACACTATACCATACCACACCACATCACACCGGATCACACCATGCCACACCACACCGGATCACACCACACCACATCACGCCACAATACATCACACCGGATAACACCATACCACACCACATCACACCGGATCACACCATACCTCACCACATCACAAGTACATCAACACATCGAACCACACCAACAATACACACTACCACACCAACACCAACCACACCCAACACCATATCATACCATACCACATTCAACACCACACCAAAATCCACCAATCTTCCTTACATTAGATCTTCCTCTTGTTTTCTTCTCTCTCTCTCTCTCTCTCTCTCTCTCTCTCTCTCTCTCTCTCTCTTTCTTCTCTTTGTGTTCATCCTCCTCCTCCTCCTCCTCCTCCTCCTCCTCCTCCTCATCCTCCTCCTCCTCCTCCTCCACCTCAGATATTCGACAGTGTGCGGGAGGCCCACGTCATGTGCTCCTTCTTCAACCTCTTTGGCTGGGGCAGCAGTGACATGGGGGTCCTGCTGACCGTGGCCATGACCACGGAGCGATGCCTGGCCATCCAGTTTCCTCTGAAAGCCCCCACCCTCTGTACCGTCAAACGGGCCAAGATCGTCACCGTCTGTCTCTTCCTCTTCGAAATTCTGAAGGTAACTATCAATCAAGGATGTGGTCTATGTTCGTGTTGTGAAGGGTGGATTTCTTGAGGGTTGGGGTAGGGGTGGGGGGGGGGGGGGGATGGAGTGCTGTTATTTATTTTGTTTATTTATTTATTCTTTTATATCGAGGATAATGGAATAAGCACTCATGTGCTTTTTTACATCCAGTACCCGTGTGTATGCGGTTTTGTAAGTTTTGTTATCTGTTTCCACCGGCACACAATGGCCTACTCTTACGAAAAGCGGAACAAGATTTAACGTGTAGTTCGACTTAAAAGGTAAAGATGTCCCATAACCTATGTGGACGTAGGTGAAGCGAGGCATCAGAGACCTCAGTTTCTCTAGGGCCAGCATATATTGAGGGCGGCGCCCGACTCCTCTCCCTCGCTGATTTACCTTCCCTGACCCTAAAGATGACAGGTACCCATTGATAGTTGGGTCAACTGAGGGACTGTACTGAAGCCAAGGCGCACAAACGGTAACCTATCCAGTTGGTAACCACGCTCGGTGCTGCTTAACATTGATTTAAGGAAAGCAAGAGCTCCGACTACTGAGCTATACCGTCCCAACTGTCAAGTATGTGGTCTATATTCATTTTGGGGGATAGAGTGATGTAGTTTGACTGGAAAGGTAAAGGTGTCCTATAACCTATGTGGTCGTAGGGAAGCGACTCATCAGAGACCTCAGCTTCTCAAGGGGCCAGCATATTGAGGGCGGCGCCCATCTTCTCTTCCTCGCTGTTTTACCTTCCCTGACCCTAAAGAGGGCAGGTACCCATTTACAGCTGGGTGACCTGGGGGACTGTACCGAAGCCAAGGCGCGCAAACGGTCACCTATCTATTTGGTAACCACGCTTGGTGCAATCTGACGACCCGGGTTCAAATCCCGTTCAGGGGGATTTTTCCCCTGGAGTAAACATCAGTGCAGACTCCACTCTCCACTTAAGTCCTTCGGATGAGACTATAAACCGAGGCCCCGTGTGCGAACGCACGCAGAACACCTTGCAGAACGCCTTCCGCACACGTTAAATCCTGTTCCACTTTTCGAAAGAGTAGGCCCATAGGTGGGAACAAATGACAAAATTTACTAAACCGCATACACACGGGGACTAGATGTAAAAAAGCACATGAGTGCTTATTCCATTATCCTCGATATAAAAGAAATTCTAAAAAATTAAGCGTGCAGATTCCAGATAATGAAACTGGCCATCCATCATACATTTCAGAATTTTAGAGTATAGGGTCATGTTGTCGTTCAGTTAACTGCTGAGTCAGTTGCTGGGTTGTTTGGAAGAGTATATTCGGATGTACATGGAAATTTCCTCGGAAAATGAAATTTTAAAAACCGGACTGACCAGCCACAACTGACGCTGTACCAGAATTAACACCTAGCGCGCAACTTCATAGTCTTCCGAGACTGAAGGCTGCCAACCTTAAGTTAACAATGGTAAAAGGTACGAACAAACACGGTTTCTTTCCTGGGTGTTCCCGTACCGGGTAGGGTGTCTAGTGCATGATCTTTTCCTGTGCCTGCGACTTTACAAGCAGAGGCCTTTTGCATTCATATTGTTGGATTGATGTTCTTTTTATAGTTTACTTTTGATAACGATGGAAAACAAATGATCCTGTCTATCTGCACTGGTCGTTTTCACTATATGTTCGATCCCCCCAGGGGGGGTTTACATTGGAACTGTTACCAGCAGCCAGAGCGTAGTGGTTAGCGCCTTGGGTTACGGCCTGGAAGGTCGCGGGTTCGAATCCCATAAGAGTCTCAGGGACTTTTCGGACTCCGACTGGCTCCTACCCAGAGTGAGTGTGCTGTGGGCTCAGTGGGAAAACTGGGACCACACAGTCGAGCTTCATCCACTTATCTCTCGGTCCCGGTTGACACCGGGATATATCATGTAGTAAGCTAGAGTACAACCGTGTCAAGTAGTTTCAAGGGATATGCTCTTCCATAGCAGCAGCATTACATCATCCTCTGATTCCGTGGCACCAGTTTACTCTGGTCTTATGGTGACCTCAGATTTGATTTCCCTATACGCTTTTGTGCCTGTGGTGGGAGAGTTTGTGTCAAAGACCTTGGGGTTGGAGGTTCATGAGGGACGGTCGTTGGAGGGACATTGTGGGGGTCGCCACCTCGGGTAGGTGACTCACTGTCTGGCTCCGCGACTGAGCTAATATTGTCGTTAGTACAGGGCTTACTAGGTGGTGTCTTGAGTATGTTACCTCAGAACAGGTTCAGATTGCGTGGAAATAACAGGACAGGAACGTCTCAGAAGATGAGGCAGCAAAGGAAAAAAAAACCAACAACAACAAAAAGCAAACAAAAATCCCACTGGAAGCTGTTAACATGGAAGAAAGTGTGGCTAGTTTTTTTTTTGACTTTGTTAATGTATTTAACTCCTTGGTTGGTTTTATGGTGTGTGTGTGTGTGTGTGTGTGTGTGTGTGTGTTGTGTGTGTGTGTGTGTGTGGTGTGTGTGTGTGTGTGTGTGTGTGTGTGCTTTTTGTTTGTTTTTGCTGGGTTTTCTGTTTATTTTGTGTGTGCTTAAAATATAATTTTTGTTAGTTCAAAATATTGGAAAACAATGGATTAAAATAAATACTATCCTTTTTTAGCCGTCTGAAAGATATGTCCGTAGCTAATGAAACTATTACTTCCCTGAAGTGGGCTACTTTCATGGTGGACAAAAACGGTCGTATATGCAGAATCTCATCATCGGTGAGCCTCGCAGATCTCGCTGAGGATCCAAAAAGAAAATATCCATACAGCCAAATGGGGGAGGGGGGGGGGGGGTGTTATTGAAAGGTCTGTAATTTGTGTTGTTTAGAAAAAAAAGCTACATTCTTGAAAACAAGTTTCCACAATCACAGGTTTTGATAGGGCGGTTTGTGTGTGTGTGTGTGTGTGTGTGTGTGTGTGTGTGTGTGTGTGTGTGTGTGTGTGTGTGTGTGTGTGTGTGTGTGTGTCTTTTTCAATGTTTTGTGTTGTTGTTCTTGTACTTGTTGTTGTTGTTGTTACACGAGCCTGAGCTAAACACCCTGGGGGTTATCCAGAACGTGCACTCTGACTCACTCATCCCACCTGGGGATCACTGTGGGATTTGAAGTACACACTGACTGAGAAGTTTGCACGTATGGTCCTTTTTAAGTACCATGTCACACAGGCAGCCATACTCAGACTTCAGGGATTTGTTCTCCTTCAAAGGACAGTGCATGTTGTTATGCTAATAGCTAGTTGTAGCTGAAGACAATATCAGCATAATATTTTACAACATAACAACATTTTAACGAAGCTTATCGTACATCAATAACTGACGAAACTTTTGGTCTGGATAATTATGTTGGATTAAAATTACGAACCGCTTTATATGTAGGAGTAGTTGATATATCACTTACATGTTCTCTCCAAAACACGACAGCATCTTACAATACAAAAAGACACACTTTTGTGTAGAGAACCACGACTGCTTCATAAGGCTTTAGAATAGATTTTTGCTCATCTTTAAAAAAAAAAATTTTTGCTCATCAATATGCCAGTTAGATGGACAGTTTTGTTTTTGCATTTTTCTGTTATCTATGGTTTGTTTGGTTCTTTATACGTTTAGGAATCACGAGTATGTTTACTAACATAATAAAACAACAATAATGTGTGTTGTTCTAAGAGGGGGAAACGGTACACACTTTCAAGTGTGGAATGTATGTAGCACACATCCATTCACCTGGCGAACAGTTCACACCATTACATAGACATGGCAAGAGTCTTTCGCCTCCTCGACTTGTCACTGACCTGTGCTCTGACCGTCAACAGGTAGGACACCTGGTCTTCACCTCCCGGGTGGCGCCTAAAGAGGTGACGGCCTACCTGTGCGACGTGGACAGGAAGTTCAGCGAGGACTACAAAATCTTCTACGACCACTACTGGCCCTACATCCACAACATCTTCCTCATCCTGGCCTTCATCATCATCATCATCGGCAACATCATCATCACCATCCACGTCAAGAGGTCAGAGGGCAGCAAAGACATCGGGGAGGGAGCCAAGAGCACGGGAGGTTCTCAGCACGGCAAGACGTCGTCCAAGAGCCGCCAGCTGTCGCTGATGCTGATCATCGATTCCGCCACCATCATCCTGTGCACGCTGCCTTTCGCTATCTACGTGGTGCTGGCCCAGGCCTTCCAGCTCTTTGACGACAGCCCTGAGGGCAGAGGCAAGCAGAGCATGGTGTTCTCCATCGTGTTCTACCTGCTGTACGTCAACCGCTGCGCCAACTTCTTCCTCTACTGCATCAGCGGCGCCCGCTTCAGACAGGCCTTGAAGGAAATCCTCACCAGGAAATCTCTGGCCAAAAGTAACTACATCACCGGCGCCACCAACACGCGCAACGTCACTTCCTCCTCCATGGCCACAGAGGGGACTGGGGTCACCAAAGTGTGTATGAACCCTATGGGGCCTTCCGCGTCTGGAGCGGCCAGGAATGGGGAGGCCAAAAGGACATCCACCAGTTTCTCAGGACCTGCCACTATAAGTGGTTCTGTGGTGAACGGAGGCTCCAAGTTAGAAAGACACTACGGGTACGGGAAGACCGCCAATGGTAAATAACCTAGAGCCTTGCAGTTTTGTTACAGTTACACGTACAGGTTGTTGTTATTTGAACTTATTGCTGTCTTCACAAACAGTTTAAGATCGAAAACGTTTAACAGCACAGTGAAAGTTTACGAGAGATTTGTGTGTAGATTTTGCTCATGTTATTTATATGCACATTTGACAAGAACGTGGAAATAGAAAAAAACAGTTTTGCGCACTGTGTATATTGAGTCCCTACTTTACAATAAGAGTTGACAGAAAAAACAGGAACACAGATAACAGTATGAAATAAACATGTTCTTTTTTAACACCGTGGAAAATATTGCTGAGAGCACTGCAAATGTTTTGGATTCTCAGGCAAGGGGTATTGTCTGGCACGAGGTAAGTATGTAACTTGCTCAGGAAAGGGTGAAGCGTATGAGCATAATATGCAGAGCAATGCATGCAGATTGGTCATTTGGTTGTTTTCTTGTCAGGCATGGTGGTTGATGTGTACAGACACGGCATCAAGTGTGCAATACTGCAGGGGTGGACAGCCGTCAAACATGTTTTGTGTTGTCTTCGAACAGTGAATGCTGTAAGAGGCATTTAACAAAAAAAGTAACTGATTAAGTGTTTGTTGTTGTTTTAGAAACCAAAACCATAAATGCATTTTTAGACAAGGGTTACAAAGGGAACAAATTTCTGTTTTCAGTTTTCCACAAAAGTAACCGCGAGCACACCGTACCACATAATTATGCTACGCCACATAAATCACCAGGAAAAATGCTCCACTGACCGTTTACCTCAAGGATTCTTGTGACAAGAACCCTCAAATGCATGCTAGGCATTTTATCATCTACACCACCTTAAGGCCTCATTAGCTTGGCTGTCCACATTAGACAAATAGGTTTTACCGAATGCAAAGGTGTTATGCCTGTGTGTTCATTGTGTGTTCATTCATGGACTTCACTCCAAGGCCTGCTCTAAAGCTCATCAGCATCAAGTGTGAAGTATTGAAATCATGCACATCAGTATATTTCAACTATATCTTTTCTTCACACGTACAACATCTCTTTTGAGCTCTTTGAAGATGTAATTAATTAAAGCACGTTGGTTGTTTGATTGGTTAAAGCTTGTTGCTTGGTTGGTTGTTTGGTTGGGTGGCTACTTGGTTGAATAGCTGCTAAGTCGATTGGTAGACTGATGGTTTCATTTGTCAGTTTTGATCGGTTGGTTGGTTGGCTGGTTGGTTGCAACCTTTGAACCTTTTTTTTTTACTTTTTCTTTCTTTCTTTTTCTTTTTTTCTTTACTCAATACATGGTTGGTTGGTTGGTTGATAGGCTGGTTGGCTGGTTAGAGAAGATGGTTCAATCCTATACAATTACTGATGCTTTGAAATAAGTTGAAAAATAAATTCCAATTTGCTGAGTTGATTCTGTTGTATGCTGATTGCAGTTTGTCTGCCTTTTTCCCGTTATGTATTGATCTTGTTTTTTGCTTTGATGGCTGACCACTTTGTGTCTGGTATTGAGCTAAATGATTGCTCTCATCTGGTGGGTACTTGACAGGTATAGGTCGGTATGTGGCTGTATTAAGTGGCGTTTGACAGGCTACGTAGTGATAACAGTGTTTGCTGGGTCAGGGTAGGACAGAACAGGACAGGACAGGATAGGAAAGGAGAGGACAGGAAAGGACAGGACATGACAGGACAGGACAGTGCAGGACAGGACATAAAAGGACAGGAAAGGACAGAACAGAAAAGGACAGTGCCAGGACAGGACATAAAAGGACAGGAAAGGACAGAACAGAAAAGGACAGTGCAGGACAGGACAGGACATAAAAGGACAGGAAAGGACAGAACAGAAAAGGACAGTGCAGGACAGGACAGGAGTGGACAGTGCAGGACAGGACAGAATAGGAAAGGACAGGAAAGGTCAAAATGGGACAGGGCAGGACAGGACACGACGATACAGGGACGGGAGGGGACAGGACAGGAGTGGACAGTGCAGGACAGAAAAGGACAGGAAAGGACAGAATGGGACAGGGCAGGACAAGACACGACGATACAGGGACGAGAGGGGACAGGACAGTGCAGGACAGGACAGAACGTGACAGGGCAGGACAGGACAAGACAGGACAGGACAGGACAGGACAGGACAGGACAGAAAAGGACAGGACAGAACAGAACGGGACAGGGCAGGACAAGACACGACAATATAGGGACGGGAGGGGACAGGGACAGGACAGGACAGGAAATGACAGGATGACCCAGTGGTTAAAGCCTCATCATTCTCCTTATCTGACTGAGGTTTGCATGTTCCAGTCTCCACTGAAGCGTTTGTTCGGGGGGATTTCTCCTACAGAGCAAACATTGGTACTGACCCCACTTCCCCCAAACAGTCATTCAGACACAGCCATAAAACAAAGTCCCGCGTGTGAACACAGGAAAAACATCTTGAACACACGTTTAATTAAAAACTCGTCTGTCTTCTTAGGAGAGTAGGACAGTTATGACCAGTGGGATGGATGACCTGAACACACCCAGCATGCATCCTGCTACCCGGAGAAGGATGGACTCCTCCAGATCCAACTTGAACATGACCCACTGCACAGAAAGAAAGATTCTTCTTCTTCTTCTTCTCTCTTCTCTGCGTTCTCTGACCAGGTGGGGTGTCTAGTGCCCGGTCTTCTCCTGTGCTTGCAGTTTTGCAGGAAATCTGCCCGATGGCCTCAGCCGACACATTCCGACATTAGAGCAGCTCATTGCATTTCATTGTAAAGTTGCATGCTGGGTATGTTTGCGTTTCTGTAACCCACCGAATGCTGACATGAATCACGGGATCTTTCACATGCATGCTTGATCTTCTCAGCAGGTGGACAAAAAACTCGAAGAGTCTTAGGTTCAATTCCACCCCAACACTATCTCTCTCTCTCTCTCTCTCTCTCTCTCTCTCTCTTTCTTTCTTTCTTTCTTTCTTTCTTTCTGTCTCTTATATATCCCTAAGGGCGGGGACTGATTGTAAAAAAACACATGGGTGCTTATTCATTATCCTCGAAATAAAAGAATTTGTCATTGTCATTGTCATTGTCTAATATCACCTAGGGGTAAACAGAGGTAAAATCGAAGAAACTTGATCTTCTGCATGTGCATATACACACAGGGAATTAAAGCACTGGCACATCTGCACTTCAGGTTGACATGGGAGATGGTAATAATCCCTACCCTTATTTCACCCAGACGCCGAGATTCGAACCTACAACTTCATAGACGCACGGGTCTGAAGTCAAATCGTCTTAACCACTCGGCTCTAGCGTCCTGCAGTGGCTAAAGAGAGGTCGGGAGAAGTCAAGATCACGTTTTTGAGAAAGTGGCAAAGTGAGAAGTTAAACATAGCTCCACAAACCGACACATCATGCCGTTTATTTCTTTTATTTATTTATCTATTCTTTTATATCGAGGATAATGGAATAAGCACTTATGTGCTTTTTTGCATCCAGTCCCCCTGTGTATGCGGTTTTTAAAAGTTTGTCATCCGTTCCCACCGGCACACAATGGCCTACTCTTACGAAAAGTGGAACAGGATTTAACGTGTGCGCAAGATCTTCTGCGTGCGTTCGCACACGGGTCTCGGTTTATAGTCTCATCCGAAAGACTTTTGGGGACATTGGAGTCTGCACTGATGTGAACTCCAGGGGAAAATATCCCCTTGAACGGGAATCGAACCCGGGTCGTCAGATTGCAAGCGCAATGCTCTAACCACTAGGCTATCCCGTGCCCGTAGATATCATGTCATGATTTTAAAAAAAGTAAAGTTAGAAGCTTAAGGGAGTTCTATAAAAGAACGTATCATGTCGAGGATATACATGTCAAGTTTTTAAGAACAGTAGATCTCGACAGACACATCATTTTGTAGACATACGTGTCAGAGTTGAGCATACATTTACAAACAGAAACATCATGTCTTAGATATACATGTCACCTCTTTTAAGAAAATGGCTAAGTTAGAAGTTTAGTACAGCAGCTCCACAAACGAACACATCTTGTCATAGATATACATTTTGGAAAAAAAGTCAAGTTTGGAAGTTTAACATAGGTCTATAAACGGAATTACCATGTCTGAGATATACATGCTACGTTTTTTTTTTAAATCGAAAAGTAAGAAGTTTAACAAAACTCTACAAACGCACACACCATTTAGCAGAAAGATATTTCACGGGGTTATATTTTGAGAAAATTGCAAAGTTAGAAGTATGGTACAGCTTGACAAATGGACACACCATTTCATAGATATACATGTCACATTTTTAAGAAAATGGCAAAGTTAGAAATTTAGCATAGCTCTACAACAGCACACATTATTTCCTAGATATACATGCCATGTTTTGAAAAAATTGCAAACTTAGAACTTTAACACATCTGGACAAATGAACTCACCATGTCGTAGATATATATACATGTCACGTCTTTAACAAAATGGAAAAGTTAAATGTTTAACGAATCTCTACAAATGGACACACTATTTAGCAGATAAAAATGTCACGTTTTTAAGAAAATGGTAGAGTTAGAAGTTTAGTACAGCTAGCTCGACAAACGGACACACGTTGTCGTAGATACACGTGTCAGGTTTTTGACAAAATAGCAAAGTTACAAGGTTAATACAGCTGAAAAAATGGACAATTTCGTAGATAGGTGTTCAGGTAATATTTTCAAGAAAATGGCAAAGTTCGAAGTTTAGTACAGCCGAAAAAAATGGACAGACAATTTCGTAGATAGGTATTCAAGTAATATTTTCAAAAAAATGGCAAAGTAAGAAGTTAAGTACAGCCGAAAGAATGGACAGACAATTTTGTAGATAGGTATTCAAGTCATATTTTCAAGAAAATGGCAAAGTTAGAAATATAGTACAGCTCAACAAATGTCACACCATTTCTTAGATACGCGTGTCACGTTTTTTTTGAGAAAATGGCAAAGTTAGAAGTTGAACATGGATCTACAAACAGACACACCATTTCGTAGATATAATGCCATGTTTGAAAAAATTGCGAAGTTAAAAGTTTAATACATTTTGACAAACGTACGTACTATGCCATAGATATACATGTTACGTTTTTGAGAAAATGGTAAAGTTAGAAGTTTAACGTAGCTCGACAGACACATCATGTTATAGATATACATGCCAGATATTTTTAAAATGGCAAAGTTAGAAGTAAAACGTAGCTCGACAGACACATCATGTCATAAATATCATCATCATCAGACCCGTGACCTTGGCGGTCGTGGGAAGACACGAAAGACGATACCGTGGTAAGCCTCCTCCATCCATCTCGGTCCTCGGCTCTGCGCAGTAGTGCCGAGTCATTCAACCTGGTCCATTCTCTGATGTTGTCCATCCATGACTTGTTCTGTCTTCCCCTCTTTCTGCCACCTTCGAGTGTTCCCTGCAGTACTGTTTTTGGCAGAGTGTTGTGGTGGGTGACGTGGCCGAACCATGTCAGCTTTTTCTTCTTTACGATGGTGAGAAGGGGTTCCTGTGGACCTGCCAGGCGTGTTATTTGACTCTTGACAAATTCATTGGTCTATCGTTCTCTCCAGGATATGCCCAGTAGTTTTCTATGGCATTTTGTTTCAAATGACTGGATTCCCTTTGCTGTTTCAGAAGTCAATGTCCAGGTTTCACTTCCGTACAGCAGGATAGTCTGAATTAGGGCTTTGTAGAGCTTTAGTTTGATTGGGAAACTGATCTCTTTACTTTTCCATATGGCGGTGAGTTTTGTCATGGAAGATGTTGCCATGGCTATTCTGACCTTGATTTCTGTCGTCGATCGCCCGTTCTTTGTGAGTGTAGCGCCAAGGTATTTAAAAGCGTCTACCTCCTCCAGTTGCTGGCCGTTCATGTAAATTTTAGCAGTGGCGTTGCTCGTGCTGTTCACAAGTACTTTACTTTTCTCCGAGCTCACCTCCATCCCATATGCTCCAGCTCTGTTCTCAAGTCTGGTCGTAAGATCTTGCAGCTCTGTGTTACTTCCGCCCATGAGGTCAATGTCATCGGCAAACCGCAAGTTGTTGAGGGGTCTGCCGCCAATGGAGATGGTAGAGTGGAAGTCATGGAGGGTCTCTCTCATAATGTTTTCCAAGAACAGATTAAACAGGACTGGAGATAACAGGCATCCTTGTCGGACCCCATCTGTGGTTTTGAAGTAGTCTCCGACCTGATTGTTCAGAAGGACTGCACTGCTTGCGGTGTTGTATAGTGCTTGAATGGTTTGCACTAGTCCATCTTCAATGCCAAACATTCTGAGGACCTGCCACAGGCCTTCGTGCCATACTCTGTCGAAAGCCTTCTTGAAGTCGATGAAGTTGTGGAACAGGTCTCTCTGATGTTGAAGATGTTTTTCCATCAGGATGTGGCAGTTAAAAATCTGTTCGATTGTGCTCCTGCCTGCCCTGAACCCAGCTTGTTCCTCTGCAAGGTGGGTTTGTCATAAATATACATGCCAGATATGTTTTAAATGGCAAAGTTAGAAGTTAAACGTAGCTCGACAGACATATCATGTCATAGACATACATGCCAGATATTTTTTAATTGCAAAGTTAAAAGTCTAGTACAGCCGAAAAAACGGACAGACAATTTCGTAGATATATATTCATGTTATATTTGAGAGAAAATGGCAAAGTTAGAAGTTTGGTACAGCCCGACATAGGGACTTACGATTTCAAAGATAAACAAGTCATGTGTCTAAGAAGATGGCAAAGTTAGAAGTTTAACTTACTTAGCTCTACAACCGGACACATAATGCCATAAAAATACATGTCACGGTTTGTTGTTTATTTAATAAAGAAAATCGCAAAGTTAGAAGTTTAACATAGCTCTACAAAAAGACGCATCGTTTCGGAAGTATACATGTCACATTTTAAAGAAAATGACAACATCGGATGTTTAACATATCTCGACAAATAGACACACCATGTCATAGATAGATAGCTATGTCACCGTTGTTATTATTGTTGTTGTTGTTGTTGTTGTTATTATTTGAGAAAATGGCAAATTTAGTAGTACAGCTGGACAAATGGATACATCGTGTCGTAGATTACATACATGCCAACATATCACTGGCCCGTGATGAGAACACATATTCAAAAAGGTGTTCACCAAAATAAGCCAGAAATTAGTGCTGGACTTCGACTTTTTCATTTTTGTCTGTAAAATTTCTATATGAAGTAAAAAGAAAAACAACCGCTGACTAAATCAAAGTTTATTTTTACTTGTTTGTTTGTTCGTATTTTTTTCACATTTGAAAGTAAACTCCAGCTGCATGCAAAGAGTAATAATGATATACTGGTTTTTACGTTTTCGTGTAGTTAAATGTCTGTAGTTTTTGTCATAATTTACCGACAGATGTTTTGCCTTCATTCTTAAAACGCACGCGCGCGCGCACACACACACACACTACTCTTTATTTTATTCGCAAAAAATCCAACCCCTCACCCAATCATCGAGTGCCAAAAACAAACTCAAAGAGATGAAAACACCAAAAAGAACACAAGCACAAGTGCCCCAAACTGTGAATTGTTTCAAACAGACGCTATCCGCTCAGTGGTCAGAGCACTCGATTTCCCCCAGCAGCATCTAGTGTGGTTACCAAGTGGATGGGTGACCGTTTGCGCGCCTTGGCTTCACTACAGTCCCCCAGTACACCCAGCTGTAAATGGGTACCTGCCCTCTTTAGGGACAGGGAAGGTAAAGCAGCGAGGGAGGGGAGATGGGCGCCGACCTCAATATGCTGGCCCCTGGAGAAGCTGAGGTCTCTGATGCCTAGATCCCCTACGACCACATAGGTTATGGGACACCTTTACCTTTTAGGAGGTGAAGTGGTCTAGCGGTTAGAGCATTGAACTCGTGTTCTGAAGGCAATCTCAGGACACGGGTTCGAATCCCCTCAGCGCTGACCGTTTGCAGGACTGAGTGGGACTGCGGAATTGATTTTCTCCAGGAATCATCATTCGTTTCCACTTCACTCTTCTGCAAGTCCTTTGATGATGATGACAATGATGATGATGATGATGATGATGATGATGATGATGATGATATATTTAAAAAAAATAAAATAAAAATAAAAATAAAATAATAGTGGTGGTGGTGGTGGTGTGGTGGTGATGATGATGATTATGATGATGATGATGATGATGATAATAATAATGATAAAAATAAATAAATAATAATAAAAAAAATAAAAAAATAAAAATAATAATAATAATAAAAACAGATTGAATGTATACAGCGCTATATCTTGAAACAAATACAAAGTGCTTGCATGCAACCTATTTTTGCACTCGCAACCATCAAACAACAGTTTTAACAAATTCGAATGTACACCACATACACACACACACACACACACACACACACACACACACACACACACACACACACCACACACACACACACACACACACACACACACACACACACAACACACACAAAGACACACAAACAAACACACACAAACACACACAAATACACACAAACAAACAAACACACACAAACACACACAAACACACACAGATACACAAACAAACACACACAAACAAACACAAAAAAACACAAAACAAAACACACACAAACACACACACACACACCCCACGCGCGCGCGCGCGCGCGCGCACACACAAAACACACAAAAGAGGTTACACACTTGGGCAAGGTGAGGGAAATTTGGCCGTGAAGGCAAGGACAGATATGAGATGAAACAGTAAACTGAGATCCCTGGCTGTGTGTGTTGTGTGTGGTGTGTGTGTGTGTGTGTGTGTGTGTGGGGTTTGTGTGGTGTGTGTATGTGTGTGTGTGTATGTCTGTGTGTATGTGTGTGTTGTTGTGTGTGTGAGAGAGAGGAGAAGAGAAGAGAGAGGAGAGAGAGAGAGGAGAAAAGAGAGAAGAGAGAGAGAGGAGAGAGAGAGAGAGAGAGAGAGAAGTGAGAGAGAGAGAGAGAGAGAGAGAGAGAGGTTGTGTGTGTGTGTGTTCTTTCTTTAATTTAACGTCTGTTCACTCAAGGTGAAAATTAAAACCAAAGATAAAGTGTTACAATATAGAGAACGTACGCGCGCTTGCTTGCTTGCTTGTGTGTGTGTGTGTGTGTGGTGGGGTGTGTTTTGTGTGGGGTGTGTGTGTGTGTGTGTGTGGAGTGCGTGCGTGCGTGCGTGCATTGTGTGTGTGTTTATTTGTGTGTGTGTGTGTGCGCGTACGTGTTGTGTGTATGTATGTGTGAGTGCGTGCGTGCTTGCGTGCATGTATGTTTGTGCGTGTGTGCGCGGTGTGCGCGCGCGTGTCTGTGTGTATAGTGTGTATGTGTGCGTATTTATTTAGGTGCGCTTGCAAGAATGTGAGGAGATGTATATTTGCGAGCTAAGGTAGGGGTGTGCGGGCGTGCGTGCGTGTATGTGTGTGTGTGTGTGTGTGCATACGTGTGTGTGTGTGTGCATGCGTGCGTGAGTGTATGTGTGTGTGCATACGTGTGTGTATGTGTGTGCATGATGGATCGGTGGTCTAGAGGTAACGCGCCTGTCTAGAAAGCGAAAAGTCCGGGTCGGAAGTGTGCGTGGTTCGTATCCCGTCTGGGCCCGAAACTTTTCCCCCATCCATTAGACCATGAGTGGTGGTCTGGGCGCTAGTCTTTCGGATGAGACGATAAACCGAGGTCCCGTGTGTTACAGAAAATTATGGAGCGCACGAAAAAGAACCCACGGCAACAAGAGAGTTGTCCCTGGCAAAATTCTTAGAAAAAAGCCACTCTGATAGGGAAAGAAATACAGTTGCAAAAAAAAAAAAAAAAAGGTGGCGCTGTTCTTGTGGCGACGTGCTCTCCCCGGGGAGAGCAGCCCGAATTTCACGAAGAGAAATCTCGTGACTTAAAGTGGTATAAATAAATAAATAAATAAATAAATAAATGCGTGCGCGTGTGTGTGTGTGTGTGTGTGTTGTGTGTGTGTGTGTGTGTGTGTGTGTGTGTGTGTGTGTGTGCATGCATGTGTGTATGCGTGTGTGTGGGTGCGTGCGTGTGTTGTGTGCGTGTGCATGTGTG
>CM054151.1:26096019-26106019 GCA_028751875.1 Rapana venosa | reverse complement strand
ATAAAATCTCACGAATGCAATTCACAAACATAACAGAATCTCATCTTAGCAGTTCGATTAACTAAACAACTGACACCTAATTATAAAACGTTAGTTAAAGTTACGTGGCTTAAAAAATGGCAGAAAAAAAGCTACAATAGCTGGATTTCTGACTTAACTTCGGGTTTCATTAGGATTGGGATATAGCTGGATTTCTGAATTAATTAACTTGAGGTGGGTGTTCCATTAGGATTGGGACATAGCTGGATTTCTGAATGAGTTAACTTTGGGTGGGAGTCCCATTAGGATTGGGACATAGCTGGATTTCTGAATAACTTTAGATGGGAGTTCCATTAGGATTGGGATGTAGCTGGATTTCTGAAATAATTAACTTTAGGTGGGAGTTCCATTAGGATTGGGACATAGCTGGATTTCTGATATAATTAACTTAGGATGGGATTTCCATTAGGATTGGGACATAGCTGGATTCGGAATTAATTAAATTTGGATGGGAGTTCCATTAGGATTGGGACACAGCTGGGTTTCTGAATGAATTAACTTTAGGTGGGAGTTCCATTAGGATTGGGGCACACGCTGTTGCCCTCACTTTCCGTGGAGAGAACGGTGGAAGAAGCGTGGTACAGTGTGCTGATCCTCATGACACTGTTGCTCTTCCGAGGCGGCTTTCGCGTCAGGATCTCTTTCAGCGTCTCCCGGAACCGCGCCCCGCTGATGCAGTACAGAAAGAAGTTAGCGCAGCGGTTGAGATACAACAGGTAAAAAGTCACCGCAAACACCAGGCTCTGCTTGCCCCGGCCTTCAGGCGTGGCATCGAACAGCTGGTAGGACTGATCCAGCAGAATGTACAGGAGAACGGCAGAGCGAAGACGATGACGCTGACGGAATCAATGATCAACATCAAGGACAGTTGGCGGCTTCTGGAGGAGGAGGACGACGACGACGATGACCCTGAACATCCTGAAGTCTTCGCTCCTTTCCCCACGTCCTTCCCGTCTTCGGATCGTCTGACGTGCCTGACGATGATGATGTTGCCGATGATGATGGTGATGAAGGCCAGGAGCAGGGAGACGTTGTTGATGTAGGGCCAGTAGTAATCGTAGAAGATGGCGTAAGCCTCGTCGATGCTTTTGTCCACCTCACACAGGTAGGCCGTCACCTCTTTGGGGGCCACGCGGGTGGTGAAGCGAGGTGTCCTTCCTGGTGGGCCAAACAAAGCACGCAAGGCTGGTACAGAAGGAAAGCAGCAGCAAGATTTTTGTAGTAAAGTATAGGTCCCTGATTATCTCTTCGGCTTATCTTCAGATCAAGATGCTTTAGATAAAGCAAGTAACTGTTACTTATCAAGGTGACCCTACCATCAGTAAAATGACCCTACCTTCAGCAAAATGATCCTACCTTCAGCAAAATGATCCTACCTTCAGCAAAATAACCCTACCTTCAGCAAAATAACCCTACCTTCAGCAAAACGACCTTCCTCTGTCTTCTACCTTTTTCTTTAACTCCCTGAAAAGTCCTTGGGGCATCACACTGATTTTTGTCCAGGCTGCATCTATTGGGCAAGTTGAACCAGGCGAAGCCCATCTCTCTCCTGGTACGGGGCAGATGCTGGCTATGTCTGTGTTTCCGTAACCCACCAAACACTGACATGCGTTACGGGATCCTGCTAACCACCATGGGACAGTGGTTGGCGCATTGGGTTACGGAATGGAAGATAGTGGGTTCGAATTTCATAAAAGTGATAGGGCTTTTTTTTTTTTTTACTCTGGCCGGCTCCTAACCAGAATGAATTTGCTATGGGCTCATTTGGGAGACTGGGACCACACAGTCGAGCTTCATCCACGTCACTAATGCAATTTTGAGTGTTGCTCAAGTTACCTGACCAACACTGCAGGTGTCTGTACCTCACGGGCCAAGTTGACGCCGGGATATATTATGATACTAAGCGCTGAGTATAGTCATATCAAATAATCTAAAAATACATGCACTTTCATGCAGCATGATCATATCGTCCTCATTATCGTTGATCATCATGCAATAAAAGAAAAGTGTCTCTGAATTGATGGTTCTGGTTAAAAAAAACCTTCAGGGTTGGAGGTTCGTGGGAGAAATTTATTCTAAAAAAAAGGAATGGTGATCGCCACCGCGAGTTGGCGTCTCAGTCCGTCTGACTCCGCGACTAAGCTCTTAGTGTCGTCAGTGGGGAGTTCAGCAGATGATGTTCGGCATATGTCATCTTAGAACAGGCGCCACTGAACACCACCAAAGTGACCAAACAGAAGAACAGGGCTCTACTGGCTGGTAGTCCAGTGGCGGCCTGACACTGATAGGCTTTCTGTGGATTTCTGACCTGAAGATGCAACATAAAAAAAATCTGGGTGTGGCTTGGGCAGAGAGACTGAAATGAAGATTGCAGGGACAACAGGACAGAAACGTCACAGAAGATGAGGCAGCAAAGTACCTCCAACTCCCTCCCCCCCCCCTCAAAAAAGGCAAAGAAAGTACATAATTTTAACACACATATTTCATCTTCTGCATGCATGTTTACCCTCTCTTCCAGCCAAATTAAGTTATCATCCACCCACATAACCCTACAGTCCACCCAAATACTTCTGCCTTCCAAACCCAAAACCCTTTTCTTCGATCTAATCTATTATCGCTTCTATCCACTTAGCCCTACCTTCTTACCAAATACTTCTACCTTCCAGTCAACATAATCCTACCTTCCAGCCAAAGCAACCCACTACCTTTCAGTCCAAAAAGCACCCCCTTTCTTCCTAGCCAAAAAACACTCCCTAACCTTCCAGCCAAAAAACAACATCATACCTTCCAGCCAAAAAACAACCTCTTACCTTCCAGACAAAAATTAAAACAACCAAAACCCCCAAAATAATAGGTGGTGCTGCTCTTGTGCCGACGCGCTCTCTCCAAGGAGAACAGACCGAATTTCACGCAAGGAAATCTTCCGTGACTTAAAATGGTAGAAAATTTAGAAGAAAAAAATCCAACAAAAAACAACCCCTTACCTTCCAACCCCAAAAATAATCCCATACCTTCCGACCAAAAAACAACCCCATACCTTCCAACCAAATATACTTCTTACCTTCCAGCCAAAAACTAACCCCATGCCTTCCAAGAACCAAAAAAACACCCAACCCTATATCTTTCAGCCAAAAAACAACCAAAACAAACAAAAAATAATGGGTGGCGCTGCTCTTGTGGCAGCTGCTTCTCCCCGGGGAGAGCAGTCCGAATTTCACGCAAGGAAAATCTGCCGTGACTCAAAGTAGTATAAAATTTAGCAGAAAAAACAACAACACAACAAACCAACAACCCCTATACCTTCCAACCAAAAAAACCAACCCCCATACCTTCCAACCCAAAAAAACCAACAACCCCCATACCTTCCAACCCCCCAAAACCAACAACCCCCATACCTTCCAACCCCCAAACACCAACAACCTCCATACCTTCCAACCCCCAAAACAACCCCCATACCTTCCAATAAAAAAACAACCCCTATACCTTCCAACAACAAAACTCCAACCCCCATACCCCTTCCAACCAAAAAAACCCAACCCCCATACCTTCCAACCCCCAAAAAACAACCCCCATACCTTCCAACCCCCAAAAAACAACCCCCATACCTTCCAACCCCCAAAAAACAACCCCCATTCCTTCCAACCCCCAAAAACAACCCCCATACCTTCCAACCAAAAACCCCAACTCCCATACACACCCCCACCCCACCCCACCACCACTACCCCTAACCCCAACCCCATCCATCCATCCAGACCTTCAAGACTTCCAGGAAGACGAGGCAGACGGTGACGATCTTGGCTCTCCTGACGGTACAGAGGGTCGGGGCCTTAAGGGGGAACTGGATGGCCAGGGATCGGTCCACTGTCATGGCCACGGTCAGAAAGACGCCCATGTTGCTGCTGGCCCAGCCGAAGAAGTGGAAGAAGGAGCACATCACATGGTCCTCTCTGGCGTTGTCGAAGATCTGTCGAGTGTAGTAGTTAAGTAAAGTAAAGACAGGTGGGTGGGTGTTGAAGTTGAAAGGTTTTGGTGTGTGGGTTTTTTGTTTGTTTTTGTTTCGTGAGTTTGTGAGTTTGTTCGTTTGTTTGTTCGTTGTTTTTGAGGTTTAAAAAACAACTCAAGTGGTGATGTCTTTATTCGGAAGTTCAGGGTTTACGGTGGTGGTGGTGGTGGTGGTGGTGGTGGTGGTGGTGGTGGTGGTGGTGGTGTGTGGTGATGTGGTGGTGGTGGTGGTTCTGGTGGTTTTGGTGTGGTGGTGGTGGTTGGTGATGGTGGTGGTGGGTGATTGGTGGTGTGGTGGTGGTGGTGGTGGGTGGTGGTGGTGGTGATGGTGGTGGTGGAGTGGTGGTTTGGTGGTGTGGTGGTGGTGTTGTGGTGGTGGTGGTGGTAGTGTGTGGTGGTGGTAGGTGGTGGTAGTGGTGGTTCTGATGGTTTTGGTTGTAGTGATAGCAGTGGTAGTGGTTCTGACGTTAAAAAAGAATGACGGTAGTAGTGGTGGTAATGATGCTTTTGTCCTTTCTGGAAGATAGGGGACTATTTTGGCTGGAAGGCAGGGGATAAGTTGGGATGGAAGATAGAAAGTTGTTTTGGCTGGAAGGCAGGGGATTAGCTGGGATGGAAGACAGAAAGTTATTTTGGCTGGAAGGCAGGGGATTAGTTGGGATAGAAGACAGAAAGTTATTTTGGCTGGAAGGCAGGGGATAAGTTAGGATGGGAGATAGAAAGTTGTTTTGCTGCAATCCTCTCTACTAGGTTTGTTACATAACACTGTACATGGAAAGACTTAACGATAACGAAATGTTATTTTTATTTATTTTCTGAGGGTAACAGAATAAGTACAAGACTTTTTTTTACATCCAGCCCTCGAAAAGAAAGAAAGAAAGAAAGAAGGTAAGCAGACAAAAGATAAGCAAAGTGAATCATAATAATCACAATAAACATCACCTCTTTCATCATCCCCATCATCACCACCATCATCACAAACAAAATAATTATGATAACATATAAACTTTATGGAGCTTGATGGAATGATGATATGACAAATACACCTAATGTTTCTTCGAGTCATATTGTTGAGGAACATTTTTTTTAAGTGTCAGAGAGAATACAAACATGAGAGAGAAGGGGGGAAGGGAGAGGGAGGGAGGGAGAGAGAGAGAGACAGAGAAAGAGAGAGAGACAGAGAGAGAGAGAGAGAGAGAGGAGAGAGAGAGAGAGAGAGAGAGAGAGAGAGAGAGAGAGAGAGAGAGAGAGAGAGATAGATCATCAAAGCTATGTATACCCTTAAAGCCTCAATGGCACATTGCAGTTTGAAATAACGCCTTCATCTTTTAATTCTGAACCACAAACTAGCCTCTTATGTTGCAGTTCGATCAGCTACCAGTCTGTAAAAGAGGTGGTGGTCAGATGGAGGGAGGGAGGAGGGGGGAGGGGGGGGGGGCGATCGTGTATATATCGACATTACTGAAGTCAGTATTACACAGACAACTACGTCTTTCTTTTACTTCGTGTTTCTTGTGCATGTGTGTGTTTTGTTGAAGTCCAGACACCCTCTGTCCATATCAGGTGGACCGGTGGTCTAGGGGTAAACGCGCCTTGGGAGAAAGGGAAAAGTCCGGGTCGGAAGTGTGCGGTGGTTCGAACCCCGTTTGGGCATGAATCTTTCCCACCATCTATTAGACCATGAGTGGCGGTCTGGGTGCTAGTCTTTCGAATGAGACGATAAACCGAGGTCCCGTGTGTTACACATAATTATGTAGCGCACGTCAAAGAACCCATGGCAACAAGAGAGTTGTCCCTGGCAAAATTCTGTAGAAAAAAGCTACTCTGATAGGGAAACAAATACAGCTGCAGACAGAAAAAATGGGTGGCGCTGCTCTTGTGGAGACGCACTCTCCCAGGGGGAGAGCAGCCCGATTTTCACGCAGAGAAATCTGCCGTGATTGAAAGAGGTATATATTTTAAAAAAATTAAAATAAAATCTCTCCGTCTCTCTCTCCACCTTGGAGTTATCTCCTCCATCTGTCTCTTCCATGCTTGAGGTTTCTCCAACTATCTCCCCCATCCTTGACTTTTCTCCATCTATCTCTCTATCCTTCATTTCTCCCCATCTGTCTCTCCATGCTAGAGTTCTCTATATGTCTCTCCACATCCTTGACTTTCCTCCATCTATCTCTCTATTCTGTTGGTAACAGAAATATAAGACTCAGCACCAAAATCAATACTCTGAAAGCCTACATATGGTCCATCCTTCTGTACGGATGTGAATGCTGGACGCTGACAAAAGACCTCGAAAGAAGACTTGAAGCAGCAGAAATGTGGTATATCAGAAGAATTATGAGAATATCATGGACTGAAAAGAAGTCAAACGAAGAAGTAATGGAAATTGCCGGGTACAAAAGATCCCTACTCAAAACCATCAGAAAAAGACAACTACAGTTTTTTGGGCACATAAACAGAGCTGATGGAATAGAAAAGCAAATATTGTGTGGAAAGGATTGTGGTACCAAAGACAGAGGAAGACAACGCACAAAATACACAGACAGTCTGAATAGCTACGCAACGAGGAAAGAATCCCCCGACAATGAACTCATCAGGAGAACTGACAACAGAGAGGAATGGAAGGCCATGATCGCCGATGTCTGCAACAGACCTGGCACATGAAGAAGAAGAATCTCTCTATTCTAAAATTCTCCCCATCTGTCTCTCCATCGTCATGCTCTCTCCATCTCTGAGACACAGCAACAGAGACACAGAACAAGAAGTACAACTTTGTCAGATCTGCATCATGCGATTTTTCAAAGGCAGTAAAGTGTGTGATGCTGCTATTTAAACGGCACAATGAATTAAATAAAGAGCTGGTTTATTGGTTGGTTTGGGATTCGCTGGCATGGGTTGGTTGGTCCGTTGGCTGGTTGGCTGGTTGGTTGGGGTTTGTTGGTGTTTATCATTAATCGGTTCGTTGGTTGGTTCGTTGATTGGATCGTTATTCTTGTTCGTTTGTTTGGTTGGTTGGTTGATTTCTTGGTTTGCATGATTGGGGTTTTCGTTTGTATATGTTTTTCATCTTTAAAAAGTTATGTTCATTTTTTAACTAAACATATTGTCTAGTATTGTATTCCAATGTATTGTAATTTTGTTGCATTGCAGTGTACTGTAACGCATTGTATTAATATTGCACTGTACTGTGTGTACCATATTGTGCGCTACTTTCAGTCACAGCAAAGTTCCCTGTATAACACTTGGGCTGCTCTCGCTGAGGGAGACTGTATTAGGAAAAAAAAGAGCAGTGTCACCTGTTCAACAACCTTTCTGCCTTTATAAGTAATGTGCTTTCTTTGAGAGTGGCCATTCTCTAAACTACTTCACTTAAAAACAGCTCTCTAGTTGCCGTCGCTTCTTTTACATCCACTTGAGTCCAAGTCATACACGGATCTTGGTTTATCCTCTCCTTCGAAAGACTAGCACCCAGAACACTGCTCAAGGTCTATTCGGTTAGGTAAGAGTTTAGGCTTAAACGAGGATCAAGCTCACGCTCCTCGATGTCTAGACACGCGCATTACCTCTAGACCACCGATCTCAATGCAAATCTAAAGCTGGCACGCAAACAGGAAAACGGTAGTAAAAGAACAAAACAAATTGAACATAGTGGTGATGTTTAGGGGGCGGAGGCAGGTGCCCTATCTGAATCTTTCCAGTGCAGAGGTCACTATGTAGACAGGACAACCTGCCTGGATAGATTCGGAACAGTCGGTAGTTTCAGAGTCTTCACAGCTATTCTGTTCGATTTAGTTTACGTCTCTTCACAAATTGTGATATGACAAGGTCAAACAGCTATTCTGTGTTTCAAACAGCTATTCCATGTAAAAGATATCTATCAATGTGGGAGAAAAACAACAACATTATCAAGAGTGTATGTTATGCAAGGAATAAAATTAATAAAGTTATCTCCCAAACAATTCATCATAAATGGATCTCCTTCGTCCCTTCCTACCCGCACCCCCACCCCCGCACCCCCACCCCTTTGCTCTGAAATCTACTCAAACAAGTGTATGCTTTATATAAATAATTTTAAAAAACAACAACCCAAACCTATCTTTCTACAATTCCTTAGAAGCTAACCCTTTCAACTCAAATGTCGTAAAAAAAAAAGTTTAACGAAGTTAACTAATTAACGATCGTCTGTTCATCACAAATGACTTCAAAATCTTCTTTTTTCCGCGATCCCTGTTGGGTGGAATTCCCTTGTCTGGACTTCTCCTGTCCTGGTAACTCTGCAGGAGGTCTGCCCACTGGCCTCAGCCGACACAGTCATTCCGACTTCAGAGCTGCTTATTAAAATGTTTATCAAAAACGATTTTAATAGCACTGATAATAATAATCATATATGGAATTTGTAAAGCGGCGAATCTTGTAAAAGCAAACAAATCAAAGCCCTTAAGCGCTTTCAGATTATGTTTGAAAAAGGCATGAGAGTGGGCTGGGTGTGCAATAAAAACACATGAGAGAGACAGAGCGAGAGAGAGAGAGAGAGAGAGAGAGAGAGAGAGAGAGAGAGAGAGAGAGAGAGAGAGAGAGAGGGGGGGGGGGAGAGAGAAAGAAATGGAGTGATAGCAAGTAGGACATTTCTAGCAATGAATTTTGCAGAAGGTGGGAATGCTATTGATACTGAAAGAGCATCTGGCATAACCATGGAGAGGCGAGAGGGGGTGGGGGGCTATGAAATTGATTTACTTTAACAATTTATGAAAAGAAGGTAGAAGAACACTGCAAAGAAGAAGAAGAAGAAGAAGAAGAAGAAGAAGAGAAGAAGAAGAAGAAGAAGAAAGAAGAAGAAGAAGAAGAAGAAGAAGAAGAAGAAGAAGAGAGGTTGAAGACGAAGTATTACCCAAACAGACACCATTTATCACAAAAAATGCCTAAACAACTACTGGTTCATACAAAAAACACCCCCTTCACCCACAATATTTGAACAACGAGAAAACGACGAGTAGCACGCTCCCCCCCAAAAAAACAACAACAAAACAAACAAACCCCAACCCCCCCAAACAAACAAACAACCCAAAAACAAACAAATATAAACATATACATATACAATATTTACTGATTCAACAAACCGCTAATGAAAAGCCACAAAGCCTCTCGAATCTACACGATTAAACAATATACGAAAAGTAACCCATCATAATAGGTCATGTAAAAATACACGATTAATTCACCAGTTGCCTACCACCTACTCATTGCCCAACGAAAAACGATAACCCCACAAAAAATCCCCCCCTTGGATCCTCTACAAAACGTACTTACGTGAGGAAAATTGACGTAGAGATAGTGGGCAGGAAGAGGCAAGAGAAGACTGATGTTGTCCACCACTGCGCTAACCGCCATGTAGAAGGACGTCGACATCCGGCGGAAGTGCCGACTGCGCATGACCATGATGACCAGAATGTTGGCAATGATGCCAGCGAAGAAGAGAATAGGAGGAACCCAAAAATCGATGCTGCTGGCAATTCGCTGCTCTAGCACCACGTCTTCGCTCTCTGATGTCATTGTCGGTGACGTAACATTCGCGTCACTAGTGATGTAGTGGGACGAGGAGTTCTTTGGTGTGGTGGTGTCGTTTGCGTTGGATGAATCGTTCAGAAAGATGACGATATCCGTCATGTTGATTTTTTTAAACAAATTTCTTCTTGAGTCTGTGTGCTGTGGAATGTAATATTATTAAAGCAAAAAAAAGATCGTTTAGTTCAGCCAAAGAAAGGGTTTCCCCCAACCCCCCTTTTTTGAAAAAAAAATCACTCTTGATGATATTTTGATATGAAAAGAAATAAGGCAGTTAGGGGCGTTGACATTCGATAAGGAAGATCCGTGAAGAGGTGTGGTGAACTGAGGTCTGATTGTCACTTCTTATTTCTGTTGGAAGCACCAACGAAGCCTGGACGTCATTTTCATCGACTCAGTC